>QGSO01000139.1:2080267-2317793 GCA_011037825.1 Carya cathayensis | reverse complement strand
CCTAACTTTGCAGCACTTGTCGGGTGACGGACGGTTCTTTTTTTTCAAACTATCTACAGTGTTTTAAGCGTGTTTTACGTTTGTACTTGCGTCGATTTCGAAGGACGAAATCTTCTTTTTAGGAGGGGAGGATGTAACAGCCCGCTAAAATTATCAGTTTTGGATTCTTTCCCGACAGCAATCACATCTCTCTCGTCTTAACCCTCTATCTTTAGTTATTTATGTTTAACATAGTTGTTTGGTTGGCTGTAGACTGTGTAGTTAGTGTTTGTGGAGTTCGCTGCGTAGTTGTGAAACGAAGTGTGGTTGTGAAGTGTTAGGCTTGATTTTGTAGTTTTGTGGACTGTGCTGTGAAGTATAGGCGTGAGATGGATGCCGTAGATGTGATACGGCGGGTTGTGTGAAGAGAATACGCGTGTAGCGTATTCTGTGTAATGCAGCGACGCGCCGCGCGACATGCGCTGTAGTGATGTGGGTCGTAGAAGGAAGGGAGTACGCATGTAGTGTACTCCGTGTGGTATGGCGATGCATCGTGTGATGTGCATCGTGTTGATGAGTGTTGTAGCGAAGGAAGTACGCGTAGCGCGTACTCCGTGTCGCGTAGCGATGCACCGTGAGACGTGTATCGCAGTGATGGGTTTTGTAGTGTGAATGGAAGAGAGTTCACGTGAGTGTACTCTGTACTAAGTCGTGATACACCGGATGGCGTGTCACGAAGGGTTGGATGGCGTAGCAGAGAAGTGTGGAGCGTATGGTGTATGTTGGGAAACTGTATGACAGTGTCCCGAAGCAGTGATGATATGGATTATAGTCCGGGGTGACTGGTGTCATCTTGTGGTTGACTATGGCTAAGAGTATATGGATTGAGAAATGAGTTGTTTGTTTGGTTGTTATTGATAATTTTAATGAACTTGTTTTAGTGCAAAGGCTTTCTGAAGTCAATTTATCTCTTCCGAGTATAGTGAAACCTCAAGTTGGCCGTGGTGTTGCAAGTGCTTACAATATGGCAATTGAGTTCAGAAGTGAAAATCTTAAGGACTTGAGTGTTCCTCTTCCAGCTGTTGTGCAGTTCCTCGTGTCTCGCGCTCTATTCTCATAGAACGCGACGATCGAGGTAAGTTAGCCTCTAACTTACTATCAGTTTATTGTGTATGTGTGATGGGTAAGAGAACTATAATTTATGTATGTATGTTCTCGTATATGCCATGTCATGCTATGTCATTACATGTTTATCTGCTATGTATGATTTAATCTCTCATGAATAATTATCTGTTACATAATCTTTTCTGTCATACAATGTTGTATGTTATAAGTATGCCATAAGATACATGTATGCCATTAAATGTTTATGATTAAATCATATTGTGCCATTTACAAGCATACGCCATGTTAGAAAAGTATATGATATTAAATAATATCTCATGCATTAAGAAAGATAAGACATGTTATGTTACGTATAATACGTGGGGCCACAACAACTGTGGAGTACGTATTATATTTTATGTTACGTATAATGCGTGGGGCCACAACAACTGTGGAGTACGTATTATATTTTATGATACGTATTATATTTTATGTTACTTATAATGCGTGGGGCCACAACAACTGTGGAGTACGTATTATATTTTATGTTACGTATAATGCGTGGGGCCACAACAACTGTGGAGTACGTATTATATTTTATGTTACTTATAATGCGTGGGGCCACAACAACTGTGGAGTACGTATTATATTTTATGTTACTATAATGCGTGGGGCCACAACAACTGTGGAGTACGTATTATATTTTATGTTACTTATAATGCGTGGGGCCACAACAACTGTGGAGTACGTATTATATTTTATGTTACTTATAATGCGTGGGGCCACAACAACTGTGGAGTACGTATTATATTTATGTTACTTATAATGCGTGGGGCCACAACAACTGTGGAGTACGTATTATATTTTATGTTACTTATAATGCGTGGGGCCACAACAACTGTGGAGTACGTATTATATTTTATGTTACTTATAATGCGTGGGGCCACAACAACTGTGGAGTACGTATTATATTTTATGTTACTTATAATGCGTGGGGCCACAACAACTGTGGAGTACGTATTATATTTTATGTTACTTATAATGCGTGGGGCCACAACAACTGTGGAGTACGTATTATATTTATGTTACTTATAATGCGTGGGGCCACAACAACTGTGGAGTACGTATTATATTTTATGTTACTTATAATGCGTGGGGCCACAACAACTGTGGAGTACGTATTATATTTTATGTTACTTATAATGCGTGGGGCCACAACAACTGTGGAGTACGTATTATATTTATGTTACTTATAATGCGTGTGGAGTACGTATTATATTTATGTTACTTATAATGCGTGGGGCCACAACAACTGTGGAGTACGTATTATATTTTATGTTACATGAAGTATGGGGCCACAACAACTGTGGAGCATACACTACATGAGACACAGCAATATGTGACATGTAGAATACGTGGGGCCACAACAACTGTGGAGTACGTATTATATTTTATGTTATGTGTATTCATGGGGCCACAACAACTGTGGAGCATGAAGTATGGGGCCACAACAACTGTGGAGCATACACTACATGAGACACAGCAATTGTGACATGTAGAATACGTGGGGCCACAACAACTGTGGAGTACGTATTATGTTTTATGTTACTTGAATACGTGGGCCACAACAACTGTGGAGTACGTATTAACGCACGTTATTAATCAAGACAATTGAATAAGATTTCAAGTTTATGTTAAGTCCAGTTTCAGATCAAATACATGATAAGTCAAGTTTTAGATCAAGTCCATGTTATGTTTCACGTTCATGTTATGTTGTTTGTTCATGTTATGTTTTAAGCTTAAGTTCATGCCATGTTAAGTCAAGTTCAGTTCACGCTTAAGTTCTGGTTAAGTCATGCTATATGTCAAGTTATACTATGTTTATGTATGACTATAATTATGCATTTATGCTTTTACTGCCATGCATGCATTTTTAACCTGTGTGTGAGTTTTATGTTAACTTACTGAGATTTGTAATCAAATCTCACTGTGGTAGTCCCAACTACCATTCCCCCCGAATGGTAGATCTTGTTACAGGACCCAAAGGAGAATTGGAATCTGACCAACTGAATACGGTCGACTAGGCCACGGTGCGATGTTGATGATGGTATAGTATTTAACTTAGGTTAATACTTGTACTTTTGGAGTTGTATCTCAAGTATTCTTTTGATCACAACCATTTTAGACTAGTGTGGTGATCACGGCTTTTTAGTATGCCTTTATGTATGAAATATGTTTCAAGTATTTGGGATATTTTTGGTTTGGTGCATAGTTTTGCTAAAGAGAAAAATTATCCGCTGGAATATTGCATAATGCTAGATGCATGTTAGGAACATTGCATCTTATCTGTCATGAACGGGGGCAGGTAACCTTGTGTTGCATGTCTCGACGCTTCAAATGTCCGTTCAATCCCAAGCGGAATTTGGGGGCGTCACATTATCCCTCAAGCGGAAAGGCGAGATGAAGAAGCAGATGATCCCTCTACTCAAGAAGCATACCAAGAGAGTCAGCCCGTCTTTAATTTGTTTGTGGATTTGAGCCAGTATGAGATGATTCCATTAAAGAGAGAAGATATTGAGGCTGAAATTGTTGATGCGACAATTAAGTAAAATGTTGGTTCCACTGAAGTATCTGTAGATGATGAGACTGAATTGTCAAATGATACTAATACAGATAGTGATTGACCAATTATGTTTGCACAGATAGTTTTATGAAATTATGCCTTCAAAGAGAAAGGAAGTTCGCATCCCATCTCCACCTATTCCTAGCTCTCCTTCATACTCACCATTAGAGATTGACTCTATAGAACAAGGTAAAATTCTAATACTCATAAGATTTATGAATTAAAGTTATAATAGAAAATTGATTACAATGTTATATATCATGATGAGTTCACAGTACAATCTTGTCAAGGTCGAGGCACTACTAGAGGCGTGACGTTGGAAAAATATCGTAAGGTGAGTAAGATCAAAGTTAACATTCTTGATGAACATACCAGAGGCGAAGGCCCACCAGCAGCTTGGCTTGCATCGCAGTTGGGTGCTCTTACACGAATTTATGCACCTTTGGCAACAAGTTCATGGAAGAAAGTCCCCCAAAATGTTAAGGACCTTACCAAGAAGCATTGTTTGGTAATGTTTAAAATACGAAAGTTAATTGGTAAATTTTTTTATTTTACTTAAATTTAGAATATTATAAATGATAATATCTTTGTCTAAATTTTTTTCTGTAAGGATGATTTCGAATTAAATTTTGGTCGGAGAGAGGAGTGTAAGACTGTGGAAGAGCTTATGAGTAATGCATTATGCAAATATAAGGCGAGGCGTCATGAGCATTATAATAAGTTTGAGAATAGTGAAGATGCACGCCAACATCCTTTTCAAGATGTGCAACCTTCTGATTGGAAAAAACTTTGTGACATATTTGAGGATCCATCATATAAATTATAATTATTTTAATTATTTTAGTCATTCTATTTTTAATTTCGCTTTCTAATATTTTTAATTCCTATGTAGGAGCGAAGTTCTATAAACAAAACAAATAGATCAAAATTGAATATTATTCATCATGCAGGCTCAAGATTTTTCAACCGCCTCTCTAAGAAACTGGTATTGCTATTTTTTTATTTGTATATAGTTAACTGAATATATGAATCATAATGACTTTATATCTTAACAAATCTTTATTATAGCAAGATTCAGATGCCAATTATGATCTGACAAAATTATATACTGCGTCACATACTAATCGTAATGGAGAGTGGAGTCATCCCGATGCCCGTGAAAATTATGTAAGTATTATAATTTGTTTTAAATAAATATATTCGAATATTTATAATGATATTAACTCTTTATCTTATGTGTAGGATAAAATGCTTGCCATGCGTGCTGAATCTGCGTCAGATCAAAATTCCTCAAATAATGATGTTAATATTTTTACACAAGTTCTGGGTCAACGTTCAGGATATTTGAGGGGTTTGGGCTGCTGTGTAAAACCTTCTCCCTCTTCCTCTTCTTCCGGATCTGCCTCTATCGCGTAAGAGAATGCGAATCGCAGAACTGAAGAATTGGCTGCAAAACAGTAAGAGTTAGATGCTCAATTGGCGAGACATGGAGACATGGAGATGCACCTCAAGCAACATGAAGAAGAACAAGCAGAGTTCAGGAGAGATATGCAACTCCAAATGCAGCAGCTTATGCAATAGTACAGGCCTCCAAGCAACTGATGGTTTTTTACGTCTAGATTATGACATTATTTAAATATGTATGAACAATGCCAATCTCATGGTTATTTATTAGTTCGCACTTATTATAAAACTTTTGTGACTATTAAACAGTTTCTAATTTATGTTTTTCAAATATTATGAATGTCTATTTAGTTTATTATTATTATTATGGGATTTTAATAAAATAGTAGCCGTTCGAACAACCATGTCACGTTCGAACATTAATAAGTAGGTCGTTGAAACGACATTGTAACGTTCGAACATTAATGACCATGACGTTTGAACGATATCAGATGATCAAAAAAACGTTCAAATGCAATTTATTATCGTAGCGTTCGAACATTACTCAGCACCGAACGATCTCTTCTACCGTTTGATCTGTTATTTTAACGTTCAAATGGAATTCTATTTTGTACCATTTGAACGTTATCATAATTTGTGATCGTTTGAACGTATTTTGATAACTGTTCAAAAAATGTTCTTCCGTTCGAACGTAAAATACCAACCATTCGAACGTCATTCTGGAATGAATTTTAACCGTGACAAAAAAAGGTCATCGTTCGAACGGTCAATTTCAAAATCGTTCCAAAAGATATATTTTGAGACGAAATGGTGATTTTCGTCCAAAATATATCTTCTAGGATAGTGATGTTGGGACGACCTTGGAACGAAATTTTTTAATCCCAAAAAATTTTCTAGGAAGAAAATTTTCATCCCAAAAATTCTTTTTTGTTGTAGTGTATAAAGAGTGTACAAATTTAATTTTTAACATATCATATGAAGTTATATCAATTCGTGAGTTTATTATAATGAAATACCTATTCTATTATAATAAGTGAGTATCTAATTACGGTAAATCCGTTACTGTCTTATATAGTGTAGCTAAGTTTGTTGCTGTTTTGATCTTGGTCCTCATTACCATCTCCTTTCTTCAAACAATGGCCATGGCATCTCATGGGCATGGTGGTCATCACTATAACAACGGAGGCAAGTATGGACCAGGCAGTCTCAAGAGCTACCAATGCCCGTCGCAATGCTCGAGGAGGTGCGGAAGGACCCAATACCACAAGCCCTGCATGTTCTTCTGTCAGAAGTGCTGCGCGAAGTGTCTTTGCGTGCCCCCGGGTTATTATGGGAATAAAGCAGTGTGCCCTTGCTACAACAACTGGAAGACCAAGGAAGGAGGTCCCAAATGCCCTTGAACCAACCTTGGCTCAACTTCCCTCTTTTGTCTTGTTCCCGGCATTACCGCTAACTATTACTTCTTATCTGTATTTCTTTTCTTTTGAGATGGTGAGTTGTTTTGTTTGGTCAAAACACTTTGAAAAACTGCTGTATCGGACAGTCACTCCTTGGGGGGTTTTCACCTAAATGAGAGCGGCTAATCTATATAATGATATTATTATTAAAAAAAAAAAAATGTCCACGTATAACTGAATCGACATAATTAAATAAGAACACGTTCCTGGAAATTAGTGATAACGTGACCACGTCATGCCACCAACTTTGTAATTGTCGTGTATGTATAGAATTTAATTGCACCAAGTTGATTGGGTGGATGGTCCCCGGGCCAATATATATATATTTATATCACTAGTTTGCCTCTCTATCTACTCCTAAACTCATCCTCTCACATATTTTTTTTAAACATATAAAAAAAAAAAAAAAAAACTCTATAAATAAAAACACTCAGATACAACAACGACATCTGTTCAAATATGTTGAGATTAAAAAAAATTATATCAAAACACATGATTGGGATTTATCGTCTAACATCTCCAAAAAATCTCAAATCTTATAGGTTCTTTTAGTGTGGTAATAATATTTATTGTGATGGTAATGATGCTATTTTTATTTGTCTACGTTATTCTAATGTATATTGACTTTAATTTTGAATTAATTTTTTTTGTTTTTTAATGTATCTAAATATGTAATTATTATATTTACCAACCTATTATTATCCAAAAATATTTGTTAAAGTTTACTATTTTATCTCTATGCATTAAATTATTCATTAATTAAGTTTTTTTTTTTTTTAAAAACCATATTGTTTTTGTAAAAAATTTATTTAATCCAACTAAACAAGCGTGCTTTGCACGTACTCCTAACCTAGTGTATATATATATATATATTAGTATGGTTTCTAGGTTTAATACGTATATACTTTTTATCATTTCATTTATTCATAATATTTGTGCAGGCGGCCAGTAATTAAGTACATTAATTGTGGTAGCATCTGGACAGTGTATATATATGGAATTAAGGAGACCATAGTACTGTTAAGTCAGAAGTACAAAAGAATAATTAATTTAACAAGACTAGATAATTAAGTAATGTATATTATATTTAATGAATAATGTAAAACTAATGTTAATGACAGTTGCCTGATACTGGCCGATCGAGAAGAAACGTACAAGTTAGGATCCAGTACTGCCTCTATATATATAGGCCGGTACTTCTCAATTTTAACTTGGAAATAAGAATTCTAAAGTTAAAATTAATTTTCACTTAATTTTAACTTGGGTGAAGATTTTTCATCTAACTCACCGTCCCCTTTCTCGATTTCGTCAGTTCTATAGTGGACATCCTTGTCTAAAGTCCATCCCCTTTCTTAGCCTTAACCATCGTCCCCTGCTCGAGTCCATCGTTCCCTTCGTCATCTCAAGGAAGTCGTTCCCTAACTTAGCCCTAATTCAACAAGGTACTCCCACAATTTCGGTGTTCTTTGTTATGGTAATATGACTAATTAAGATGTTCTTTCCATACCGAGAATATGATTCCTGCTATGAGCTTGTCTAGATTTAGGCTTCATAACCAAAAAAAGGCTCAAATCACAAATACCTTTCCTGGAACAAGAAGAACCGAGACCCAAGATCATCCCCTTCGTATAAAGCATGCATGTTTCGGATTGTGTACTTCAGGATGCCAATTTTGAAGTTTTTTCTGATTATGATCTAAAGCATCAATTATTTTCTTAAAGGGGTCTGTGGCAAATGAAAGCTCCACCCCTTCCTAGAATGGAAAAGTGTCTGTTTTGGAGTTGATTCAAATTAAGGGTTCAAAGCTATTTTTATAGGATGGATTAAATTTTTTTGTTTTATTAACCTCTAGTTGATAGAAATCATACGAGTTCTAGAAAACATTTCAGTGTTTGTGCTCTTTGAAGAGATATGACTGCTGTGATCCCTCCATTATTTCAGCAATTTGTGCTCTTTTTTTCATCCATTGTTTGTGGTCTTTTGGTAACCGTTGTATAGTTCCATCCTTTTATTTTCTGTACAATAGTAGGACAACTATAAATTCTCTGTTTTCTCTTTAGTAAAATTCTATATAAGTAAAACATTAAGCATGCATGAAATAGGCTATTCCCTTACACTCTTTGCATTGGATTCCAATTTTCACCATCAATTCCCTTGTGTTCTTTGGGCAAATCACATGTTTTGGATTATACTCGAATATGGAATGTTTGTTGATTGAGTGCATGTTTGGGATTGCGGTAGAAAATATAACTTATAGTTTTAAGGTTTATAGCTTATAACTTAAGTAATAAGTTCTACTATTAAAAGGTTATTTGCTATTTGGTAACCATGTGTTTAAAACATTTTCAAACATATTATATCTGTTTGGAAACAAATTAAAAATTGCTTTATGAGGGCAGAAATGATGATTATTTGAATTTTTAAATATTATGTCCATATCATTGAAAGTTTGAAAAATGTAATTGTCTTAAAGTTATATGGGTATTTTCATCCATTAATGGTCTTTTTAAAATTTGAATTACATTTCATATTATCCGAAAAAGTACGTTTAAAGAAAACATCAAAATAATGCTTTTCCTCAAATGTGTTTTTTAGTTTATTTGAAATTAAAAGTATTTTAATATGTAACATTCAAACAATTATGGGTGCAGAACTGAATCGGATTTTTTCCCAGTCCAGTCTGAAACCCAGAATCCAGGTGCATACGAGTGGGTAAGATAACCTAGAACTAATTACGGAACCGATTTTGTGACCTAGGTATCCGTAACCGGATACTTTTTTTTATTTATTTAAAATCCATACTTCCCAAATGAGAGGAACAAAGCTTTTGCTTTTGATCTAGTTAATTCAATCCAAACATTGAAAATCAAATGTATAGAGTAATTCCCATAAGAGAAAAGGTAACAAACCCTAAAGGAACATATCTTTCATTCACAAATAAAAAAGTGAAAACAAAAAGAATACGAGAAAATCACCAAATTTAGCTTTCCTTAGCATAAGAATACCAACAATGAACATTACCTTTACAACCAAGATGTTAATGGCTTCCGGAAGAAAGAAGTGGGAAAATTTGATGATCAACAATAATTTATTTGGTTAAGTAATATTTTACATTGTGATGGAACAATAATATTATTTATTTTGCATTGTTATTTATTTTATTTAAAAGAAAAACTTTTTAAAAGTGTTAAATTTTTTTTTTAAATCTAGGTAATTTAAACATGATATAATAATTAAAAAAATGCTATAAAAATATTTTTTAAAGCTTAAATAGTTTTTTAAAAAAAATTATTAATAAATCTGGATTAAATCCAGTTACAATCCGGATTAAATCTGGTTTCAATCTAGATATATAGATTTATAGCTAAAAAAGGAAACAAAAATCCAGATATTCAAATTGAATCCGATTATTCGTCCAGATTATTTCCGGATTAATTTGGCCTGATAACTGCCTGGTTTTTAGGATTCGGATCTGGTTATGATTGGATATATTTTGTTGGATAAGATCAAGAATAATTAGAGATTAAGTACATGTGTACCAAATTGCTTAGCTTTGTTAAGGTTGTAATAGATTTAGAACTGTTTTCCACATTGTAATATTTAAACCTAGCGAAACTTTGAGAAGCTATAATTTTTATTTAATATATTATTTAGTGTTGTTATGTTTCAACAGTTCATATTGCCATGCTTTCTATACTCTCATAATATTAATGATGGCAAATTGAACATGAGGAAAATAATGGCAGCATGTACTACCAAGATTTAGAAAATTATAATGACCAATCTGGTTTGCTACCAAAATTTATACCAATCTTGTAATCATTTTCAAATATTAATCCATTCCAAGACGACCAAAATTTATACAAATCCATACTCATAGAATGATTAAAATACATATAAATACATTCAAGTCATTAACAATACAATGAGTTGCATAGATGAAATTACAAAATACATGAATCAATTCTTTTAACATAGTCAAAATACAACAATCTACAGAGTCTTCTCATCTCTCCACAACATGCAAATTTCATTAAGCCAAACCCATGCAAATCTCCTTGCAAATGGCGACCCTCATGCAAATTCAATCATCAATCCTCGAGAAAGCCATGATATTGGAAGTTCACCTGCAAGTAGTTTGGAAAATTCTATAAAAATCATGACTAAAAATCTCATTATTTGTTTAGCATAGAAACAAAAGAAAAGAGTAACATGCAACATGCGAAACAATACTTTATTGTGTGCCAAGCAATACTACCTCATATTTTTTAAAAGCCGAAGAATGGGCGAAGCCACTAACATCCTTCCGAACTCTTTCCACTAAAGCCAAACCCTTGCTTCCTTTTCTGAGCGTTCGACGGGGGTGGGAGCTTCGGCTCTCTTCCTCTCCCCCTCTTCCCTTCCCCCTCCTTCTCTTCCTTTTGTCTGTTTTTCCATTTTCGCTTTCATTTTGTTTTTTTGTTTTTCAAGCAAATAAAGGGGAGTTTCGATGGGATCGCTTTCGGCTGTCGTTCGCCAAAAAGCGCCCCACCATGACGTTGGCCAGCCACCGATCTTCAAGTCCTCTGAATGCGGAGCCAAACGGAGGGGCGCGTAGCCTGCACGCGTGGGACGGAGTCTCGACCTGCTACAGTGCGTGGCTGTCACGCGCCACCGTGGAACCTCCTGCCGACTCAAAACCTAGCCTTTCGGGGTCCTAAGGCTCCGGGTGTCCCTCGACCAACCGTCGGATCTACTCTAAGAGTGGTTTGCTTTGCACGCACCACTGCTTTGTGTTTTTTGTCCTTCTATTTTTTGTTTTCTACTTTCTGTTGTCTGTTTTCTATTTTTGGTTGTTTCTGGTTTCCTTGTTTAAACTGAGTGGAGTGTTGAGTTTTTTGGTTGGACACTACCTGTGGCTAGTGTGAGTGGAGTATGGCGGACGATGCTACGGTAGGTGGACGTACGGCCGACCTCTGCAGTGGAGGTTTTGTGGTCTGTACTCGAGCTGGGTGCTCGTGCTGTTCTTGGGCTTCTGATGCCGACGCCTGGGGTGGTGTGCCGTCGGGCTCTTGCTGGTGCTTGGTTTGCTGTTTGTTTTGTTGTGTAGTGTAGTTCTTGGTCGTTTTAGTTGTGTTGTTTAGGGTTTGGCTTTTGGACTTTGTCCAAAGCAGGTTTATGCCTTCTCCACCTCCTTAGGTGGTCGGAGGGGCTGGTCATTCTGTTTTATATAGAGTGCTTTCTCTCTGATGAGAGGTTTAGAAGTTAAGACAATGTCCGCCACTTTGTGTGCGGGGAAGCTCCTGAGCATTTGCGTTAGTTGACTTATAGTCTGGTTCTCTTGTACTAATAAGTCGCAACTGTAACTTCATTTAAGAATGAACGCTTGAAGCATTTTTCAAAAAAAAAAAAATACTACCTCATATTTTGGCTTTAATACATGTTTCAGATGTGTAGTTGCCTATATTTAAATAAATTAATTAATTAAATAAGTTAAAAATAAATGTTTGCCTATATCAAATCATAAACAAAATTAACATTAAGAATGGAATAGTGAACAATCTTGAAATATTTAAGCACAATAGGAAATTAAAAATATTAAATAAGTAAAAAAATTTGGTATGGAAAATACAACTTGTGTTCCAAAGAAAAAACAAGATAATGAAAGTTTTGGATAGGAATTTTAGCCTAGCACAACATACATCACAAAGCACAAGTCTGATTCTAACCACACTTGCTAATGATCAAGTATAAGGAAAGTACAGAGGTTCAAAAGGGATAATTGAAACAAGACACATCTCGGGTGAGAAAAATAGCTCGGTGTGATCCCTCAAAGGATGTCTCCGCATGGACCATGGAATTTGTTATAAAAACTTTCTAAGTTCTTCTTTCAAAACAGAACTCAAGAGATATAGTTTGATACATAAAAACTCTAGCAGATCCAACAAGTTTAAGGAAAACCAGATTGCAAAATAGAGTAAGAAAAATAACAAGAATATAAAGCAATGATCATAGAAAAAAAGAAAATAAAGAAAGTAAAGATAGAACACAACCGATTTATGTGGTTTGACCCTAATGGTATATGTCCATGGCATGAATGGCCTCAGAACTTGATTGATGACCAATATCCTTCACAAAGAAGCATCTAAACAACTAGCTTGCAAAACCTCATCTCATAAACCAAAAAATCGCATAGATTTTCTCTCTCAGTGAAATCCTAGGTAGAAAACCCTAGTTTTACCCTCTCAAGCTCTCTCTCTTGAAGCCTCTCGATAACAACAAATAAAAATGAATGAGAATGAAAAATAGGGTTACACATCAGATAACTACAAATATAAATCATTAAGTAGATGCTAACACGTGTCACAATCCTACGGCTTAAACACTTGACATTTCTTTGATGCAGTTCATGAGTCACGGGCTTCTCACGTGATCAACCAGCTCAGCTTCATTAAACTTCAAGGATCCATATTTAGCCACTTATTCACATAAGAAACAAATATAAAAGAGGCAACAAATAAATGTATTGACACACCATTTACAATTCTCCACTTTGGCAAAACATTTATTGCCATGTTTTCATCAATTCTCGTCATCGGCTATTCCTGCATTGTCCCCTTAATGGGAATAGACTCTAGACTTTATACTAACTAAGTTATTGTCTGAACATAGACCAAGGGAGAGACTCGGTCATCATATCTGAGGGATTATCCTTAGTTGAGACCTTCTCCACACCTACAACCTTAGACTCTATAACATCCCTACCAAAATGAAGCCTTATATCAATATGTTTAGACCTTTCAAGGTAAACTTGATTTTTAGCTAAGTGTAGTGTGCTTTGATTATTACAATGTACTGTAATATTGCCATTGAAAATATTTAACTCACTTGCAATACCCTTTAGCCATATGGCCTCTTGTATAGTTTCTGTCAATGCTATATATTCAGCTTTTGTGGTGGACAAAGCCACAACAGATTGTAAGTGTGATTTCCAGCTAACAACTCCCCCAAATGCAGTGAACGCATAACCAGTTAAGGACTTCATAGGGTCTACATTCCCTAAAAAGTTAGAGTCTACAAAACCTGTCAACTCACAACCCTTGTCAACATTATTCCAAAAATTGAGACCTAAATTAGTAGAGCTTCCCAAGTACCTCAATACCCATTTAATGGCCTACAAATGAGGTTTTCCTAGATTCCCCATAAATTTACTAACTACACTCACAGCATAAGTCAGGTTAGATCTAGAACAAACCATTGCATACATTATACTTCCCACCATAAAACTAATAGTTAGTTTGAGGAGCCTGATCTATAGATAGTTTGAAATGCTGACCTAAGGGTGTGTTAACAGGTTTCACATGTTCCATACCAAATCTCTTAAGAATTTTAGAAATGAAATTTTTCTGGGACAGATATAGCACCCTAGCACTTTTGTCCCTTACAATTTCGATTCCTAATATTTTCTTAGCTGGACCCAATTGCTTCATTTCAAACTCTTATTTCAGCATGCATTTAACTTGTTCAATTAAATCAGTGTCTTTACAAGCCACTAGCATGTCATCTACAAACAGTAAGAGATAAACAAATGTTCCTTTTTCTTCCTTGTAATATACACAACTATCATAGTAGCTCATTTTAAAATTATTACTAATCATGTGTGTGTCAAACCTCTTATACCACTACCTAGGTGATTGTTTCAGGCTATATAAAGACTTTTTAAGAAAACACACTTGATTATTTTTAATCTCATTAGTAAAACCTTCAGGAGGCTGCATGTAAATTTCTTCTTCAAGTTCTCCATACAGAAAAACAGTTTTAACATCTAATTGTTCTAAATGCAAGTTTGCAATGGTTGTATAGGCTAGTAGTAACCTAATTGAGCTATGTTTAACCACATGAGAGAAAATTTCATTAAAGTCAATTCTCTCTTCTTGTGTAAAGCCTTTGGCTACAAGCCTAGCCTTATACATGGTCCCTTTTATCCCTGGTATGCTTTCTTTCTTCTTATAGATCCACTTGGATCCAACTAGTTTGACTCCCTGAGGTTTAGGCACTAGAACCCAGGTTTTGTTCTTATCAAGAGATTCCATCTCCTCATGCATGGTATGTATCCACTTAGAGGAGTCCTTACTTGTCACAGCTTGACCATATCTGATAGGTGGTTTAATAACTCTCTTTTGCCTATCTCTAACCAAATTATAGGAGCTAACTCCACCTTGGTCCATGTCCCCCTGAGATTTCTTCCTCAAGGTTACTGCCTTCCCTAGTTTCAGGTTCAGGCTAAGTATTAACCTACTCCACTTCAACTTGTAATCCCGCTAAGGACTTATCAACTTCTTGGTTTAATTTTTCTTCCTGTACCTGAGCCATTTGTGACTCATTAAAGGTCACATCCCTGCTCACAATACACTTATACCTTCCAGATCTATCTACCCAAAGTTTGTATCCCTTAACCCTTTTAGGATACCCTATAAAAATGTATTTAAGTGCCCTAGGTTCCAACTTATCAGTTTTTGAATAGCAGAGGGAACACACCCAAAAACTCTTAAGTAGTCATAGCTTGAAGGTTTCCCAAACTATAACTCTTGTGGGGCTTTAAACCCTATAGTAGAGGATGGACACTTATTTATAAGGTGAACAGCAGTGGTGGTAGCTTTTGCCCGCCCAAAAGGTTTTGGGCAGCCCTGAATTAGACAACATGCACCTTACCCTTTTTAAAATGGTCTTGTTCATTCTTTCAGCTAAACCATTCTATTGAGGGGTTTCCCTTATTGTCTTATGCCTAAGAATTCATTCTTTTTTACCGTACATGTTAAACTCATTGGACAGAAATCTAGACCATTGCCAGTCCTTAGAGTCTTGAGTTTTCTACCTACTTGGTTTTCCACTAGAGACCTCCACTTCTTGAATTTTCCAAAGGTGTCACTCTTGTTTTTAAGGATATATATCCAAACCTTCCTAGAGTAATCATCCACTAAAGAGAGGAAATAACTCCCTCCACTGTTTGAATTACTCTTGTAGGTCCCCAGAGGTTAAAATGGACATAGTCTAGGGTTTTTTTAGTATTATGGGTTGCTAACTTAAAATTGACTCTCTTTGCCTTTCCATAGATACAATCTTCACAGAAAGGTAAATTCCCTAGGTTTTGGTCACTTAGTAACCCTTGTTTTTGCAATTCTAAAAGGCCCATTTAACTTACATGTCCAAGCCTCCTATGCCATAACACATATTTGTTCTCTATAGTGTTCTGTATAGGGGATGCTTCCCCAACTACAGTTTTTCCAAGTAGTATATACAACCCATTTTTAATTACCCCTTTCATAATAACTAAAGGGCCTTTAGTAACACTAAGAACCCCTTCCTCAAATTTGAAGATGCAGGCTGATTAATCAAGCCTGCCAAGAGAAATTAAGTTTCTCTTTAACTCAAGTATAAACCTAACCTCCCTCAAAATTCTTTCAATACCAACATGCAATTTAAGTCTAATTGACCCTAAACCCATGATTTTGCAGGACTTATTATTTCCCAGGATTACATGTCCCCCATTTAACTCAGAAAATGTCTTAAACCAGTTTCTGATTGGACACATATGAAAGGAGCAACCAGAGTCCATTATCTGCAACCAGAGTCCATTATCCACTCTGTTTTTTAATCAACTTCACTCATAATGAGTACCTCAGCACTCTCATATCCCTCTAATACCACAGAATACCACAGAGGCATCCCCTACCAATTTAGGCTTATTCCCAAGGTTTGTTTTCCTATCAAGACAATCTTTCTTGAAGTGCCCTTCCTTGTGACAGTGAAAACATTTAAAATGTTTTCCCTTTGACTTAGACCTAGATTTCTTGGTTTCATTCTTGCCCCTCATCTCTCTCTTTTCTATTCTACCCCTAACAGACAAACCTTCCACATGATCCTGTTTGGTTTCTACTTTGTTCTGTAGTTCCCTAGTATGAAGTACATATTGTACTTCATCTAGTGTCAGTGAGTCCAAAGAACTCATCAAGAGAATGGCCTGATCCTCATCTTCCACCTTAATGTCTATATTTGCGAGGTCTAGGATAATTTTATTGAACTCATCAAGATGTTGCCCTATTGGAGTCCCAGGGGTCATCTTGAAGGTATAAAGTTTGGTTTTCTTGTGAAGTCTATTAGCTAGGGATTTAGTCATATAAAGATTCTCTAATTTCAGCCATATACCCGTAGCAATGTCCTCACTAGCCACCTCTCTCAAGACTTTATCTCCAAGAGAGAGGATTAGGGCACTGTGGGCTCTCTGGAGAATGTCCTTATGGATAGTCTCATTTTCTTCCTCTTTCGAGGAGGAGCCCTTCTTTTTCTCACCAAGGAGGGCATCTTGCAATCCATGTTGGACTAGCAGTGCCCTCATCTTGATCCTCCATAAGCTGAAATCATTTTCACTGGTAAACTTCTCTATATCAAACTTCATGGTCCTCATCAACTAGGCTTTGGATACCACTTGTTATACAAAACTTCCTAAGTTCCACTTTCAAAACAGAACTCAAAAGATACATTTTGATATAAAAAACTCTTACAGATCCAACAAGTTTAAGGAAAACTAGATCGTAAAATAGAACAAGAAAAATAACAAGAATACAAAGCAATGATCAAAGAAAACAAGAAAATAAAGAAAGTAAAGAAAGCAGGAATGGCCTCTAAGCTTTATTGATGATCAATATCCTTCACAGAAAAGCCTCTAAACAACTAGCTTACAAAACCCTCATCTCACAAACTAGAAAATCACAAAGATTTTCTCTCTCAATGAAACCCTAGGTAGAAAACCCTAGTTTTACCCTCTCAAGCTCTCTCTCTCGAAGCCTCTCGATAACAACAGATAAAAATGAATGAGAATGAAAATTAGGGTTACACATATTAGATAACTACATATATAAATCATTAAACAGATGCCAACATGTGTCAGAATCCTGGGCTCAAACACTTGACATTTCTCTGATGCAGCTCATGAATCACGGGCTTCTCATGTGATCGACCAACTCAGCTTCATAAAACTTCAAGGGTCTAGATTTAGCCACATATTCACATAAGAAAAAATATATCAGAAATGCAACAAATAAATGTATTGACACACCATTTACAAAATTTCCTTTGAATGTCAAGTCATTACAACATATTTGCAAAATCATCTATGTTTTATAATATTTGTTTTTCTCTAAACAAATCAAAATGAATTTTAAAAATAAAGAAACAATGAAAAATTATAGCACTTTTTTTTAACAAAATTGATACTGAAATATAAAGAGAAAACATATTGATTATTATTGAACAATAATAACCTAGAAACTGCTTTTTCACTACAATATTAACATGTAGACCCCAAACACATTTGGGGGCCTGAACAAAAATAACGACAAAAAATCTAGATATATACCTCTGGACCCAAAACACCTCTAGGGGGACCCAAAACAATGCAGGTTTCATCTAATTTATTCCCACGAGATTCATCTAGAAAGAAAGGAATGCAAATAAACACCAAATAAGCATAGTTTCAGTGTACTTATTTTGTGCTGTCTTTAACAAATGTAGAGACTTTAGTAAGAGAAACATTGGACTTCAAAGACAAACAAATTCACGCCTTACAAATTCCTTACATGCTCCCCAGTCAATGCTATTGGAGGAGGTTAGCGATGGTGGAGGACACGTCCACTGCGACTCCGTCAACGGTGAAGAAGGCCGGCAATGGTGGAGGACACAAAGTGAACAGAGGAGGAAAATTTTCAGATTTTGAGTTTCAAGCTTTTAGCTAGGGGTGTAAATTGGTCTGGTCCAGCCAGAAGGGTGACATGACCAGATTAAATATCCATAGGGACTGGACCGGTAGTTATCGGCCCAGTCAAACTGGCTCAATTAAATTTTTTTTCTTTTTTTTTTCCAAATAAATTAATTAAAAAATTTATTTAAATTAGAAAATTAAAATTAAGGGAATTATTAATGTAGATTATGTAACTAACTCATTAAAAAAATATTATATATGGTCAAAGATAATAAATTAGATGAAAATTACATCATTAACTTATATAATTGTTGTATAAAAATAATATATTAAATTATTTATAGGAGATCTATTCATTCGATCTGGTTTGGTCCAAAATTTATAGACCCTAAGACCTGAGCGAAAGGTCTCGGTACACAATTTATAGGACTGAGACTGACCGGTCTAAAGTTCGATTTGGTCCAGTTAGTTTTTTCAATTCGGACCAATCGGCTTACACTCGTACTTTCAGCTGCTTGCTTACTATTTTACTTCTCAGATAGAAATTAGGAGTAGTTTAGTCATTTTCATGATAACCACGTGCGGACTACAAGGTGAGTCCCTGAACGAGATTGCATGTAGTAGTGCTCTTTGAGCACTGGCAAATGCTGGTGTAGCTATATTAATAGCTAATCCCTCTAGAATTTGGACCACATTGGATTATCTAGATGACAGTCATCCAACATATAAGTTATAGTAAATTCATCCTCTAATTCATATATGTAGAGAACTATAACAAAGTCATATGATTTTTTTATTATTTCCTAATGTCTCTGTGGGGTGTGTGTGTGTGTAGCGTACGCAATGTGTGTTGGATTGACCATCAAAATTGGATACTTCTTTTCTAGTCCCTTCCCAATCCTTTTTTTTATTTTTGGGTCAAATTTTTGGATTTTAACTTGTTCTTTAATTTTGTGTGTTTGTTATTTCAATACTAAGTTGTACTCGATCCGACCATGTTTTGCACATTTTGTGCCCCATGATCATTTTTTATAAAAAAAATAACAAAGAAAAGCTCAATGTAATCCAATCATGAATTGGTACAAGTGGATGAGAAAATTATGAATGTGTATGTTAAGGACTTGTTTCACACTACCAACTACGATGTCCTACAATTAACGAAGGGGCTGCACTAGTTGCCCTAGAGACAGTTTGATACAAAAGTTAGAATAATATGAGAGTAACCTCATGTAGAAGATAAAGTAAATCAAGTTAAGTGATTGTTACCTCCTGTAGCTTATTTATAGAGGCGTACGATGGGAAAGATAACCATCCTCTGTAGATATGTCTTCAACGATTTTCCTTATTAGTTGGAGTGATCTCTTCCTTATATAGCATAGGCATTATCTGGTTAATACCTTATGTATGGGTTAGACTTCATGGGACCCATCGTAGGCTATTGAGCTTAGGGGTATGTTGTGCTTATAGGTACTAAAGATTCCTTATAGTTACTCTGTTAATTTTCTTCATGGCAACACGTGGAAAATTAATTCACGAGTCTTTTTTGTTCTACCTCACTAGCTTAAGATAGGTGTCAATTTTAAAATTCACCCTACCGACTCTTTCAGAATTTTCATAAGATATACCCTCGAGTAGGAAATAAAGACCCTTGCACTTATGGTGCCATTACACGTGTTCATTTTTTTTTTCATTTCCAAGAATGTTAACTATCGGTATAGAAGTAACCTCTCTGCTTCCCTAGGTCGTTTTAGAACCTCATCAATGCTTTCTTCACTCTTTGTCTTTTCTCTTTTCGTGGTTTGTCGCCATTGAAAAGCCTTTGATGAGCTCTTCTTTTAGATTATTGTTTTTAATCCTGTTCTTTGTTGCAATTATTTATGTTCCTTTTCCAAATGGCTTGCCACGGTGTTTCTTCTAATCATTCCATGGTGGAGACTCCTCCTAGGGTTTCCTCCCCTTCTGAAGCTAGGTCTTCTGAGGGCTAAACAACCCCTTTCTTTGAAGGATTTTCTTGGTGCTCGACTATTTCTACTTGGGAGCTGACTAAGTTTCAGACAAATTGTCATGTTCCTAGGTCAATGGAGCTTGTGATTCCTCTAGTGGGTGCTAGAGATATCGACAAAGAAGGTTTCTCTGGGCGTGTAGCCCATACCACTAGTGCCCTAACAAGTGGATTATGACTTCCACTCTACTGTCCTGTACGAGATGTTCTCCATCTCCTTAAGATTTCTCTTGCCCAACTCTCTCCACATGGTTGGCGTGTACTATTGTGCTCCTGCATAGTGTTTTGCATGGCGTGGGAGCCCTTGGGGGAGAGATACCTCAACTTGACAGCCTGCGAGTTCCTTTTTTTCTATGCCATGTATCAATTGCCAGGTAACATCTGTAGTTTTCACGTTTGAACAAATGGTCAGCTATTGGTGGCCTTTGAGCCCCGCCATTTCAATGGTAATCTTAGAACAAGAAATTTTTCTTTCTTATCGGGAATGGTTGGGGATTTCTTGCTTCTGAGAAAAACATCCTTGATTCTCTGTTCAAGCTAATTGGGGGAAAATCCCTGATGATAAACATATTTAAATTGACTTTACTGGTCACGAACAAGAAAGCATTGACATAGTTTTGAATTGAGCGAAAGAACATGATAGTGAAACCAAGGAAGGCGCCCTGTGGACCGACAAGTTGTTGTCATCGTCCAATATTGATAGATTTCATGTTATGCTTGATCACTCCCATGTAAAGGGGAAAAAACTAAAGGCCGTGAAGAAGACTCCTTCTAGGAAGAGGCCTGATTCGCTGCCTTCTTCTAAAATCCCTACCAAATGTCCCTGCCAAAAGGGGGGTGAGACATCTTTTAGTCACCCGACTGAAGTTGTGGAAGGAGCGATCATTGACATAGGTCTACATAAAACCGTTGATTCTGGTACCGTGCCAAACCTTTCGAGGGAAGTAACTACCATGCCCTCATTGCTACTTGATTCTCCCCATCTATAGGACCTTGACGGGCTTATGGGCCAGGCCCTCGTTGATTTGGCTGCAGCCTTGGATCATGAATCCTCCATTGGTGGGTTGGACGTTGCTGACACCTTCGAATTTTCATCTCTTCTTGATTATACGCTTCCTGATGGGAATCCAATTTTGATATCTTTAGTGCCTTCTCTATAGATGTGGTTGGGGTCACAACTCTTGAGGTGACGCCCATTTGCATCGACCGGGTTATAAGTTCTAACACCTCACTGTCCATTGTTTCAGAGGGTGTGACCCCACTAACGGATAATGACTTGGAGGCTTCAAATCCTAGGGAGGGTGGTGGGTTGTCGGGTGATGACCAAGTGTTATGGGATGATGAATGGAGGGACAGATAGATAGAGACTGATAGCAGTGAGGGTGAAGAAGATCTCACCACCCCTCCAGCTAATGTTACTTCTACTCTAGAGGAAGAAGTTTCTCTTAAGGCAGTCATGCCCGAAGTAGAACCTGTGGCTCCACTTGTCATGCCTGACCTGCATACCCTATGAAGGGTTTATACCAGGGGTAACTCCATCTAAATTGATGAAGTGGAAGGCCCTTCATTTGTGAGTACCCCTCCCCCCAGGATGAGGACATGGCGGAGATGTCATGCCTCCTAAAGGACTTCCTTACACCAGTATAACTTTATTCATTGCGCTATTTTTAGCTTGCTATTATTATGAGTTTTGGCTGTATTTTGCTGGGCATGGATAGTCTGGTGACTTGGATTGTTAATGATCGTCATGATCTGGGGTTCAAAGTGAAGGAGAGGTGCAAGTTTGCATTATACACCAAACAAGAGGTTTCTTATCTGTCAGTTGAGAAAACCAAGCTTACCTGCCACCTTGAGAATATGAGGGCTAAGAAGGCTAAACTAGACTAATACCTCGATTAGGCTAATGGGTATATTCAGTCCCTGGAATGCAAGCTTGATCTCCTTCGTGAGGAGGCATTTAAGCTTTGGGGTGAGTTATTTCATGTTGGGTCCCTAAATTTCAAGCAAGGCTTTACCTTACGGTTGGTGGAATCTGAGCGCGACTTGGCTCACGCCCAATTGAGCGATGCTAAGAAGGAATTGGAGTCCTCTCAGAAATAGTTGGCAATGGCTGAGCAATGTTGCTTAGAATATGCTCAGGCGTTGAAAACCTCGGAAGAAAGTCTTACGCAGCTCTCCCTTGATCTCACATGAGCCAATGTGTCATATGACGCTACCCAAAGGGGGCTGAAGCTTCAATTATCTAACAGTAAGGGATCTTATGAGGAGCTTCATGAAAGGTTTGATACTTATAAGCTAAACCGTGAGGCTCTCAATGCCAAGAAGAACATGCAAAACCAAACCTTGCTGAACTTGGATAAGAAGGTAAGGGAGCATAAGACGCAGTTTGATGAATTAAAGGTTGAGTTAACTTCCTCAAGGGGTGAAATAGTTTGCCTGTAGCCTCAGTTGGCCTCCATTGTTGGTGTTAGAGACTGAACCTTTGGGACGAGAATGGCACTGGTATGGCTCATCTAAAAGCTTATATACTGGCCTGCCCATGCACTTATTTGAAGTGCCTAAAGCTTGATAAGCCCAAGCCCTCAAACACAACTGTTCAATTTGCTAACTCCTTGGGTCATATGAGAATGCCTGACACTTTCATGAACCTGCTGCCACCCTCGTCATCTTTTGAGCCCCCACTGGCTCCTCCTCCTTAATCTTTTTGGGTTTTGCTTTCTGTTTTGGACAAGTACATCTTTTCTAGATACATTTACTCGTAAGGTTTTGCATGATGAAATTTTGTCATTTTAACATTTTTTGTCACTTTAACATTTTTTTTGGAACCTTTGATTTTTGTTGAATACTTTGTCTTTTGAATGGTGTTGCTTATTTTTCCATGGGCCGTTAGGTCGTACTTCTAACATGGTGGCTAAGTCTTTGGACCTTCGCACCTATTTTGTAGCACCATGAGTCTTTGACTCGTCATTGGTGGCTAAGTCTGGGGCTCATGGGGTCTTTGGACCTTTGCGCCCATTTCATTGCACATGAGTCTTTGACTCGTTATTGGGGGCTAAGTATGGGTGTAGGGGGGTCTTTAGACCTTTGCACCCATTCTGTTTCATCGCAGGTCTTGGCCTCATCACTGGTGGCTAAGTATGGGGGTCGTCGGGTCTTTAGACCTCCGTGCCCATTTTCTTGCACCACAAGTCTGGGACTCGTCACTGGTGGCTATGTATGTGGATCACGGTGTCTTTGGACCTCTGTACCCATTATATTGCACCGCGAGTCTTTGACTCGTCATTGGTGGCTGAGTGTGGAGATCACGGGGTCTTTGGACTTCCATTCCCATTCTGTTGCACTGCAAGTCTTGGACTCATCACCAAGGGCTGAGTGTAGGGGTCAGTCATTGGACTTCTGAGCCCATTCCATTGCATTGGGAGTCTTGGACTCTTCACTGGTAGCTAAATATGAGGGTCGCGAGGTCTTTGGACCTCTGAGTCTATTTCATTGCACCATGAGTCTTTGACTCATCACTGGTGGCTAAGTACGGGGGTCACAGGGTCTTTGGACCTTCACGCCCAGTTAGTTGCACCATGAGTCTTGGACTAGTCTCAAGTAACTAAGTATTGGGGTTGTGGGGTCTTTGGACCTCGTGCCCATTTCGTTGTACTGCAAGTCTTTAACTCATCACTGGTGACTAAGTATGGGGGTTTGGGGGTCTTCGGACCTTTGCGCTCATTTTGTTACACCGCGAATCTTTAATTTGTCACTAGTGGCTAAGTATGGGGGTAGCGTGGTCTTTGGACCTCCGCGCCAAGTCTGTTGCACTGCCAGTCTTAGACTCGTCACTGGTGACTAAGTATGGGGGTCGCAGGGTCTTCGGACCTTTACACCCTTAAGGGGTAAAATCCCTTTTGAATTGGTTGGTCTCACTTATCTATCTACATTGAGTGTTGCCTACAATAATCTAGGAAGAATCCCATTTGAGAAGCAATTTTCAACTTTTGGAACCCAACGCTATGATGCTAATCCAGAACTGTGTGGTGACTCCCTGCCAAGAAAATGCCCAAGGACAAATCAATTGAAAGAGGAAAAAGAGGAAAAAGATGAAAAAGAAAAGAATAGGATAATTAATCACCCTTTATTCTTCTACACATTTGTAACAGTATCCCATGCATTCAGGTTTTGGACTTGTTTTGGGATTCTTATCATTAAAAAGAACTAGAGGGAGAAGTATTTTAGAGAAGTATTGAGTTGTTTTTGGACTTTTTTTCCAAGTATTAGTGATAAGGGTAAGCTTAGCAGTGGAAGCAATTATTTAATGATGGATATGTATTTCAAAGTAATGCTTATATTCAATAAAGAAGCTGTAATGGTTAATTTATGGATTTTGGGCTTTCTATGTTAATGAATTTTATTAAATTCATATGCATGTAACGGTTTCCACTGGGTAGAAAAAGGTGTTTTATAAGAACTTCTGGCAGAAATACGTTGACAATTGTTTGATACAACCTGCCAAGGTTTGTGTGACACCAAGAAACCTAGATGTGATACTCTGGAAAAAGTGGCGGACTTCCTAAACTTATATTCATACTTAATTCTAATTTTTCTTTTAATTTCTCAACAACTTTGTATCAAAGTCAAGTCATAGTGAAACCTTATCTCGCATCTAAAAATCAATCACTCGAAACTACAAATCACTTGTCCATCAATTACCTCCCACACAACCCAAATAGTTTAGTTTAGAGAGGCAAGCTCACCCCTTTTCTCTAACCTCGCCCCCTTGAGTCTCTTCTTCAAATCCTCCCTCGTCTTTACCCACTTTATTTAAAGAAGTATCTCCTTCTCTCTTTCATAAGAAACGAAGTAAAATCTGAAATCTATCGAAGTAAATGTGTGTTCGGGTAAAAGAATCGACGTTTGCCATCAGAAGAAAATTTGTCTTCTTGTCTAGTTTATAAGCCATTTATTCGATAGATAAAATCAACATCTTGGATAAGAATTCTTATCCTCTTTAATCCATAGATTATCACCAACATTGCTTCCAAGTAGAGAAATCAGTATCATCGTGGAAAGTGGTTCACAAAAATGAGAGAGTTTACCATATATCAAGTTTTGTCCTTGGTAAAGAAATAACATTAACAAACCACTTCACGAATGGGAAAAGGCAAGACAATGGTTATAAGATGGCATTGTTCCGAGGCCATGAAAAAGCAATGGCATTGAAGGCGTCGCTGGGTGTGGCGGCACTCCGGTGAAGTCTCTGACTAACTCGGGTTCCTAGGGTCCTTGAGTCAGCGTGCCGCCAAAGATCTACACGTCTTCATTTTCACTAAGCGAATATGCACAACCAGATAGTTCAGCAAGGCATTAACAACATTACTTTTAGAGTAATAATCGTGACATATTAATTCTATCACTATTGGGTAGGGTGAGTTCGGTCTGGTCCCGGGAGGTTTTGTGGACCAGACCGAATCTATTTGGTCCAGGGTTATCCCCCCTGGACCAAATCAAACAGCCATAAGGACAATACAGGTTCAGTTCCATTCAGGATGGTCTGATCCAGTCGGTCCAACCTTGTTCCAAATGGGCCAATGACCCAATCTTTATTTCTAATATTTGTCGACCCAATAATGAAAGCCCACTAACAATTTATCCAATTTTAAGCCCAAAATACCAAAAAACAACTTGAAAGAAAAATAAAAATAATTATAAAAGAAAATTTGTCTATATACAATAAACTTGAATAAAAGATTTTACTACAAATTATTATTATTATTTTTTATATCCATCCAAACAATTTAAATAAGGTTTTCAATCATAGTATTTATCATGTAGCAAACTAGCAACTTAGTTGCAACTTGCACCAAGAAGCTCTGTAAAAGATATTCCATCCTATGCAGTATGCACATCATGTAAGTAACATACATCAAATCTACCTTCAAAAAGAAAGGAAAAAAAAAAAAAACCATTCCCAAGCATAGGTAATGAAAACTGAAAATTATACAAGTTTCAAAAATTGAAAATTAAAAGGTCCAAAAAAAATAACAATAGAAGAGTTGAAGTAATATTTAGTAATTTACATCAAAAGCTCTAAAAAAAACATAGCTCTCAAATATGAAATTCAAATAACACTATAATAGTAGCATAAATCATTTACATCAATACAAATTATATAATTATCCTCCTGGGCCATGGCAGCTCCTACATCTTTTGACTAGGCATGCTTTTCAGTTTTCACTTTTCACAATACTTTGTAAAGTGTAAACAAATGAATTATTAGCAAAATTTCTCATCACCAAACACAATTTAACATAAAAGTGTTCAAGTTAAACCATATATTCCAAGAATAACTAAATAAGCAATTGAAAAGGTATAAGCAAAATAGTCTATATTCAAAATTGGAAAGGTATAAAAATTCCAAGAATACCTTTAATGTCCTCATTTATTTAATTTCCAGTCTATATTTATAATTGAATGGCATTGAAAAGGATACCTTTAAAAGCAAAACAATTTTGATGCTTCACTTACCCAACCAACTCCATGCTCGGTACCCCACACCTTCTTTGGTCATTTGTGTTTGTCAAAGATAAGGCATAAGCAGTCTAAACATTTCCCAATCTAAAAAAAGAAAAAGGAAGGAAAAACCAACATTGGAATGGTAAATTGTATAGTCAATCAACAATTATATGTAGTTAAAACTGGAAAGTAAAGCACATAACTGAAAACTAACAACTAACAAGCTAAAACAGAAACTGAAAAGTAAAACACATGACCGAAAAATTTTTCCTCACTAATCTTCTCACCTTTTTAGTCTTTAATCAACATTAGGTGTAAGGCTGGTAGGCATTGAATTTGATGCCTCCACTGAATCAACAAAGTCCCCAACAAGTTCTATCCATAAAAATTTAAAATAAAATAAGTTAAATAAAGTTAAATAACATAAAAGATAAAAACAAAATATACCACAAAAAATATCAAAAGTAAATTTATTACATACTCATATCCAGCTGCTTCTCAAACTCCTCTACTTCATCCATTAAAGTCCTAAGGCTTATTGGAGTTGAAGAAGAATGAAGCTAATTTTGTGCACATATAAGACCCTCAACCATCATCAGATTTAAATTACTTTGGAAAGGGTCAAGTACATGACCCGCAGTGCTAAATGTACATTCGAAGACCACAGTAGATATCGGTATTGCAAGTACATCGCGTGCAACCTTTGAAAGTAAGCAATATCTAATTAAATTCACCTTCCACCATTTTAGAAGGTAAAAACTATCACCTTGATCCTCACATTTTTCAGCTAGATATCTATCAATCTCTGACTTGCTTTCTATAGAGTCTTCTGACTATAACTCTTGCTTAAATTGGGCCATTAGCTGTGCCTTTCTATTTGCAGACTGATCTCTTGAAGGACTTACATCTTCATGTGGGGAACTTGTGCACTGAGGAGAACTCCCTTCTTAATTTTGCATGTATGCCTCATACATGCAAATAAATGCATTTTTCACCCTTCAACTCAAATCAATGGTTTTTGCATGATCACATGCATTCATTTTTCTCAACACAAAGTCAAGACATCGCATCTTGTAGCAAGGATCTAGAAGAATCCCAACATACAGCAACATATTCTAATTATCCAAGTTCTCCCAATACTTTTCAAACTTTCTCTTCATATTTGTAGCCATTAATCCTACCACGGGACTTCCTTCTTCACACTCCATGTTAATGGCATCTTTAATAGTAGCCAACCCCCCAAAAAATATTGCAAGTTACATATTCACCCCCGAGAAGCGTAAAGTTACATCATCAAATAATCTAAGAAACCTACAAACAACTGTACCTTCTTCCAATTGGATGCATTGGGAGGCCTTAACTTCTATAATTTTCTCCTATTCACTACATCATCTTCATCATCGTCATCGTCAATACTATCTAGAAAGCCCATATCTTCTTCCTTCAACTGATCAAAAGCCTTTTTAAATTTTGAAGCCCACTCCAACATAAGCTAGTTGGAGTTCCACCTAGTTGGTACATCTAGGCAAACATGGCTTTTGGATTGAATCTCTTCCAACCCCACACATTTCTTAAGTGTACTCCACCTTTGAGGGAAGAATTTAACATACTTCACAACACCCATCACCTTTGCAATAGACTCTTCATATTCTTTCAACTCCTCATGGACGATTAAGTTCAAAATGTAGACACAATATCAAACATGCAAAAATTCATATTCTAAGACTGTGTCCCTCCTATACTTGATTTTTTTTTTCAAATAACAAACAACCCCATTATTAGAACTTGCATTATCAATAGTGATTGCAAGTAATTTTGGTTGCCCCATTTATGCAAACACAACTCTATGCCCTTACCAAGTGTATCAGCCTTGTGATTTTCAACCAAAGAAAAAGAAAGAATCCTCTTGTGTAGCTTTTAGTCATCTTCAATAAATTGTGCTATGAGACACATATAGTTGATGGGTTTTGCACGGGTGTCCATGTATCTGTGGTGAGGGAAATTTGTTGCCCTCGAAGAGCACTTCTCAAGTTATTTTTTTCCCTCATAAACAAATTAAAGCAGTCCTTGGCAATCGCCCAACGGGATGAAATCCCTACCCACTTAGGGCAAACTACAAGCATAAATTTCCTGAAACCCTCCCCTTAAAATTTCCTAAAGGGTAAGTCATCAAGAATAATTATATCTACTAAGGGTTGTCGGCAAGCTTCAACACTAAATGCAATGGGCACAAATCCACCTCTACCACTACCTCCCTCCACCTTCCATCCTAGAGTCGTCTGGGACTTATCTATCTTCTTAAATGGACATTTCTTACATTACTTCTCAATGTGATATTTCATGAACTTCATACCGATCTTCATATCACATGCATACAAAGCACCACAATAATTACATGCAGCCCTATGTTTAGTGGGATCACCTTTTGGTATTTTTATAAAATGATCCCAAACCATTGACCTAACTCTACGACTTTGTGATCCACCAATATTAGATTTATTACTTACATTGGATGGAGGTTGGGGGTGGAGGCATATGTTGACGTTGTGTTGACTCTTGCACATCATTTGTAGAAGACTCCATCTAGAAAAATAAACAACCAACAATTAGATTAGATATAAAGTTAACTATATCTTAAATACTAGTAGAAGACTCCAAGCTCTCTCTGCTAAGAAGGCACAAAACAAGTCTCAAATTGTTGTCATTACACAAAGTTTAGCCTTCAGGCTTGAATGCTTACCATCTAAGCTAATTAAGCTACACTAGCATATGTCAATTGGTCAAAAACGCAACTTTTTCTGATACCAAATCCCTTTATGACAAGAAGAGGGAGGTCTTGAACATTTTTCAGGGCAACAGTAGTGGAAAAAGAAAACTCTTGTCACAAACAAGTTTTGATTAAAATTTTTACCATAGAAAATGGTGGAAAGAGACATGCTTTAACTATATAAATCGAGTATCACTTTTCCTAGTCTTGTTGAAGTAATAATGTGCTAAACAAAAATTAGAAAGGGCTCCATCAAGACAAACCACTTTAGCACGAAAAAGCAGCATTAGGTAAATAGAAAATTGAGTACTCTATAGGTGATTATGTTACATCTTACAGTCATTCCCCTTGCAGCTTTTTGGTGTAATATAAAATTTTTTCTCTTTTCTTTGTTTGCTGATAACTTTTGATGTTAGCATTGTTTGGGATTGATTAAATCTCAAAACTTGGACTAAATAACAAAAAAAAAAAAAAGAAGAAGCTATTTTAACCAAATATAACCGAATAATAAGCAATTTAAAGATTTTACAAATCAATATTTCTAAGCATTTTAGAAGCAACAATAAATTAACTCAAGATTTTGTTGATGAACCAAGAACTCTTGAAGAAATCTTTAAAATAAAAGCCACAATAATCACCATACACAGATCAATTCTTCACAAATCTTCCAGAATGAAAAACACCCCATGAATTAGAATTATTTATATTGTACGTACTCCATTCCATCTTAATCAATCCTAACTTTCTTTTCTATTTTTCCTATATAAACTTCTAAACATTAAATAGAAATAGAGAGTGGAAAGTGAAGAAGTGGATAACTGAAGTAGACTCACAAATGCGACTGGATGGAGAGGAGGGCTGCAAGTTACGACTGTGCGAGCCTATGACAGGTTGAAGAGCAGGGTTGCGAGTGACTGCTAGTCTACGAAAAAGCTTGGATGGGATAGAGGAGCTGAGAATCGTAGATGAGGGGCTAGGGTTTCGATACGGCACTGAGATGAGAAAAGAGTAGAGAGAGAGCCAAAGGAAACGATGAACAAAGTGAATCGGGGGAAGGAAAAGGGGGGTTTAGGAAATGGAAAATTGGCCTTGAAATGGCACCGTTTGGATTGAAATTGGTCCTAAACAGTCCCATTTCAAATGATATGGTTTAAGTTAATAAAAAAAAAAATCCAACAAACGGTGTCGTTTTCCCCCATTTTGGTCCCCATGTGTAATAAAAAAATAAATAAATAAATAAAGAAGAAGAAGAAGAAGAAGACAAAAAAGAAAAAAAGAAAAAAACTATATATTGTTAGTATTTATATTTATGATGTTTAATAGATGTTATTTCTTAACTCTTATAATATGTTAATATATTAATATGTACTAGTACTATATATTATAGTTATATATTAAACAATATAATAATACATTGATCTAAATATATATAGTTATAGACTTAGTACCAATGGTCCAATACTATAACTAATAACTATACTAGTAGTATTACTCATATACTATATATTAGTGAAAAATTGGTAATACTATATTAAATAATACTCTATGTAGTTATATTGATTTAATACTAGCATATTAAGTTAACTATACTAATACAATTATAAATTTATACATATACTATAATTTATACTATAACTCTTATAATATATTAATATATAGTAGTACTATATATAATAGTTATACATTAAAGAATATAAAACTTATGTAATATTGTGATATATTAATAATTAATTATATACAATTATATATATAAATAATAAAATATATACATATTTTTTTATTTTCATTCGGTCTAGTTCAAGGTGAAAAACCATTGGATGGGAATCGGACCCAATTCGGTCCTGTCCAAAAATGACTAGTCCGGTCAGTTTTTCAAGTCTAGATCTGCTGTATCTCACCCCTACTATTGGGGATCAATAGTGACAACAAAGAGTGGTCGCAATTTTCTAGAGACGACTTGTTTTGAAAGCTGGTTTTTAAATAGAATGGTGTATAAACCCCTAGGCACCATTCCTTTGCAAGCTGGTTTTTAAGGGTGGGTTCTATTTAATGGGTTCATAACAAATGGTATCAGAGACACCTCATGTATGCGCCATGTTGCGATGGTTGCAATCGTGCAGCACGAGGGGGTGATGCTGGCATTTTAGTGTTCGTCTAGGGCTAGGAAAGTGTGACGCCCCCAAATCCCCACGTGCCAACACGGGGAAATTGAGACGTCCAGATGGTGACAACACGGGTCACCACCCTATCGACGAGTGCCAAGTGTGTGCAAGCGACGCATGTGCACGAAGAAATACGCAGCGGATAGCAAAGTCATAAAATTAAGTACCAGAATTTTTTTTCTTAAATAAAATACAAAACGGTTCAAAGGTACATAATAAAATATTACAAGATATAAATATTGTTTCAAAACCAAGTACAAAGCATAAACTTCAACTCAGAACTCCGGCGGAGCCGCATCCTCGGGCTCAGCCTCCTCCTCCTCCTCGAACTCTGCACCAAAATCTACGGTACCAAAAATGGGGCCGCAGGTAAGTAAAATCCAAAACACCACTAGATAAAAACATATTAAACTCAAACAACAAGCATGAATGAATGCCAATGCACAAAACTCACAAACCAAAATTTCCACGCACGCCAAAAACCCATTTGGCTTAAAAACATAACCATTAAAACCAAGCCTCGCCATTATCCCAGATAATGGCCCAAACCACCATTTTCCCAGAAAATGGATCACAAGTCCATCGCCATTTTCCCAGAAAATGGCCCGTATCCGAAAACCATAAAAACCAACCTATTATGCATGCACCATGATCTCCCCTAGGGATCATCCGCACACTCTGGCTCTGTGCCACACCGCAGGTAACGTCTACGCGTGTGACACCTACACGAGTGATGCCCAGACTCGCGCCTCCATCTCGCGCGTACCTGGCCAGGCCATCCTCTAGTCCCCGCCACTAAAAGGACCACGGAGTCGACACGACAGCGTTACCGTATCGTGCGATCCGGTCGTCGCCCAGCGACAACCCAGGGGATGTCACTCAGTATTATCCACTCCCGAGTGACCAGAGGAGCTCCACCGAGATAATAACCCATCCCGGCTTGGGCTCGTGATACGCACACTCCCAAAAACCATTTACGCCAATAAAACAGGATTTTATCAATTAAAATAAAATACAGTGCATGATCATGTAAATGCCAATTTCAATGCTCGACAAATAAAATCAACCATAGCACAACAAATCAAGCAACTCCGTCCTCCATCCACCCGACCCCCGAACTCCTCGGACTCAGTCCGGAATCAGCCAACCAACCAGATAAAATTATTGTATGAGCAAAATATATTTAAATCTAAAAGTAGAGTTTGGAAAATACTTACAGCGCTATATAGGATTTTTAGAAGGTTCGGCGCGAAGCAAACGGCGATGCGAAAGCAACGTAACAGTGCAAATGCACTGTTCCCGTGGGTCGCAAAATACCCACTTTTGACCGGGGACAAACCAAGACACCAAATTGATAGGGAATGGTCTAGGGATGTTTATGAAGCTAGTGGAAGTGAGTTTTGGCCGTGGGTGGCGGCGAAAACGCCGGTAGAAGCGGAAAAAGGGCAAATCGGAGTTGAGCTCGTGGGAGCCGCTCCGGTGACCGTTTGAGGCCGGGGATGGGTGGGTTAGGACGGCAAGGAGTCGGTGATGAAGTGGTGAAGAGGTGGTGGCCGGAGGTGGAGCGACGGCGGCGGATCGAGCCAAACGCCGGCCGGTTGGGGCTGGGAATCGGAGGGGATGATCACCGGCCGGAGGGGAGTCGACCGGTAGGGGCGGTGTCGGCCACGGCGCCGGCGAACGGTGGGGCTGGGGTGGAGGCCGGTTGTGCGTGGGTGAGGAGAGAGAGAGAAAGAGAGAGGCGCGGGGAGAGAGAGGCCGAACGGGAGAGAGGAGAGGAAAAAGAAAAAAGGGAAAAAAAGAAAAAGGAGAAAAAGAAAAAGAAGAGGAAAAGAAAAGATGGAAGAAAACAAATGAGGTCCAGTCCTCACATTGGAAGTTCAAAGACTGATCAGTCGAAAACGATATAAAAACATAAAATCGACTAAAATAAATTAAACACTACATCAAATAAATAAATAAACACCAAGAAAATATTTTAAACACATCGATAAGCTAAAATAAAATAAAATAAATAACTAGTAAAAACCAACTATTAAATTTTTAAAACCAAAAACAAGCCAAAATAAATTAAATCGCAATTTAAATTCAACCGCCAATAAAATCCAATTAAAACCCGATAATTTAAAATAAAAGCACTATAAAATATTTAATTAAATTAAAATATTCTTTCAGTGAAAATACACATAAAAGCGGGTCATCACAGAAAGACCTAGCAAACAGCCTGCTCGTGTGAGGGTCGGGATCGTTGTGGACGTCAGCTACGAAGCATGCATGGTGGTTGTTACGATCCCACATTGACTAAGTATCATATTGGTGGTGGTTTATAAGCCTCTAAGTACCCTTCCTTGCAAGTCAATTTTAATTTCAAGGGTGAGTTCTACCTAGTGGGTTCATAAAATGACTCGAGCTCTCTCATTGCTATTCGATCCCTCAAAATCCTTGTTATTATTCTTGGAGCCTTGCAAAAAGAGAAAATATTGTGGATGTCGTATAGTGTATGTTGAGAAATGTGTTTTTGTCCCTTTTCAAAATTAATCTAACTACGTACGTTTTGCATGGATTCGTTGGTATCTTCTAACTTTCAATGCATAAGTTGTTAAGTTTAGCAGACAATTCAATGATTGCTATCATACAAAACTCTTTATTTTTAGTTTGGTTGTTTAGGTTTTTTTTTCTGTCAATTTGGTATAAAAGAAGCAGTACCAATTACTTGTTAGTTCATGTATAACTTGGGGTCATCATCCATTACCAATTTAAAAAAAAAAATTCTGATGATGTGACAATGGCAATCGTATTAATGTGATGATAAATTTGTTTATCTATACAACATTTTTATAAAACATAAATTAATAAATTGATGTAATTTGATATAAAACGTCAGATCTTAAAATTATTTTTTATTATAAAATGAATATAACAATTTATATTAAATCACATCGGTTAATAACTTCATTTTTATATATTATGCACATATTCATAAATATTATTTTTCTTATGTAATTATAGTCTGTACTTATCAAAGAAAGAATGCTATTGATATGACTGAAAAACAACAAAGAAAATGAAAGACGAGGAGAAGAAAGGGAAAAGGAAAAAAGAGGAACATAAGTGATCACTTTATTGGAAGTCCAAAGGCGAGCCTAAAATAATCTAAAGTTTCTCTTGGAGATGATTGTTAAAGTAATCACAAACTCAGTTGTTAAAGCAATCACAATTTAGGTTCCACATGGCATACTTATATCGCAAGTAAACTTAAAAAAGGGAGCCTTGGCCAAGTCCTGTGTTTCATCCTTTGGCATGCTTGAAATCACGACAAATTATCACAAGAACCCCTGTCCTACCCATGAGATTTCCATTATCGCTATGTAAAAAAGACCGATTTTCTGGAGAGTTTATACACTTACAGGATTTGCTCATGCTAATTAATACAAAGAATTGAAGAACTGTTTAATCACATTTGTTGTCCAACCTTCATTGGTGTTTCAAAAATTAGCCTACCTCTAGGGATCAGTAGATTGACCCAATTATTGAGTGCTAATAGGAAGGGAGGATTTGCTTGAATAAGGGAAAAGGTGCTTGACTCGTTATATCACTTTGCTAGAAAAGGGAGCACGGAAAATATTGTTATTATAAACCTCGAGAGTGCCTCTTTATTCTCCCCCACCATCCTTTTAGTTGTAACAACCCACTAGAAATTCAATGGTTGAATTTCTATGGACTTTAGGAATCACAAATCAACTAGGACCCAGCATCTCGTGATGAAAATGTGTGACGCCCCCAAATCCCCACGTAAGGACACAGGGAAATCGGGACGTTCGGATGGTGACAACACGGGTCACCATCCTATCGACGAGTGCCAAGTGTGTGTAAACAACAAATGTGCACGAATAAACACGTAGCGGATAGCAAAGTCCTAACTAAGTACCAGAATTATTCTTAGTTTAATACAAAGCTGTTTAAAACATACATAATAAAATATTAAGAACTACAAATATTATTCAAAGCCAAATACAAAGCATTAACTTCAACTCAAAACTCCGGCTGAGCCGCATCCTCGGGCTCAGCCTCCTCCTCTTCCTCCTCAATCTCTGCATCAAAATCTACGGTACCAAAAATTGTGCCGCAGGTAAGTAAAATCCAAATACCACTAGATAAAAACATATTAAAACTCAACCAATATGCATGAGAGAATGCCAATGCACAAAACCCATAAAACTATATTTTTCCACGCACGCCAAAAATCTCATTTGGTCCAAAAACATAACCTTTCCAAATATCAAGCCAAAAGTCTCATTTGGCCCATATCCAACTCAATCCATTAACCAATTAATCCGTATGCACCATGACCTCCCCTAGGGGTCATCCGCACACCCTGGCTCCTGTGCCACACCGCGAGTAACGACCACGCGTATGACACCTAAACGAGCGATGCCCAGTTCCGTGCCCCGCGTGTTCGTAGCCAAGCATCTTCTAGCCCTCGCCAGCGAAGGGCCACAGAGTCGGTGCGTAGAGCGATGCCCAGTTCCGCGCCCGGCGCGTTCGTAGCCAAGCATCCTCTAGCCCCCACTCCCGTCGGCGCCCAGCGACAACTCTGGGGACGTCACTCAGTATATTACGCTCCCGAGTGACCAGAGAAGCTCCACCGAGATAATACCCCATCTCGGCTTGGGGTCGTGGTACACACGCACCCGAAAATCCATTTACGCCAATAAAATGCACGTGCATGTACCATGTAAATGCAATCTCAATGCACAACACAACCAACCAACCATAAATCAACAAACCAAGCAACTCCGTCCTCAATCCATCCGACCCCCAAACTCCTCGAACTCAGTCCGAAATCAACCAACCGATAGATAAATATATATTGTATGAGCAAAATACATTTAAATCTAAAAGTAGAGTTTAGAAAATACTTACAGTGCTATACGGTATTTTTTTGAAAGCTCGAGGCGTTGCAAACGGTGGAGGAAAAGCAACGAAACAGTGTATTTTACACTGTGGCCGTGGGTAATAAATTACCCACTTTCGAACGGTAGGGAAAGGTCTTGAGATGTTTATGAAACTAAGGGAAACGAGTTTTGGCCGTGGGTGGTGGTGGTGGAAATGGCGGTCGAAGGCCAAAAAGAGGCTAAATGGAGTTGAGCTCGTGGGAGTTGCTCCGGCAATGGATCGGGGCTAAAATTAGGTGGGTTAGGTTGGCAAGAGGTAGAGGAAGAAGCTATGAAGAGATGGTGGCCGGAGGTGGTGCGACGACGTAGGAATCGGTGAAAATCTGTGTGGCTTGGAGGAGCTCGTGGTGGCTAACGGTGGCTCGGATGGAGGTGAAACTTGGTGGGGATGTTCACCGGTGAGAGGGGAAGAAAACTAGGTGGGTGATGTAGGCCACGCCACCAGCAAGCGGCGGTTTTGGGCTGCGAAAGCAACCAGCGACAGGGGAGAAAAATAGGGCAGGTGCCGTGACTTCCAACCTTGCGTGGCCGCTAATGGTTGGTCTGATGGCTCTGAAAATTGGTGGGAATGACTCTGGTGGGAGGGGAAGAGAATGGTGGGGGTGGTGCACTACACGGCGGCCGGACAGCGGAGAACCGGGCGGTCGAAGGGACGGCGATGGTAAGGAGAAAATGAAGAAGAGCTGCGCGGGGAGAGAGAAACCGGGAAGGAAAGAAGAAGAAAAAGAAAGAAAGGAAAGAAAAGAAGAAAAAGAAAAAGGAAAAGGGAAAAGGAAAAAAGAGTAAAGAAAAGAAATGAGGGTCAATCCTCACTTCGGAAACCAAAAACAAATCTGCCGAAAACGATTTTAAAAACCGTAAAACGATTAAAATAAATTAAACACAACATCAAATAAATTAAAAACCAATTAAAATAAATAAACCAATATATTAATTAAATTAAAACAACCCTTTAGTGACAACACACGTAAAAGCAGGTCATCACAAAATGTCTCTCAGCGTGTTCCGTTCCCAGCTGAGTTCATTGAACTCATTAATCAGTATTTCCCACTCATCCATAACTATTTGCAACCCAGCCGAGCAGTGTCAGGACCGACTCCTTCCCTTCCTCGTTTCCTAGTTGTCATATAGCGAGCCATATCTTAAAAAATGTAAAAAGAGTTTCAAAAAATTATTAGAATTATAGATATATGCATATCACGGTAGGTTTGGATAGTGAGATGAGACACAAAATTTTCATCTCATCTCATCTCATCATTACAAATTTATATAATTTTCATATCAAATATATTAAAAAATTACACTTTTTTAAATCTCAAAACAATAATAATATTAAAAATTTTATTTTAATACTTTCACCTAAAACCAAAATTCTCATCTCACCATCCAAACCTATATTGAAATGGAAACTGTTATTGACATACGTTCGAATGTCAAGTAGGCTGTAGGCTACATTGGACTGATGATATTTTAATAATTAGAAACAATTTACGTTCGAACGTAGAATGAATGTACGTTTGAACGTAACCAGGTCATCGTTCGAATGTTTTATCAAACATACTATTCAAATCTATGTGGAATACGATCAAATGTTAAATTTGGATGTTTTAATGTTAAATGGTTATGTTCGTACGTTTTCAACTGTTACAAAATTTCAAACGACAAACGTTTGAATGTTACGACACAGCAATGGTTGACTCAACTTAGCCATTCTTGAAATCTCATTCTACACATTTTGAGACCAAAAGTCACCATAGACATGAAGTATATACTTCAAGGAAGCTTTTTATGGTGGCTATTTAGCCATTAGCAACCCGTGGTGACCAGAAAGTCAAGGATAAAATCCAGCCACAATGCGTTTCGAATTTTTTTTCCACGTTTAAATTTTAAAAAACACATAAATAGTAAATAGAGGGATGCCTACTTGTTTTGCGACGGTTGTGGTGGTGTTTGATGGTGGTAGCAGCGGTGTGAGTGGCGAAGCTTGTGGTTGTTTTTGAGGGAAAAAGTGAGAAATGGTGAGTTTTTCCATCGGGTAACTGTTTATATACACGTAAGGTTCAAACATTTACACCAGTAATGTTCGAACGTTAATAAAAACCGTTGTTGATATTCAAATGTATGTTGGTTGACGTTCGGACGTTTACACGATACATTCAAATGTAAACCTTTGACATGCGAACGTGGATACATGTATAGACTTAAATCATATTGAGTAATATTATATATAAATAATCTATATTAATAATTATTATATTATTTATTATATATGTTTATATCTACTAGTATAGTTGTATGATATATTAAATAATATATTTAGTGTTATATATATTATACTATACATATTATATACTATATATATTATATGTATATTTAAATATATATAGTATATAGTGTATATATAAATATACTATAATATATAGTATACTATATATATATAGTATACTATATATATATATATAAATATTCATAATATTTTGTTTGGATATAGCTCTTTCTAATTTTGAGAAAGTAGAGAAAAATGCTAACTTTTATGTTTATTTTCTTCTTTCATATAATCTTGTTTAAGATAATATTTGTTGATTTTAAATTCTTCTTTACTCAGGGTAAATATTTGAGCATCATCTCCAACTACTTGTGAATATGTTGGAGAAGAAGGTTGTTATTCCCCATATTTGAGTATCTAGATTTGAGATCTGGTATCAAAATTTTGTGATCTATTCCTAGTGAGTGTAAATCTCGGTGTATGATAGTTGGAGGGTGCTGGAGAAGAATAATGAGACAATGATCTCCTAAAAGGTTGAAAAGCAATTTGGACTATTTCGTCATGGTTTTGATCTATGTAATCTAAATCGTCTTTAGAATTATTTTCTATATTTGTTAATGGAATAATATTTTCTAATTGTCATTTATTTGGAAGAGTAATCTAATTCCAATGAATCTATTTAGGAATTTGTATGCTAGAGTTTGGTGTACTAGATTGTAATAATAATGTGTAGCGTTTTGGGCTAGTAATAAAAACTTGCAACTCTAATGTTGTTTTAATTAATTTATAATGAATCCTATATACTAGAGTTAAAGGATGTGATATTTTCATCATATGATAACTATTTGTTTTAATATTTAATGTTAAAGCATGTAAGATATTAACATCAAATAATGAAAGTGAATAATTAGGATGACAATTGAAATAAATTGGGTCTTGGAATAAGATAGATTCAACCGTGCCAAGTAATAAATTATGGAAATTATAATGTCTTCTATCTCTTAAATAGAGTAATACCAAAGCATTTAGTCTATTTCTGGTAAGTGGTTTTACAGCCACTTGTACCAATTCAATATGTACAAAGGAATATTTCTGCTCCTTATGATATTTAATGGCCTCTTTTGTTAATAATTGTAATGATTCATAATCATTATTTAGACTAATAGTTTTCCCCACTATTTTAATTGTATAATTAGTTAGAAATGATAATTTAGAAGAAAAAGTTGATTGTTATATATTTGATTTTTAAGAAATCTTTGTAGTTGTTGCTTATCTTTTATTTCATCAGGAAATTTATTAGCAAATTCTATAACCCTACTTGCTGGTGTAATAGTTCCTTGATAAATGTCATGTCTAAGGAATCTAATCTTGTTTTGAAATTATTTAACTTTAGATGATGAAATTACTAATCCATTTTGTTTAATAATTTGAACAAATTTATTTAAATACTTCCAATGTTGTTCAATAAATGAAGATAATATTAATACATTATCTATATAAACTATAGAAAAATGAGTGGAAGGCATAAATAATTCATTCATAATATTTTGAAATTCATTATGAGTATTTTTTAATCTAAAAGGCATAACATTTCATTCATAATGTCCAAATGGGACTGTAAATTCATTTTTATATCTATTTTTTTTTTAACAATTTGAATTTGTCAAAATCCACTTTTCATATCAAATTTTGAAAATATAGTGGCATCATAAAGTCAAGATAATAAATCTTTTTTATTAGGAATAGGGTACCTAATCCATTGTAAAACTTTATTTAGTAGCTTATAATTTATGACTAATCGAGGAACATCTCTTTCTAATTATGCTTGTTTTTGTACATAAAAAACAGTACAACGCGAGGGTGATTTGTTTTTTCTAATAAGTCCTTTAGATAATAAATGTTTAATTTCTTTTTTATAAAATTCTAATAATTCCTTATCCATTTGGATTGGTCTGGCTTTAGTAGGAATATTCTTTTTAGAAAATTCTTTTTCATAAAGTAATTTAACTATATGTTGTTTTCGACTCCAAAAAACATTAGGTAAATTAGAGCATACTTCTTTTTCAAATATATTTTTGAGATTATTAATTTTTTGAATTAATAATGAATCTTATTTGGATAATTCTTATAAATTCTTTTTCACTTTTTCCGTCTTGTTGAAGGAGCCAATAATGGGAAATAACTGAACTATTCACAAAAGATATCTAACTCTTTCTTAGCAAATTTTTTTTCTTTTTCCATTTACATTTTTAATCTTAAGTCATTACACATAATCATACTAGTTCTATTAATAGTAGATATTATATCTCCATATGTAAGATTAATAAAATCGATAGTACCATTTTATTTTAATAAAAATTCTCGTACCTTTTGGGCAAAATAATATGGAAGTTCGGTTATGAACTTTTCTTTTCTATATGGTTGTTGACAGTCATCTCTAATTATAACTTAAGTTAGAAAGACATCTTTATACCATCTAAAATTGGATAATTGAGGACATCTTAAATTGATTAATAAATTACTAGTTCTTTCCTTAAATTGAACAAGATCACCTACAAAATGCTTTGTTAATACAAGTATTAAAGTATTGACAGCATCTTCTATAGGTTTACCATCTTCTGTTTTATTCTCTTCCATATTTTCATCATATTTATAAGTGCTTAATATTCTTATTCTTTGTTCTTGTGAAAGATAATGATCACACCAGCCCATTAGTTGGCCAGTGAAACCTGTAACCAGAACATGTGCTACTTGATGATCTGTCCTTCTACTGGCTTTATAAAAATTAGCTACAATAATCATTTCTTGAAAATGATTTCATATTTCGTATTCAGATAATACATCTACATTCCATTCATACAATGCATCTGGTGAAAAAGCAGATCTTACTATAAGTTCTCTTTCCATGAATTGCATATTCGGAGGGGTAGGTCTTGGATTTCAATTACGAGTAATAGAAGTATATCTTTTAGACTCCCTAGGATAATATTTTTTGGTATGATTTCCCTTGATCTTATTTATTTGTAAATCTTTAAATTAATTTTTAATATTATTAATTTCAGAGTAAGATAAATCACGTGAATCTGTTTTACTTAATACATTAATATGGGATTGTCTTGAAGTAGATGCAGTATTATCAATATTTAATTTTTCTAATTTGCTAGAGATTTGTTCTAGCAAATTGTTTTTAGTTTTAGAAAACTTAGATTTTAAGTGAGCAAGAATTTCATAGGAGATAAATCAAAGGAATTTCTTGTACTTCTTTAATAGAAGTATTAATAGGAGATATTAGGTTTTCAATCCTTTCTAGTTGCTTACTCATGGTTTTTAAATATAAATTAGTATAATTATTTTGTTAAATTATATTATCAGTGTTTTTAATTTCTGGTGAAGTTAATTTCTTTATTGATGAGGCTAATATTTATATATATTATATATAATATACTACTATATATATTATGTAGTATAATATACTATATAATATATTATATACTAGTATATATAATTTAACATATATAATATATTTAATATAATATACATAATAGAGTAATTTCCTCCCAAAATGTTCGAATGTTAATTATATATGTTCGAACTTAAGAAAAAATAATTGTGAGAAATTTTCCGCTTGATTTTGGGTGTTGTGCTTTTAAATAAAATTCGAATGTTAAAATGTAAAGTATGAATTGAGCTAGATTATTTAACGTTCGAACATACAACTTAAATGTTCGAACATTCGATCAAATCAAATTGCTTTTAATGAATACACACATGGGAGGAAGTAGTCATTTCTACTGCTCCTCCAATGCGTGAGAGAGAGAGAGAGAGAGAGAGAGAGAGAGGGTTAGAGTGAGACAGAGTTAGAGTGAGAGTGAGTAGAGTGAGAGGGTTAGTATTTTTGCTCTTTCCATTGATTTTGGTAAGGAAAACCTCTTTTTTCTTTTGATCTTTTTAGAATTTTATGATATTTGTCTCTTTATTTTATTTTATTTTATTTATATGGCTCTAACTAGCTAGTGTTGTAATTTTTTTGCAGGATTGGTTGTTCTGGCTTGTTGAAAGCTTGTGATTTGTAAGTGGATATTGTAAGTTAGGTATATTACTAAACTGTATTAATATGTTTATACATTTTGTTGTAATTTTATTGTAGATAATGATGAATCTTTTGATATGTAAATGTGAGTTGATTGTGGATTTTAATGTATTAGATGTGGGTATAATATTGTGAGTTGAATAGTGAATTTTGATTGTATATATTGTGAATATGTTGTGAATTTGATATTGATGAATTAGAAGGAATTAAATTGTTTATATTGATGAATTAGAAGGAAATCTTTGTGATATGGATTGTGTAATATGATGAATTAAAAAGAAAAATTGTGTTGTGTGTATGCTTATTCTTAAAATGAAAATATAAATATTGGTGTATATTTATGGATTAAAATGAAAATGTTTTACAATTGTGTATTTTTTTTTTAAGCATATATTGTGGTTATTTGTGTATGTTATATTTGTCTCTTTTCTAAAGCATGTGTTGTGATTATTTGTATATGTTATATTTGTAGATTGTTTAATTATTTGTGTATTTTTTTATTATTTGTGAAGCATAAGTCGTGATTATTTGTGTATCTATAGCTAGTGTGGGATGTATATTGTATTTTGATGTTTAACTAATTAAAATATTATGATTACAAAGGATAATATAGTATATAGTTTATTAATAGATACTAACAACTTAAGAAGAAGCATACTAATGATCAAATAGTTAAAATAATAGACAACTAAGTAGAGAGTTGGAATGAATAAATATACTTATTTAAAATAAAATAGTAAGTAAATAAATAAGGATCAAATAAATGTTTAGTTAGGAAAATACACTATTGAGTAAAAAAATCATTCATTCCATTAAATATATAAATATTAGTAAACATTTTAGACATAATAAGTAATTATACATAATATATGCTTATTTTTGTATACTTTTATTAAAATAAATCAACTTATACTAAGTTACACTATAAATAATAAGAATTAAAATATTTAGTAGTAGGTATCAATTAATAAGTAACTAAGATATATAATAACACTTAAAATTATATTTTAGATAAGTATCAATTATAATAGCATTGATTTTGTGTGTGGCCTCTTAGGAAAATTATAAGTTTAGGAACTTAAGTTAAGACTAAGGATAAACTTATTATTCACTAAGGTTAAAATATTAACATTTAATATAGATTTAATATGGGAATAAATATTTATGATTTAATAAGTATTTAGACATAATTAATTATAATTAATATGTGCTTTTTTTTAAGTAATTAAAATATCATAGAGTGTCTAATAGGGCACTATCATAGAGTATAACGAATAAGAATTATCTTGAAGAAATGTTGGTGCATGAATTAAAATAGCTTGAGGGCCTCTTTGGAAATGAGAGTTCTCAAGGTTTTAAATTCATGATAGTTCAGCAATTAGACTAAAACCCCAACATGTCTTCTAGATAATTCTTCCTCATTGTCTTTGAGCCAGAAAAATTGTTAGCAAATTCTTCCATCTCTCTTTGGTTTAACAATATAACATTATTATTTGTTTGATATAAGTAATTCAAACAACATGCTAATATTTTTTGTAATGGTTTTTTATAGATATTGTGTGATATTGCATAAATAACCTTAAACCCATTTGAGAATTAATGTACATTTAGGTGTCTACTAATTTCTGAATTGTCTAGTGTGGACAGTTTGAGATTATATTATATGTATTGCACATTTTTATTACTCCTACTAAACAAGTTTAGTATGAACTTTTGGTGTCTTCCTCTAATGTTACTTGGAGAACTATGAGGAGGTAGTGTCGAAATTTCTACTGACGTGGAAAGTAATAGAGTGACAAAATTTGTGCATTATGGATAATATAACCTCGAATAGGATAGGACCAACTACCTTATCAAAGAAGCAGTGAGAATTGGAGCATGACATGCATGTAAATTTATTTTTATCATACCAATTGATATATGTTTTTAGAAATTGACAAAGTTGGATGCGTCTAGGCAATAGATCTGGAAAGGATTACATACCCTATGCGCGTGGAATAAGAACCTTCATTGATTTTGCTCTAGCCTCTGCTGATAGTCGTGGTTACATTAAGTATCTATGTCGAGGGTGTAAAAATTTGTGTGCGATAGGATTGAATGAAGTTGAAAGTCATATATTTGTGAACGGTATAGATTTGGGGTATACCCGATGGGTACTGCATCGGTCATCCAAACCATATAAGGCACATGGATGATGATTATGAGCAGTATGACATGGAGGAGATGTTGAGTGACATTGGAGTTGGAATGTTTATAGATGAGGTTGATGATAATGCCTTAAGTGGTTGAGGGATTGATTCCGAGAATTTTGCTGCAATGTGGGAAGATGCAAAGCTTGAGCTTTATCCTGGCTGTACCAAAAACAACATAATGTCGTATATTGTGCAGTTGCTTCACATTATGTAATTTTGTGGGATATCAACAAAAGCAATAAACATAGTATTGGACTTATTTAACGAGGTGCTTCTCGAAGGGTCTACATTGTTGAAGAATTTTTATGAAGCAAAACAGTTGAGAAAATGATTAGAGTTTGAGTACAAGTCCATATATACATGCAAAAATGATTGTGTTTTGTTCTAAAAGGAGAACGCGGACAAACAAACATGTCCTGCATCCAGAGAGTCGAGGTGGAAGCTAAGAAAAATGTTTCGGTTAAAGTGTTGCGATATTTTCCCTTGAGACCTAGGCTGCAAAGACTATATATGTGTAAGAAAACAACTCAGGATATGAGGTGGCATAAGGGGAAAAGAGTTAAGGATGACGCATATATGAGGCACCCATTTGACTCACCTGCGTGGTAATCTTTCGATGATCAATACCCAAAGTTTGGGAACGAAGCTTGTAATGTGCGTCTGGGAATCACAACCAATCAATTCAATCCGAAAATATGAATACAAGTTATAGCACTTGGCCCGTAGTATTAATTTTGTACAATCTTCCACCATTGAGGTGCATGAAGGCACCCAACTTTTTGTTAACTTTACTTATGGGACTCAAAATCACCCGAGATTGAAATTGATGTATTCATGCAGCCATTGATTGAAGAGCTGAAAGAGTTATGGGAAACAGGCGTCAGAACTTATGATGCATCCACGTTGACATCTTTTCATATACATGTTGTGGTAATGTGGACGATAAATGACTTTCCTGCATATGGGAATCTTTTCGGTTGGAATACTAAAGGGAAGTTAGCGTGCCTGATGTGTAATAAAGAAATTGCTAGGGAGTGGTTAAAATATTTTCAGAAGATCTGTTTCATGGGTTTTCAATGTTATCTACTAGCAAATCATGCATGGAGAAGAGAATGCGCTAGGTTTGATGGGAGAGTAGATGACAAAATTGCACCAAATGAGTTGTCTAGGGAAGAGATAATGGAACGATTGGTATATGTTAGAGTAAACAATTTTGGCAAAGGTTGGGGAAAGAACAAGAGAAAGCGAGGTGCAGCAAAATTGAATTGGACAAAGAATAGTATTTTTTTTTACTTGCTGTATAATTTGGATGTAATGCACATAGAGAAAAATATATGTGATAATACACTGGGTACATTGATGAGCATAACAAAAAGATGAAGGACATGATAAAGACGAGGAAAGATCTTGAGAGAATGTAGATTAAACATAATCTACATTTGCGGGTGAAAGGAGATAGCGTGGTCATGTCGTATGCATATTTTACAATGAAGAGGGGGGAGAGGATGGACTTCTTGTAACAGCCCGCTAATTCTTATCTCTTCACCTTTTTCTTTCTTTTTATTTCGCTCATATTAGACAGCAAGGCAATCAGTTTTGGATTCTTTTCCGACAACAATCACCATCTCTCTCGTCTTTACCCTCATCTGGAATCACGCGCATAATTTATATTTTCTTGTAAATCACGTAATTTGTTCTTCACCGACAACTATAAAATCATGAACAGAATTATCCTAAGCGTTGTACCTCGATGGCGTATTCCGGATCTTATCCACCGAATTTCAAAGTATTAGATACGTTTGTTTTTAAAGTAGCACAATTATAATAATTTAATGAGCTCTGAAAATATTATAATTGTGGATAATTATTTAGATTAAATATTTTAATTGTTTTAAGATATTAAGAGGTTTAATTTTACGTTGAAAATTCTTATTTAAATTAAATGGTTTTATCCTCTTTGAGTGATTAAAGATACTTTATCATTTATATGATATGAAGAAATATTATTTTATAAACCTTAGTTTATAAAATAATAATCTATCTTAATTCCTCTTAGTGTTTATTTAAGTGTTTTATGCACTTTGATTAATTAATGATACTTTATCATTTTATATAATGATGAAGAAAATATTGTTTTATAAACCTTAGTTTATAAAATAATATTCTATCTTAATTCTTCTCAGTGTAGTAATTAAGTATTTTATTAATTTAAATGATTTTATCCTCTTCGATTAATTAACGGTACTTTATCATTTTAAATAATGATGAGGAAATATTATTTTATAAATTTTAGTTTATAAAATAATATTATACCTTAATTCATCGTAGTGTTTTATTTGAAGTGTTTTATTAAAATAAAACACTTACGCGTCTTCAAATCAGTGTTTTAACTCACCGTTGGTTGATTTGAGGATCCCGAAGCGTAGGATTGAAGCGATATACCCAGGCCCCTACCCTTTTCCCTTCACTTTTTCTCTTTTTCTTTTTTTTTCTTTCTTTTTCTCTCCCTCTCCCTCATGGCCGACGGACGCATGAAGCATCCTCCATGGCCGTTCGGATGGAGCTCCCAGCCGGCGCCACCTCTGGCCGCCGGACCCCACCTCCCTCACCGGCCTCACCTCCTCCCTCCGGTGAGCACATCCCAGCCGGTGGTGTACTAAACCGGCCACTCTTTCTCTCTCTTTCTTCCTTAAAAAATATGGGTCTCTAAGGCTTTTTCACATTTTTGGATCACCATACACGGCCAAATCAGCCACCAAGCACCACCAATGGATTCATCTCATCAAGGGCTTCCTCCCCATGTCTTTCTTTTTCCCTAACTCTCACTCTTTCTCATATGGGTTTCTCAAAATACACATTCGGTTTCACCACCGTGCGCTGCCGTACACGGCCACTCATGGTGTTTCACGACCCCCAACTTGTTCCTCTCATCACCATGAACCTCCCCAAGAAATTTCATGACCAACGGAGTTTCGTAGAGCTCTCACTCTCCTGCACTCTCCAAGGCCAAAAATGGATTCAAACGGCCGATCCGTCGCCGTTAGCCGCCGTTCGACCACCACCTCGCCACCACAGCTCCACCACATGTTCCTCTACCTTTCCCTAGCTTGCCATGAAGTTCTATGGCATTTCGCTACCTCACGCCTCCTCCGCTCACCGTTTGGATTTACTGTTCACGGCGTGATGCCGTCGTGCTCCGCCACCTTTGACCACCACAAGGCGACCATGAGCCTTCCAAGGCCACGTCTAGCTTTTCTCAGCCCCAAACTACCACTTTATGTGGTGGACAGCCACCGTACGCGGTGTTATCGCCACGTACGTTCCTCCGACGCATGTTCGTGACGAGCAGCGAGCGACGCACGGGTTATCCCGTCGATGGTATAACCCTCTATCTCTAGTTATTTTACGTTTAAAATAGTTAGTTGGTTGGTTTGTGGTTTGTGTAGTTGTATTTGTGGAGTTCGCTGCGTAGTTGTGAAGCGAAGTGTGGTTGTGAAGTGTTGGGTTTGATTGTGTAGTTTTGTGGATTGTGCTGTGAAGTATGGGCGTGATATGGATGCCGTAGTTGTGATACGGCGTGTAGTGCGAAAGGAGTACGCGTGGTGCGTACTCCGTGTCGCGTAGCGATGCACCGTGAGACGTGTACCGTAGAGATGTGTGTTGTAGTGTGGATGGAAGAGAGTTCACGTGAGTGTACTCTGTACTAAGTCGTGATACACCGGATGGCGTGTCACGAAGGGTTGGATGGCGTAACAGAGAAGTGTGGAGTGTATGGTGTAGCGTCGGGAAACTATATAACAGTGTCCCGAGGTAGTAGTGATGTGGCCTGTAGTCCAAGGTAACAGGTATTGCCTTGAGACTGACTTGTGACTGAGAGTATAAGGAAGTGATGGAGAAGTATCAGAGCACGCAGCGGAAGCATGATGGGTATCGTGACGTGACTCGAGCTTAGTCTTGAGCTGCGTGACGTAATAGAGGTGCATTTGTGGATGCAGTCCTCTCCTATCAAGTGTTGGGATGAACTTGTACAGAGCCGGGAAGTAGGAAGAATCCTATCAACCGGGTCTGAGCAAGTTGGTGTTGAAGTTGGAGCTTGGTTATACAAGCAACGTTAATTTGAGTTATAAGTTGCTCTTAGGTGATAAAAGGGGATGAAATGCAGGTGTCTCTGGCAAGACACGTGTACCGGACAGGGTTACCATATGTAATGGATAATCTGTCTTGATCATGGTTACATGGTACATGAGAGCCCAGGAATGGATGGAGAATGTTCTAAGTGAGGCGTAGTTCTATGTTTAGAATAGTTACTTATGCATTTAAATAGATGATGATGTAAGGTTATGTGTATGCATGTAGGTTGCCATCTGACAAGCACATGAATGGACTGCATGGAATGAGTATGGCATGAAGTCCAAGTAAGTATTACATTCATACTCTTTTAGAGTTTTTAAGTATAGAAAAAGACGAAAGCCTTTCTATAAAAGGAAACCGAAAACGAAACTTAAATTTTCAAGTATAAGTATGTACTGGCCTTTCCTTGGCAGCCCCTCTTTATGTACCCAAAGTATGTACATGTATGCATGTGAATGGATGTTCTAAGCAGTACGTATTGTATGTATGTTCATGAAAAGGAAACGAAATGAAGCTTTAAAAGACGTAAGAACTGTTAAGAATGCAAGGAATGAAACTGTAAGAAAAGAAAGAAAAGAAAACAAGATTTTCCTAAAGTAACTCTTTCCCAAAATGATTCTTTTCAGACTCTTTTAACCATTTTCTTAATTAAAACTTTTATGAATCGTAAGAAACGTAAGAACTGTAAGAATTGAAATGAAAGAATGGACTGTAAAGGAAAGAATGAACTGGACTGAATGGATGATGTATGAAAATATGTAACGGCCACATGGACTGAAATGGTACCAAAGAAAGGGGCAGATTGCAATGCCGGGTAAGTAGTACTGGTAGTGCACCCAGTGCTGCACCCTGACTGAATGGATTCCCAAACCCGCGGCCACGGGCGAAATCAGGTCCAAAAGACCGCTAACCCCAGCACACGGGGCGTAACGGTGTGCAATGGCCTATGAAAGTGAAAAGAAAGAACGGATGTATGTTAAGAAACGAATGCATGTATGAATGGATGAACAGAATGCATGAATGAACGTAAGTAAGGAAAGATGAACGAATGAATGCATGTATGCATGAATGAATGTATGTAAAAAAAAAAAGAACGAATGCATGAAAACATCCTTTAAGAAATTAAGGCAGCGATGTGTGGAGAACTGTTTTAAAGAAGAAAGCACGTTTTTAAAGAAGAAAACCTCCACCTCGTAACGTTTTGAAAAGAAAAGAAAGACGTATGCATGCTATGTACGATATGTATGTTATACGGAAATGACGAATGCATGACTGAAAATCTATGTTGTTATATTTTTGATTGTATGAAGTAATGCTTACGAGTCATCGACTCATTTTAGTTTTTATGTATGCCCTCCCAGGCACAAGATGAGCATGACAGGTCAGGACAGACACAGCAAAAAGGGGAAAGAGCACGAAGGCCTAGGCAAAATCTTTTTATATGAAAACTTAGATTATGAAAGTTAATGATTTCCGCTAAGTCTTTTAATAAAGAAAAAAAATGAAATTTTTATAGCATGGAAGTCTTTTGTATCCTGGCATGAATGAAAAAGAATAGAAAATGAATAGTAATTCCCGTCGATTTTGTTTTATAAAAAAAAAAATAAAAATCGATATGAGAAGGACCCACCATAAGGACGGGCGTTACACTTCTCCATATAGTCGCAATGTGTGAAGTTGCCAGATGGTTATGTTTCAAACATCAGTAGAAGAGTGAGCCTTGATGACTAGAAAATTACTATATTAAAAAGTCATGATTGTCATGTATTTTTGTAGAAGTTATTATAGGTGGGAATTCGTGTGAAACTGACATCTAATGTATGTGTCTGCATATCCAAACTCTGTATGTTTTTCAATGATTTGTGCACTTGGGTAGTAAATAGAGATATTTTGCGGAAGATGAAAGATGACATTGCTACTATACTATGTAAATTCGAGCAGATCTTTTTAACATCTTTTTTTGATGTCATGATCTATTTAGCAATACATTTACCCCAGGAGATACTATTGGGTGGACCGGTGCAATTTCGTTGGATATATTCAGTTGACAAATATTTGGGTCGACTGAAGCGCACTGTTGGGAATAAAACCGTAATTGAGGATTCAATAGTAGAGGCCTATATACACAATGAATGGTTAACATTTTGCTCTCTATATTTTCGTGATGTTAAGACATGTTTTAATCATCAAGAGTGAAATGCTGATCTTGCTACTTAGCCTCCTCGTGAGCTATCAGTGTTTTGTAGAATGTATGACTCTTAGGTGCACAAACGAGTTACGATTTAATTGATGGAGAGTTGGGTAAAGTTCGGTGGTAAGTGCTAAATAATTGACAGGAGATTGATGACTATCTCATGTATGTCCTTGAATAATTCGAATAATTATAGTTAAAAAAGGTTAACTATAACTTTTGTGCTCAAAATGATATTCTTTTGCACTTATATATAGTGAGCACATGGACAAACTTAGGACAGAAGGCGTAGAGAATTTAGAGGCAAGACACGAGGAAGAATTTTTCGGATGTTTTGAACAGCGTGTATGAACTAAAATTACATATATGTTAGATTTTGGAACTTTTAATTCTGGGTAATTTTTAATAAGTAAATACCATTTCAATTGTTATATTTTTGGAACAACGTGCTTGTGATCCCAGATCATTTTCTCCTGAATTGTATGCAATGGCCCGTGGTCCTTCAAACAGAGCACTTCGATACATTGCATACATGGTTCGAGGTTATAGATTTCATATTTTGGACTGTGAGCGTAATAGAAAGACTCAAAATTGTGGTGTATTGGTCAAGGATAGTTATGAAACAGATGATATTAACTATTATGGTGTCATACGTGATATTATCATATTGAAATATTCGAGTGGGTCTATAACATATGACTTTAAATGTGATTGGTGGGATCTAGGCAGTGGTTGGGTTTCTATACATAGGGATAATCATTTTACGAGTGTCAATACTGCATCTAAATGGTACGAAGATGATCTATTTGTATTGGCTTGTCTACCCAAGTCTATTACTTGATTAATCCAATGAAAAGCATTGATGAAGATAGTGGAGAGATAACTTGGCGAGTTGTACAAAAATTTGTCTCTTGAAATATATATGAAGTAGGAACGAGTGTGGATCACGAGAATAGTGGAGATGAAGATGACACTCTGATTGTAGAGGTCTACCAGGAAGATGGAGAGGGTATTAACTTGTTTGATGATATCAGTGCACTCGAGTTACTCTCCTTGTGTAGAGATGATGTCCCAAATGTGTAGGTGTTGTATCTTTAATTCAAATACAGTTGATGAGGCTAAACCAAGGAGAAAACAAAGAAGAGAACTTGCTAAAAGCCATTCAAGATAAGGAGGAAGCCATGGTTAATTCCCTTTGGCAGATTATTGTTGTCGATATCAAGACAACCTTGTCACATGTCTGCCAAGTAGTGAGTTTTAATATTTTCTCTATAGTATTTTGGCTTGTTGCTAGATGATTTTAGCTTTCTTTCTTCTTCTTTTTTTTTTCTAAGCAAGCAAATTTCATTAAAGTAAAAGATGATACAAGTTAGAGACGGTGGGGTTCCCTAACAAAACACCCCAAAGCAAACGAAGTGGAAAAAACATTAAAAAAAAAGTTCTTTGAAACCAATTTCTTGGTCTCTACCCAGACTCTACAAAGAGAATACCGTCTTAAAAGACGTTTTGAAGATAAGCCACCGTTAGAGGTAGTGCAAGCGGAAGCACTATAGTTGAAAGCCTTAAGGTATTTGTTTATGAGATCCTTAGTCTCTTTCACAAGATCACCGGTTAGGGAAAGCAATAATCTAGATAGACTGGCATCGAAATGGCAGATATGCAGTGGTGGAAAAGCCAACCCATGTCCCTAGAGTGGCGCATGAGGGCCACGCCCCAGTGGCAAGGAGGAAAGGTCAAGCCGATCTGAACGATTGGAGGGTAGGGAATCTGGTGGTACGGCACGTGTAGAGGGCGGAGCTGTTGGAGTGCGGCGGCGCGTGAGGGCCACACTTGGAAGCAAGCTACGTGTGAGGGCCACATGCTGACATTTGGGCATGGTTTCACATTGTTCCAGTAGATCGGCAGGAGGGGGATGTCGTGGTGGGGTGTGTGTCGACTGTTCATGGCCAGAGAGCTACAGATCTGAGAAAATCCGAACCGGTGGAAAAACACTATTATATAAGCATATTCACATATAGGTAGTGGAAAAGGAAAGGAAAAGGAAAGCGAGATGGAGAGGAAGGTGGAGCCGAGACTCTCACCTTCCTCTCCGGTGAAACTGAACGGAGAGATTTGTTTTTCTGGAGAGATTTGTTTTTCTAGAGAGAAGTCACACCTTCTCTTTCTAAAAACGGGTGAGCAGTTACATTGTTAGGTATAGATGATTTTAGCTGTCACTTGCTCAAAAAGAACTATCAAGACTTTATATATATAATTAAAACAAAATGGAGGTCAAGCCTCCTTATTATAAAATGGTTGCTACTAGCGGGCCGCCTAAGCTTTACCGCTCAGTGTGCCCGCTTGACGTGGCATGTCACGTAATTTACATTTTTTTATTAAAAAAACAAAATTAAAAAAAAAAACAAAATCGTTTTGTAGAGAATAGAGAAACACGTTCTTTTACTTTCTGTGTTATCATCATCTTTAGTCTCAAAGATCCTTCTGAACTTTCATATTTTTAGATGCTTTTATTTACAAAAACTTGTAGAAAATCATGAGAGTTGATCCACTGCTATTTGGCTGCACAAAGATTGGATTTTTTTGTTTTTTACTTTTTCTTTGCTTTGGTCGAGTATGGGTCTCCCACAACTCTCTCACGTTGTAACACAGCGTCGCAACAAAAGAAAAACAAAGAGATTGTACAACAAATAAGTAGACACCTTGGAGGTTTGGACAAAATCGTTTCGTACAACAGAAAACAACGACTAGAAGGATAAATTAAGAAATTCCTTAGGCAAAAAAAAAAAAAAAGAAAAGGGAAAAAAAAGGCTTTTTAGATCTAAAATTTCTCAGTTTTCTCAACACCTAGTGCTATTTCCTCTACTTTTACGAACTTGACAGTGCAAATCTTGTAGTGAAGTTGAGATTGCTTGGGTATGGAAGAAGGAAAGGAAAGTGAGAAGATCTGACCAAAAAATGAGAGGGAGATGATGTTGGATTTGGGAAGAAGTCTCACTACTTGATTTGTCTAGGTATGTTTTATTTTTATTTTATTTAAACTTAACCATGTGGCATGAAACGAGGCCCCCCAAGTCCTTGGGGCAACTAGAGCGGTCAATACGGAGAGGCAGAGTAGCGTTTTCATTATAAAACATCCTCACCAAAGGCTAAGGAGAAAACCAAGGAACAAAAAGGACATAAACATCAAAGAAGAACCTAAAAAGCCAAACAAGACCATTCCAAACAAAAGCCCCTACCCAGTACAAGTTATTGATCTAAGAGAAGAGCAGCCGCTCTTATCCAAATGAAAGATACCCCTAAGTAAACGAGGTAAATCTGAACTATTATTACATGTTTTATTAACACCTGCAACTCCCTAATGTGCAAAGCCATCAGCCAAAGAATTGCATTCCCTATAAACATGTCGGAATGAAAAGACAAACCATCTAGTAGCCTTAACATCTCCTCCTAGTAGTCTTCCACATACCAAAGATCACACATTTTCTTCTTCAGCCAATCTATTACTAACATCAAATCCATTTCAATTTCTACACCTTGTAAACCCAGAAATCTCACGATGCATAATCATTGAAGCAAACCCATAAATTCAGCAAAGTTATTAGACTGAATACCAGTGTTTATAGCAAAACCAGAACTCAGTTCCCCTTATAATCTCTAATAGAACCTCTTGCACTCGATGCACCCGGATTCCCCAACAAACTGCCATCAACATTCAACTTATGCCAACCTTCCTGCGGTTTTGTCCATTGCACAATTTGAGAAGTTATGAGCTTTTTTTTTCTTAATAGGGATATTAAACAAAAGCAAAACCTCCTCATCACGTCTAGACAAATTGGAGGACACCTTAAGGTTTTCCATACCAAAGCCATCCAATATGTAATCGAGATCCTTACTGTTTGGATAGACTCCTAATTACCCTCCATTCTTGCCAGACAACGTTGAGTCCATAGTCTCCAAGTAATAATGCTAGCAAAAGACCAAGTAATTGAAGACTATTTTGCATGCCTATACCATAATTCAATTTTTTCTTTCTCGGTTCTACTTGCCAGCAAAGGCATACCAAGCTTTATAGAACAAGTTCACCATACCTGTTCACCCAAGTGCCATAACATGGTTCTAATCCTCATTACTCCCAACACTACAACAATCACACTTTAAGACCAATGGAATTCCTGCTCTGCGAACACAATCATTCACTGGTAGACAACTATTTTGAGCCTTCCACATAATTAAAGTTATTTTTCTTGGCAATGCAAGATGCCACAACCAATGCATCAAAGGTAATTTTGGAACACGAGTCTCAATACATTCCCATGTAGAATGGGTGGAGAAGCTTCCTTGGGCATTCGGTAACCAAATGAGAACATCTTTCCGCTGGTTCACTCTTCCTAGTTCTTCTATAATCTATTCTGACTTTTCCATTCCTACTAGTCGATCAAATACTTCAACCTTCCAACCACTTTTAGTCTTGCAATCTGCTAATAAAAGGTTCAGTGAGTCTCTGATTTCATGGTGATCAATAAGCGGACCATCAAAAAGCCACTTGTCATGCTAGAAAGATAAATTTTCTTTTCTAACCTTCCACTTAGAATACCTTTACACTGCTGGCAGATTATGCAATAACATTTTCCAGAATTTTAAACCTTTTGAGGAGTCCACACTAGAAATATGTTTTTGGCCTACATAGTTGACAAGAAAAAATTCGACCAAATCGAATTACCATGTAATAAATTCCAAACTAGTTTCATATGGAGTGAAAACTGCACCTCATGCAAATTATGTAGACCAACGCCCCCTCAAAAGCTGGCCTATAGAGTTCATCCCAAGCCCGACACTTTTTCTTTGGCTTCCCATCTCTAACACTCCAATAGGAAGTGCTCATAAATCTCTTCAATTTATCCATCACCACCTTAGGAGAATGTAAGATATGAAGAGATACGATCTGTCAACCATGATTCTCTCTCCATGACTTCCTCACATATTTAATTCCTTACTCTGTTTTGTATACGATCTTATTTTCCATGTATAGCATAATAGGCAGTGATTATATTTCCATATAGCACAATAGACAGCCATGATGTTAGCTGTACATAACCGTTACTCACACCTGTAATTTCTATTTAAGATTAATACAATACCAAAGGAAAGTAAGTTAGTTTTCCTACATGGTATCAGAGCCCCTAGAGGTATCACCAACGATGGAGTCTTCTACCTCTTTGATCCCACCTGTGTCCAATCCTTCTTCTCTTGAATTTTCACCATCTTCTCCTCATTTACCTGATATCTCCATTAAGCTAGCTTCTACCAATTATCTTTTGTGGAAAGCCCAAGTCATTCCCATTCTGCGTGGCAATGGTCTTCTCGGCTATGTGCAAAATCAGGTTCCTTGCCCGTCGCAAACCATCATCGGTGAAGATGGTGTGTCTCGAACCAACCCAGCGGCAGCTATGTGGCTGCGCACTGATCAATTGATCCTTGGATGGATCAATAGCTCCCTGTCCGACGGTCCCCTGTCCCAAGTCATCAATAGTGAATCCTCTCATGATGCTTGGCATGTTTTGGAGACTCTTTATGGTAGTCATACTCGGGATCGTCTTCAACAGATGAAGGGCGAGTTGCAGTCGCTCAACAAAGGCAGTTCTTCTTTAGAGGATTACCTGCACAAGGCTAAATCTCTAGCTTTGTCTCTTCGAGGTGCCGGTAAGCCAATGGATGACGATGAGTTCATCATATGTATTCTTCGAGGCTTAGGATCTGAGTTTGATCCTATAGTAGCAGCTTTAAATGCTCGGGATATTTTTCCACCTCTTGAAGGGGTCATCGGCAAATTACGTGATTTCGAAATTCGTCTTCAAGCAGCACGAGTGACTTCTCCTAATGTTGCATTTTACACAAACCGTGGCAAAACCAATACAAAGTCTCGTGGAGCTCATGGTTCTCGTGGTCGTAATATTCCACCCAACCAAACTACTTCTCAATCCCAACAAAAAGATGCTCGTTTTTCACGCTCAACTAGAGGTAATTCTGGAACTCGTTCTCAAACATTCACAAATCGTGGTGGACGTGGCTCTGCTCGTGGACGAGGGGGCATAACTTGCTTTCGATGTGGAGGCCCCAATCATAAAGCAGATGGATGCTTTGCCTCAGATGAGGAAGCAGAACAATTCAAAGCTTTTGCTGCACTCCAAGTTGCCGATACTCCAGAGGACACCTGGTACCCCGACACTGGTGCAAATCATCATATGACATCTGATACCAGTGAAGTACAAGGTATTCATTCTTATCTTGGAAATGATTCTGTTATGGTTGGCAATGGAAATGGTTTACCCATATCTGGTATTGGACACGTCTCACTACCTGCTACTAATATCAAGCTCAATCATGTTCTTATTGTTCCTGATATTAAAAAGAAATTGCTATCTGTCTCTCAACTTACAAGGGAACATAACTGTTATTTTATATTTTATCCTTGGGGCTTTCTTCTTAAGGACATGAGGACGAAGCAGGTGCTACTTAAGGGCTCAATGGTCGATGGCTTGTATCCAATCCAGTTCCGACAACATTCAAATTCTCCAGTTGGTCTACTCTCAACTAAAGTACCTAGCAACTTGTGGCATGCTCGGCTTGGACACCCTCAAGCTAGAATTCTTCAACTTTTATCTTTACCATTTCTGAATAAAAATGTTGCATTTTGTGAAAGTTGTGTTTTGGGTAAATCAACCAAACTACCATTTAACTCTCGAGAGACCTATGCTACTACCTTCTTACATACTCTTCACACCGATGTGTGGGGACCTGCTACAATCCCCTCCTATGATGGGTTTCGATTTTATTTAATCATTGTCGATGAATATTCTCGATATATATGGCACTTTCCTATTGCTCGTAAATCCGATGTTGCCACTATATTTCCTACATTTCTTCAGCGAATAGTTAACCAGTTCAATACTCGTGTGAAAATAATTCAAAGTGATGGTGGTGGCGAATATGTTAACCAAAGTTTACAAGATTATTTTGTAGCCCATGGCATTATTCACAGATTATCATGCCAACCCTGGGACACCAGAGCAAAATGGGTTGGCCGAACACTGGGACACCAGAGCAAAATGGGTCGGCATCGGCATATTGTGGACACTAGTTTAACGTTAATGGCACATGCCTCCATTCCGCCACGATTTTGGACAGCTGCATTTACCACTGGAGTATTTCTTATCAATCGGCTTCCCACTTCTATTATGGCTAACAAGTCTCCTTATGAACTTGTTTTTGGATCACCACCATCCTATACTCTTTTACGAGTTTTTGGGTGTGCATGTTACCCATTACTTACTCCTTTTGGAAGGTCCAAACTGGGCTATAAATCCATCCGTTGTGTGTTTCTCGGCTACTCTCCACATCACAAAGGGTATCAATGTTTAGACATGCAAACAGGTCGCATATATATATCTCGGCATGTAAGATTTGATGAATTCACATTCCCATTTAAGTCTACACAGGGGTCCACTAAAACTGATTTTCATGCCTTCAAAGTTCGTGCTCTTCCCAGGCCTCTTCAAATTGCTACTTTGCAATCTCTTCCATCGGATTCTTTACCCGCAGCTGCCACTCGTGTTGCTCATGAGCATCCTTCATCTCCTTTTGCCCAACACTCTGCCTCAATACCTCAGTCCGCATCATGCCAGGAGCTTCCTACTCACACTATTCTTCAGGATGCTTCCGAATTGTCTTCTCCAACAATTGAGGACATCTCACAAGCTGCTCCACGTCGCACTCATCACATGATCACACGGGCTCAAACATGTTCATTAAAGCCTAAGGTTTTCCTCTCTTCAAGACATCCAGTACCTACATGTTTTCTTGCAGATCTTGCAAACCAACCACAAGAGCCTCGAACGTATAAGCATGCTCTCACTGATCCAAAATGGCAGCAAGCCATGCAAGCTGAAATTAATGCTCTTCATAGCAACAACACGTGGACTTTGGTGCCTCGAAGACCAGACATGAACTTGGTTAGCAGCAAATGGGTGTTTAAAATTAAAACACGATCTGATGGCTCAATTGAACGGTATAAAGCTCGACTCGTGGCCCGTGGTTTCACACAACTTCCTGGCTTGGACTATGATGAAACATTTAGTCCAGTGGTTAAACATGGTACCATGCGATTGATCCTCACCCTTGGTTTGTCTCAAGGATGGTCAATTAAACAACTTGATGTAAGCAACGCTTTTCTTCATGGTGATTTACAAGAGCGTGTATATTTATCTCAACCACCTGGTTTTGAAGACTCATCTCATCCTCATCATGTTTGCCAACTGCATAAAGCTCTCTACGGTTTAAAACAGGCTCCACGAGCTTGGTATATGAAGTTCAGTAATTATCTTCAGCAAATGGGTTTCCATCGATGTCCCTATGATCAATCCTTGTTTTCTCGACGTCAAGGATCAGATATAATTGTGCTCTTAATTTATGTCGATGACATACTTATAACAGGGAGCTCTCCTTCAAAAATCAGCAGCTTTATTTCTCATCTCTCTACTGCTTTTCACATGAAGGATCTTGGCGATGTCCATTTCTTTTTAGGCCTACAAATTACACGAGATGAGTCGACCATCACTGTCACTCAGACTCGCTATCTACTTTCTCTACTTCAGAAATTTGGTATGGAAGGTGCGAAACCAGTCTCCACTCCTATGGCCTCTGGTACGTCGTTGACTGCTAATGAGGGAGTCCCCCTAGCTGATCCAAGCTATTATCGGCGCCTTGTTGGTTCACTACAATATCTCACCTTGACACGCCCTGATATTTCCTATGCGGTCAACAATATTTGTCAGTTCATGCAAAATCCTCGAGACACTAATCTCATTGCCGTTAAGCGTATCTTTCGGTACCTCAAAGGTACTCTTAATATTGGCCTTAATTTTGTACAAGCTCCAGTCATTGCCCTGCGTGGTTTTTGTGATGCGGACTGGGCCGGATCTCGGGATGATAGACGTTCTACAACTGGGTTTGCTATCTATATGGGTGATAACTTGTTATCCTGGGGAGCTAAAAAGCAAGTTACTGTGTCTCGTTCCACAGCGGAAGCCGAATATCTAGCTTTGGCCTCCACCACAGCTGAACTTATGTGGTTTATGCATCTTCTAAAAAGCATCGGCTATTTAATTCCTGCTCCCACATTATATTGCGACAACATCAGTGCTATCAATATGGCCAAGAATCCCGTTTTTCATCATCGCACGAAACATATCGAAATCGACGTTCATTTCGTTCGGGAACAAGTTGCTCGTGGTATTCTTTCTCTGCAACATATCTCTGGTCCAGATCAAATAGCCGATATATTTACAAAACCATTGTGTGCTGCCAAGTTTCTACCGAATAGAAGCAAGCTCTTCATCAGTCCAATACCGCCTTGAGCTTGAGGGGAGATGAAGAGATACGATCTGTCAACCATGATTCTCTCTCCATGACTTCCTCACATATTTAATTCCTTACTCTGTTTTGTATACGATCTTATTTTCCATGTATAGCATAATAGGCAGTGATTATATTTCCATATAGCACAATAGACAGCCATGATGTTAGCTGTACATAACCGTTACTCACACCTGTAATTTCTATTTAAGATTAATACAATACCAAAGGAAAGTAAGTTAGTTTTCCTACAAGATAGAAAGGCAATGACTAGGAATACTTTGCAAGACATGCTTTAATAACAAAAGAAGAAAACCACTAGATAATAGTCTAGCCTTCCACCCCTCTATTTGATCCCGAACTTTGTTAATTAGTCCCTCAAAATGCACCACAAGAAGTCTTTCCGAAACTATTGTAACAGCCAAATAGTTGAATGGAAAACCCCCTTCACTAAATCCAATTAAGCGCAAAATCATTCAACGCCTAGATAAAGACACATTTTTTGAAAAATTGATAGAAGATTATAATAATCTTGAATTTTGGGTGCTTATAGAACTAAATTAAAAGTTATAGAGATTTTGAGGAAAAGAACCCTAGGTTTATTTTTAACTTTCTAAGAAATTAACATCTCAGAAAAATTTTAAGAAATGATTTCCTTGAATCCATGACTTAGCAAAAAATAAAATAAGAAATAAAAAATCTAGACTCTTCTCACTGTCTCAGATTCTCAAAGACCCTAGTGTTTCCAAGGATGTTCTGAGGCTACGGGTTAAAGCATTGAAAAAGTTAGGAACACGCTTTCAAGTGGTTGTTTTGCAAATAGTACGGTAGCTAGAGTCAAATGTTTAATCCCTTTGTTTATATGGCCGGTTTATTGCTAATGGATCAATTCTCATTGTTCTCAGGGAGCCAAGGCTGCTTACAGTTGAGAAAACAACCTACGACATTAAAGTGACATACCGATTGATGCTGCTTCATCATCTTAGTAATATCAAGACTTGTCTAGACACCTGCTTTACTTTTATGAATATCGTGGTTTGGATGTGGATGTTGAGCAGTGTTTGCGTTGTTTTCTTTTTCTCGATTGGCATGCTTTTGTTGTTGATATTTATTACAATAAGCATCCTGTATTCCCCCCTCAACAGATTAATCATTGTCCATCCAAAGTTTATCCATGAATTCTTTAGTATGTAACTTGCAGTCCTAGTCTGTAAGATGTGAAGGAGCAGAGTGTTTACCATATAACATGCAGTCTTTTGTATGTAATTTGCTCTATTCAAAGTGATTTAAATCGATTGTTCGTGAAGATGTTTAGGAATGGCTTGAAATGGATGAGTTAATGTGGAAACAGAGATCTCGAGTAATGTGGCTCAGGGAGGCGGATTGTAATTCCAAGTATTTCCATTACAAGGCTTTTGCTCGAAGAAGGAAAAATACTATTGTTCAGTTGCAAGATGATTTTGGAAATTGGACAAATGGGGCTCAGATGGATGAGTTAATTACTGGTTATTTTCAAAATCTTTTCTCAGCTACTAACCAAGTGGAGATGGAGGAGGTTTTATTGGGTATTGACATGAAAGTAATTGCTGAGATGAATGAGGAGCTTCTAAAACCTTATGTGGCTAAGGAAGTGGAGGATGCACTCAAACAAATGCACCCTTCAAAAGCTCCCTGACCAGATGGAATGTCTCCTATTTTCTTCCAGAAGTATTGGCATGTGATAGGTAAATCTGTTACTGATGCTTTGCTTTTAGCTTTGAATTCTAGAGAGTTTCCTAGCGAATTGAATCATACTTTTATTACCCTTATTCCTAAGAAATCATCTCCTTCAAAAGTGGTAGAATTTAGACCTATTAGTCTTTGTAATGTACTTTATAATATTTTATCAAAAGTCATTGCAAATAGACTTAAGAAAGTATTGCCACATGTAATCTCTGATACTCAATGTGCTTTTGTTCCGGGTAGACAGATTACTGATAATGTGCTTATTGCTTATGAGCTTTTTCATTTTTTGAGAATGAAGAGATATGGGAATAAAGGGTTTATGTCTCTTAAACTAGACATGAACGAAGCCTATGATAGGGTGGAATGGATGCTTTTGGAAGAAACTATGGAGTCTCTTGGTTTTGATAGCAACTTTATTAATTTGGTAATGAAGTGTGTGAGAACAGTTTCATTTTCAGTATTGCTTAACGGCAGCCCCAAAGGTCCTATTATTCCAAGTGGTGGAATTAGACAAGAAGATCCTTTCTCTCCTTATCTGTTCCTCTTATGTACTAAAGGCCTTATCTCTTTGTTAAAAAATTCTGCTGGTAGGGAAGGAGTCAAAGGTGTACAGATTTGTAGAGGAGCCCCTAGAGTGAATCATTTGTTGTTTACGGATGATAGCCTTATCTTTTGTCAAGCTGATGTAGTCACCAATGAAAAGATCCAGATTTTATTGAACAAATATGAAAGAGGTTCGGGATAATGTATTAATAAAGAAAAGACTTCCATGGTTTTTAGTAGGAATGTGAGTGATGAGTTGAAGGCTGAAATTATGCAACTATGGGGAGGTAGTCATACACAAAAATATGAAAAATATTTGGGTCTACCACCTATAGTTGGGAGGTCAAAGAAACAAGCTTTCTCTGGTATCAAAAATAGAGTTTGGTAGAAACTACAATTGTGGAAAGGCAACTTACTATCACAAGGGGAAAGAGAGGTCCTCATTAAGGCTGTAGCTATGTCTATTCCTACGTACGCTATGAGCTTTTTTTGGTTCCCAAGTCTTTGTGTAAGGAGCTAGAGATGATGATGGCAAAGTTTTAGTGGGGCAACCAGGTGCAGGGGAATAAAATTCATTGGGTGAGTTGGGAGAAGCTTAGCAATTCAAAATTTAGAGGAGGGATGGGTTTTAAAGATTTACATCTTTTTAACTTAGCCCTTTTAGCTAAACAAGGTTGGAGGTTTCTAAGAAATGAGGATTCTTTAGTGCATCGTATTTTTAAAGCCAAATATTTACCTAATACAAGTTTGTTTGAAGCCAAAATGCGTTTTAATTCATCATTTGTGCGGAAGGGAATTTGGGAAGCTCTTAAAGGTTTGAAAAGAGGCTGTAGGTGGAGAGTGGGGAATGGAAAATTTGTTAAAGTGTTTAAAGACCCATGGATTCCAGATTATGTTTGAGGAAGATCTAAAAGTCCATTCATTAATAGATGAGCATACGGGTTGGTGGAATATTCAAGTTTTAACAGCTCTATTCAATCCAAATGTGGTTCAAAAAATTTTGCAATTGAATGTTTCTATAAATTCAGAAGATTCTTTGTTTTGGGTTCATGAGAAAAATGGAATATATTCAGTTAAGAGTGCTTACAGAGTGCTATAGCAGAGTCTATCACAAGAAATGGGGCAACATTCAAGGGAAAGAACAGAATCAGTGTTCTGGAAATGTTTGTAGCACCTGAAAATCCTGAAAAAAATTAAGATATTTGCATAGAGGGCTTGTCACGAAAAACTACCAACTTTCATGAATTTAAAGAGAAAACATGTGCTGGAGAATGATAAATGTGTACTGTGTGATAATTGTAGTGAAGATGCTGCCCATGCTTTATTTTGTTGTCCTGATGTGAGAGATGTGTGGGTGGAATATTGCTCTAATTTGGGTGAGGTTAGTTCTGATTTCTCTTTTTGGGAGTTGGCAAACTTGGCTCGAGATAGAGGTTCAAATGACTTGTTGGCCAGATTTCTAGTAGTTGCTTGGGAGCTCTGGAATAGAAGGAATAAATTTATTTATGAAGATGTTTCAATGCATACTAAAATTGCTGTTAATCAAGCTGTTTCTTTACAGCAAAAGTATAAAGATGTGCAGGTTTTTACTGTGTTTGATAAGAAGATTAATAAAGTTTTGTGTTGGAATCCCCCTCCACCAGGATACTTGAAATTAAACGTTGATGGGGCTACTTTTTGTGATAATTTTTTGCTGGGGTTGGGGTGATTTTGAGAGATCATAATGGGGATGTTGTAGCAGCTGTTAGTAAAGTGGAAAGGGAAGTCTCCTCTTCTGAATTTATTGAGGCTATTGCTTTGTTGAGAGGACTGTAACTGTGTGCTCAATGGGGTGTTCTAAAATTTTGTTAGAATCTGATTCTTTGATACTTGTCAACAATTTGAATGAAAATTCTGAAATTCTAACAAAATTTGATTTTATTCTATAAGATGTTCGTAGGCTTATGCATGGTTTTCAAGAAGCAAGACTGGAGCATGTTAATCGCTTGGGCAATGGCCCTGCCCATCAGTTGGCTAGATATTAGAGGGAGGTTGATGACATTGTGATGTGGTGGGATTCATGTCCTTCGTTTGTAAGTCAAGCCATTTGGCTTGATAAAAACTCTATTTGTACAGACACTTTTGATGTGAATGAATGATTGGATTGTTATAAAAAAAAATCGATTGTTCGTGGCATTCATCTTTGTTGTTTATCATTATAAGCCCCTATGTGCATTTTGGAACTAATTTGAATCCTTTCTAAAACCGATAATCAATAATTATCTTCTGCAACATCAGAGAATCATGGTGTGATTCATATTGGCTCAAATACCTATGCTAAAATTTGCATTTTTCGCAAGAAGATATTTATTCCAACAAATCCTATTTAGTTGGTATTCAGTTACGACAGTGAACAGTCGCCAAATTTGTCACCCAAAATACAAGAAATCCCTTCATTTCTTTAATATTTGACTCTGTTATGTAAATAGAGTTTCTCCTTGACTAACATCAATTAACCAATTGTGTTGTCATCTGTAAAATCTAAGTTAATCCTTAATTATTTGTTATCTTACTTACTGAACCGATACTCATAATTCTATATGAATTCCCATAATACATGTATGGGCGTCAAGTCAATATAATCGATGATAATTGCCGTATAATTTTCTAGGGGCCACAATCAAAATAAAAAAGAAAATAAAAAGGCTAGTGTGTGTGCCGACATAGATTAGGATTCAGATACGAGTAATGCTAGTTGCTTATAAGTCTTAAATAGATATGTCTAATGAAGATATTTTATAAAAATATAGTGTAAAGGATTTAACGCTGCTTTGGTTTTGAAATTTGAAAACACTTTCATTTCTATACATGATTGGTTTATACTTTTTCATGGTGGAATTTACTTCTTTATAAAGGATTTATGGGAGCTTGTCTATTGAAATTTGTAAAAATCATTTTTTTTTTTTATATATTTGAAACATTCTGGGTGTTATTTTCCTATGTTTGCTCTTTACAAGAGAATACAAGAAAACTGTAGTATTTTTTTAAGAAAAAAATATATACATAATATTTTTTACAATATTTTACACAGCCACGCTCTAAATTGGGAATGTTTTTGTAAAACTTAAAAGAATCAAATTCTCTCTACCCCAACGCCAACGAAAGGAGCAGGTGTGTAGACCCAGTCACCCACTTAATTCGAGTCAATCTTCACTGTAGAGTCGTTGACGATTGACAACACTTTGTCTCACTTTTCTGAACCAAGAATAATAATGTGGCATGTTACGTGTAGTCTCTAAAACCCATCTGAAAACTAAAACCCAGCCACCTGCATCCACCTGCCTCACCTGTCCCCACCCTCACGGAGCCGACCACTACGATACACTGCCAACCACCACCATACTTGGCCCCATTCCTTCTTCCCACGCTGCCAAAACTGTCTTCCACTTTTGGCTAGACAACCTTGGTATTTGTGCTTATATTACTGCTTTTTGTTGCGAATTAACTTCTTTTCTTGTTGTTAACCATTATTGAATGTGATTCAGTAGCAATCTTTTCATAGTACTAGTTCCCCGTTTGAAGTTAGGAAATGCTAGTATTTAGAAATCATATTGATGCATGATATTCTATTTTGAGATGAACTTATAATAAAAACTTGAACTATGCTAGCTAAAACAGAGAGATCTTGAGCAGGTAGCTCAAAATGTTGATGTTGATTTGATAAAAAAAAAAATATAGTAGCTTGTGGGAATATCACAGATGTATTATGTAACATTGTCTTAAATTTGATTTGAGTTTTACATCGTTAATTTTGGTCCACGACATTGAGGTGGTGGCCTAACTTCTTAAAGGCAAGTGCCTTCATGCTTGTAGTTGAAAGCTGAGACTTCTTCATGGATATTCTGCTCAACAGATTAGGCTTTGTTTGTTTTTTAAGAGTTTTGAGGCTGCTTTACGGTAGATGTTCATGGATATCCTTGCAACCAACAAAAGTTCATGTAATAAAACATCCCTGGCTGATTGTTGTGTGAAAGTAAAATAATACCTTATTGGACTGTGAGTAGTGAGTGCCAAAGGTTGGTGTTTCTAAATTGAAATCCCTAGTCCAAAATTTATAAATTCGTTTATGTTGCCAAGAAGATGGAGAAAAAGAAAATAACACTTCTCGATATTTGTTGATACGCATAGAGGAGTAGTCACTTATCAAGAGAAGATAGACCAAATTACAGTGTGAGCGGCACACAACATGAGGCTCCCAGGTACACTTAAAAAGTCAAGTGTTCAAATGTTTATTCCTATTCTTTTATTTTGTTTATGTATAGAACCCAAAAAATGATAGTTGATCATTTCTTAGGTATCCTAGCTACATGCTCCAGGAAGCCAAATTTGGACACATGCACCAGAATTTTTTTCTACTCTCTCGACTGCTCCTCTGCCTCCAGTACAAGTGCAACTTGTGTGATTAAATCTCTCGGATCAAGATGATCTAAATCAGCCTAGAAGGTTGCAGCCATGGCAGTGTTTTATATATGATGATGTTGTCTAGCATAGGTGCTTTTTGTATAGAAAGTATTTTGAACTTATTGTTAGGCATTTGTTGGAAATGAAGTGTGTTTTCTTTTCTTTTCTTTTTAATGCTCCTATCTTTGATGTTCTTTGAAGTCCATTGTACGAGGACAAAGTCCATAGCTTTTCTAATGCATGTGTAGAATGAAGCAGATTTTTGAGTGAATATAGCAGATTTTTAATGCAGCATATTTTATTTTGAGTGAATGCAGTAGTTTTTTTTTTCTTTTTTACTGAATGTAATAGATTTTTAGCAACATATTTTTATAAAAATGCAGCTGATTTTAAGCAATGCAGTAGATTTTTAGCAGATTTCTAGTAGCAAATTTTGCAGCACATATGTTGACGTATATCCAGCTGCCATATCACCTTCGAAACCTTGTTAATAATGTCTGTCTGTGTATAGATATAGGGCAGATTTTTTGCTAAAAACTCATGTTCTAGTTTTTATTTTTTTTTTGTCACTAGCTTGATAAGCTCATCCTATCTTAAAACTATCAACAATGAATTTTCATTTTAGATTGGTGAAGTCTCAACAAATACAAAAAGTTTCCACAAAGTACAAGCTCTCCGTTTTACTATAAACAAACACTTAAAATACAAGCTTTGTATTGAAAGTCTCAATAAATACAAAGAGTTCCACAAAATACAAAGAGCTTCCACATACATGAGAATATTCAAAGTCTCATCAAATACAAAGAGGTTCCACAAAATACAAAGAGCTTCCACATACAAATAGACTATAAAAGTTGCTGCCTTCTATTACAACATTAACATTTTCCTTTGAACCAACCAAAACTAGATATAAGTAACCCAAAAAAGAAAAACCACGACAATGAAATTGTTAAAACATATGTAGCCTTCTTGAGTTGCCTCTTGCGTCTCTCGACCTCTATTTCTAGTCGATGATTAAGGGTGATATCAATAGATGCTTGAATCTTTTCAAATTCAACTTTTAATTTATCAGTTGAGTGTTGTAATCGTTTGATAGTCATTTGGTAATATGATCATATTTAAGGGTCATACTAGCAGAAGTATCCACATACAAGACTTCCCAGGCTGCAAAAAATCAACTTGCACTTAAATTTTGGTAAACAAGACTATTAATGAGAATGAGATATGGGGAATATGCAGATAAAATTTCACCATATAGCTTTGGCATCCAAAAAACCGTCACCCCACATTTTCCTCAGTATGCGAAGTTCTTTGACAAGCTTTATTTCCGTAGTAACGAATTGGGTACTCAACTATTGACTTTCCCAAACTTGAGCTATTTCCACTACGTGATTCAGACATTGACGTTCATACATAAAGAGAACAATAAAAATTAAACAAAATAAAACAAGTTAAAATAAAATAATTCAATAAAAATTGATAAATACTTCTGGTAGGGTGTAAACAGCAAAGAGTATATATATATATAGGAAGAAAAACTTCCATTGAGTAATGTCTGTGGGTCTTGGTCAGGTTTTAAGGGGTTCTTGGTTTTGAGCTGTTATCTTGCTAAAATTAAAGTCTTGCCTCTATTTTTTATGAAACAAACAGAGAATATGAAATAACAGGTTGAGAATAAAAGGTGAAACAAAGAAAATCATTGACATTGCCATTCAAGACCTAAGATTCTAATATATCATCAATCCAATCACTGTTCACAAAATTTCTTTTAACTATTGTCTTTAGTTGTATGACTTAGATGTCTCATCTTTCAAGGCTACAAAGTAAAATGGATTCAACTGAGAAAAGATAATTATATCTTGAAATAAAATCTAGTTGAGCAAAATATGCATAATAAAGCTAAACTAAATATGAAATTGGATTAAATTTTCAATATCATTACAATTATTCATGGTACCAAATTCTGCAACTAGCAGAAACAATGGAGACATAATTTGAGGGTGTTTTGTTGCTGCCAGAGCCATTGACATGATCATTGTATAAGCCCATTTCAATGGTGACTTTCTAGGAAGCTTCTTTCCCATTCACAAGTTCTCTATATATACATCCACTTATATATATATATATATATATATTCATAGACATATTCAATATTCCCATTGCAAAACCTTAAGCATGTTTCCAAATATTTTGATATGACCAGATTTGTAAGAATGAATGTGTTTTGTAAAGCATGAGAAACCTAGCAACTCAAGAGTTTTTTTATAAATGAGCTACATTGTGGGGGATTGCCTTCTATGTCGTATATGACTTTTTCTTGTAAGGTTCCCCCTAATCTGATTTTTAGGGGAGAAAAAAGCTGCAATACAATTAAACCAGAGTCTTAACTTGGGCCATATAGGAAATTTTTGAACAAGAATTTTTGTGTGTTCTTGGGTTGTCGTGTTAAAAATATATGCAAAGCGACGACTTACCTTTGAAGGAATTCATTAATATAGCATTGTTAAGGTCCTACCCAAGAAAAAAAATACAGGAGTCAAATTAGAATAGGGAAAGAAAATAATAAGAGCTTGCTCTTTACATTAGTGAGCATCAACTCGATAGAAGGGGCAAAACTTATTCGACAAGAAGGGATTTTTGTGACTATGCTTCTAATGTACCGGAAACTATTTAGGAGTTCTAGTTTTTGGAAAAATCTTAATCTTGTGGATATCTTCTAGTTCTTCTTTTGGGCCATCATAATCTGCTTATCTTGGTTCCAAAAGTGTCAAGATATACACATCTGGTGGTCATAAAAATTCTTTAAAAATTATTTGGTCAATAATTTGAAACAAATAAAAGTAGATGTCAAAGACGCATGCTGAATTGAATGATATCAAAGATGGAATTTAAAAAAAAAAAGCATATTAAGGATGATCGGCTTACTAGATTCACAAGAGAAAAAAACAAATGTTTTTCTAACATTACCAAAATCTTATAAATGTTAACCAACGAGTAGAAATGGCACCCATCAATGCAATTCAAGACCTAAAAAGGAAAAGCTTTGAGGAAAAAAAAAAACATCATAAACCCTCACATCAACTTGTGGAGAGAAGAAATAATGCATCAAATGGGAGAAGCTGGTGGAGGTTACCAAAAATAAAGAAATAATGAAGAGGGAGATGATGTTCGGGGACGGAAAGCGTTGGAGGAGGGTAGAAGCTCTGCCACCATGACAGAAGGCACTTGTGGAAGAGGCTAGTGTGCTGCGTGAAGGTTCCGAAGTTAAGCAACAGAAGGACTCTTGACGATGTTCAGCGACACGATGGCCATGGGGACAGCAAGGGACGACGGGGGATGGGATGGTAACAGGAGGGTGAATTCAAATTTTCTGAATGTGTTTGAAGTGTTGAACTGGATTTTAGCCCTTCAATCATTTTTTAATAATTAAATATGCCATGTGGCATGCCACATCAAGCGGTCATCTAAAACAGTAATAGATAAGCGGCACAGTAGCGCAACCCATTAGAAATTTATCCAAGGTTGTGGGCTTCCCTTTGTTTCATCTTTTTCACGTTATCATCGTGATGGGTCCAATTCAATTTGGATGAGTTTTCCAAACATCACTCTGTGAAACAGGCTCAACGTTATTTTAAGTCTAGTTTGGATATAAAAGTTTTCTAATTTATTTTAATTCATTTTATTTAATTATTATAATTTTTTCAAATTTACATACAAAATATAATAACTTGCAGTCTCTTGTAACTTGCAATCTCAGTCTATAGGATGGGAAGTGATATCTTATTAAAACAAAAATTATATTCTAATCATATTTTATTCAACTTTCATCTCATCTATGTAACTAAAGGAGATCTTAATATAATCAAGAGGAGTTCACCTACATATAGTCCCCATTCCATGCACACGAAATGAATTTCGGTAATTCACCTTAAAGTTTTGTTAAATTACATAAATGTCCTGAGGTCATCTGGAAGTCCATTTTCAAATTAGTTTTCAAACTTTTCCCTCTCTCCCCTTTATCTGTGTCCACTCTTCAATCTATATGTCCACATTTTTTCTCTCCCCACCAATTTCTTTGAAGTGTTGGTTCCATCTATCTAGAGCTAATAGAACATGGACATGGCATGAAAGGCTAGAGCACAACATTCATTGTCTCCTAATGATTCCTTTGTAGGTAAGATGTGGCCTAGGAAATTGTTTGGACACATATGTATATATTTTCTCCCTCATATGTTTCTTTAAAAAGCAATTTGAGTTACAAAAGAAACTAAAACAAAATCATGAAAAGGTTGGAGTCCTTTTGCCAAGGGCACTACGTAGTACCCTAGACAATGCTTTGGCGGTCTCGAGCTCGAAGGGGATGCTCCATTCAGTGATGGTAGTCTTGAGCTCAAAGGGCTTCGTTTTAGCTATGCATTTTCTTAATTCATTATGAAATGACAATGTTTTAACAATTACTGAAATGATGTGATTTAGTTGTGCATGGGTAGTCCTCATTCAGGGATTGCATACAAAATTTTTCAATCAAGAAGAGTGGTACACCCACAAATAGATTACATAAAAGTATCTCATAAATTAATGTTGTTAAGGACGTGTTTCGCACTACCAACCACACAGATAACCTGAAACAACAGAGAGGTAGCACTAGTTGTCCTTGGGATACTCTGTTGCCAAAGTCAGAATAACAATATGAGAGTAAGTGTATATAGAAGATGAAGTGAATCAAGTGAATAGAGTGAGTCCTCGGTTACCTCTTGTAGGCTATTTATATAGGCATAGGGAAGAGTAGATAACCACCCTTCAAGATTTATCCCTACAGTTATTCTTATTAATCGAAGTGATCCTTTCTTTATATGGCGGTGTTGCTATCAGGTTGATGGCTTGTGCATGGGCCGCCGCAGGCTACTGAGTTTATGGGTATAGTAGGCCTACAAGCATATTGAGCCCATAGGTCTTAAAAGATCCCCTCCAATAACCTCACTAATTTTCTTCGTGGTAATAGGTGGGAAATTGATTCATGACGTTCCTAGGTTCTATCCCGCTGGCCTTACATAGGTGATACTTTTCAATTTTTCCCCACTGGCTTCTTCATAAATTTTACTGGACATACGCTCTGATAGGAAGTAAAATCATTGCCTTTATAGGGCTATGACAAGTGTTCATAATCGTTCCTACTCTCATTCTTTTTTATTTCCAATAATGCTAACCGTCATTACACAAGTAACTTCATAGCTTCCCAAGATCCTTTTAGGATCTCATCATTGCTTTCTTTATTCATCACCTTTTTCCCTTTATTGGTTTGTCGCCATTGAAAAATCCTTGACGAGCTCTTCTTTCATTTGGTTGTTGTTTGCCTTGCCTTTCTTTCTTTTTTACAATTCTCTATACCTCTTCATCAAATGGCTCAACACGGCCCTTCCCCTAATCGTTCTAGGGTGAAGACCTCTCCTAGGGTTTCTTCCCCTTCAGAAGCTAAATCCTCAGAGGGCCAGACATCTCTTTTCTTTGAGGGGTTTTCTTGGTGCTTGACCATTTCCACTAAGGAACTAACCAAGTTGCAAACAACTTGTCGCGTTCCTGGGTCAATAGAACTTGTGATTCACAGTGCGCATGCTGGTGTTGTCAACAAAGAAGGTCTTTCTGGGCATGTGGCCCTTACTACTAATGCCCTAGTTAGCGGATTACGACTCCCATTTTGCCACCCGGTTCGTGATGTTCTTCACTTTTTTCAAATTTCTCCTACCTAACTCTTTCCACATGGTTGGTGGGTGCTTTTGTGCTCCTGTGTTGTGTTTCACATTGTGTTGGAACCCTTGGGGGAAAGATACCCTGATTTGATAGCTCATGAGTTTTGTTCCTTCTATTTTGTGAGTTGTCTACCAGGTAATGTCTATAGCTTTTGTGTTTAAGCAAATGGTCAATGCTTGTTGGCCTTTGAGCCCCGCCATTCCAATGCTAAATCTTGGAATAAAACGTTCTTTCTTGGTCGATGTGGTTGGGAGCTTCCTGCTTCTGAAGCAAGCAGCTTGGATTTCCCTATTTAAGCTAATTGGGAAAAAATCCTTGAGGATAAACATATTGTAATTGACCTTACTGGTCACGAGTTAGAACGCATTGACGCAGTTCTAAATTGGGCCAAGGACCGTGATAGTAAAACTAAAGAAAGTGTCTTGTGGACCGACAAGTTATTATTGTCGTCCAATATTGATAGATTTCTTATTGTGCTTGATCGTTCCCATGTTAAGGGAAGCAAACTAAAGGCGATGAAGAAGGCTTCTTTCATGAAAAGGTTTGCTTTGTCACCTTCTATTACATCCCCTGTCAAATGCTCTCTCCAAGAGGATGGTGACAAGCTCACCAATTGCCCAACTGAAGTTGTGAAAAGGGTTCCGTTGACATGAATTTCGATAAAATTGTTGGTTCTAGCCCGAATTAGACCTTGCAAGGGAAGTATCTAACACACCTTCATAACTGCCTAATTCTCCACGCCTGCAAGACCTTAATGGGCTCATAAGCCAAGCCCTTACTGATCTGTCCGCAACTTTGGATGATCAACCGAGCATTGGTGATAGTTTTCAAATCCCCTCCCTCCTCAAATCTATGCCTTCTTATGGAAAATGCAACTTTGGCATCTTTAGCACTTTTTCTATGGGTGTGGCTGGGCTCACGATTCTTGAAGTGATAACCATTGGTACTGAGCCAACGGTAGGCCCTAATACTCCTCCTTCTACTATTTCCAAGGGCGTGACCCTCCCTTCAAATAATGAAAGGGTTTCAATTCCTTCTAACCCTTCCTCTTTTAGTGGTGATCAGGAGGCCTCCACCCGTAGGGAGGGGAATGGATCATTGGGTTATGACCAATTGTTGGTGGATGATGGAAGAGTAGAAGATCCAAGAGAGATTGATAATAATGAGGGTGAAGAAAATCTCACTACCATTCTGGCTCATGTTGCCCTCAACCCTGAGTTAGATATTTTTCCTTTGCCTTAATCATGCTTGAGGTAGAGCCAGTGGCCTAGCCCATTGTTCCTAACCTATAACCCTTGCGAGGGGCTAATACCATGGGCAATCCCATTGTAGTGGAGGAAATGGGTCGTTCGTCCGCACGCACTTCTTCCCCTGATGAGGCCATGCTAGAGATGTCACTTTGCCTAAAGGACTTCTTCACACTGGTATGACTTTACCCAATTCGCTGCCTTCCTTTTACATTCTTAACTTGTTATTCCTCTAAGTTTTGGTTGCACTTTATTGGGCATAGATGACCTGGTAGCTTGGATTTGTGAAGGATCGCCACAACATGGACTTCGAAGTTAAGGAGAGGCGTAAATGTGCCTTCTATGCTAGGAAGGAGATCACTCATCTGGTGGCTGAAAAAGCTATACTTTCTGGCCACGTCAAGAAACTATTGGTTGAAAGGGCTAAGCTAAGTTGTTACATTGGCCAGGCTAATGGGCACATTCAATCCCTTGAATGTGAGCTTGATCTCATTCGTGAGGAGGTGTCTAAGCTACAAAGTGAGTTACTCTGCATTGGGTCCTTAAATGCCAAATGAGGTTTAACCTTACGGTTGGCAGAATCTGAGCATGAGTCTACTCGCACCCAACTGAGTGATGTACAAAAGGAGCTAAAGCTTTCCTAGGAACAATTGGCAGCAGTTCATTGCTTAGAATATACACATGCATTGGTAGCCTCAGAAGAAAGTCACACGCAGCTCTCCCTCAAGCTCACAGAGGCCAAAGTGTAGCATGAAAATCTCTAGAGAGAGCTCAAGCTTCAGTTATCTAACAGTAAGGGGTCATAAGAGAAGCTTCATGAAAGGTTCACACCCAACCGAACCGAACCTTGCTCAACTTGGATAAGAAAGTAAGGGAGCATAAGCCACAATTTTACGAATTGGAAGTTGAATAACTGTCTCGAGGGGTGAGGCAGTTCGCCTGCAACCTCAATTGGTTGCCGCAGTTGGTGTTAGAGACCGAGCCTTTGGGTATGGGTATGGTGCTAGTTTGGCTCATTTAAAGGCTTACTTATTGGCTCATCCTGGCATTGATTTGAGACACCTAAAAATAAACAAGCTCAAGTGTCCTACCTCAATTTGTCAATTTGCTGTTTCCTTAGGTTGAAGGAGCATGCTTGACGCCATCCTAAACTTGCCACCGCCCTCGTTACCTTCTGAGCCCCCACCATCTCCCTCTCCTTAGATCTTTTGGGTTTTATCTTTTAGTTTTGGGAATGTAAATTTTACACCATTTTAGGGGATTTTTAATTTTTTGGTGGTACTCCTTTTTATGCTAAATACTTTTTTTTTTTTTGGAAGAATACTACTTGTTTGTATGCGGGCCGTCAAGTCTTCATTTTGGTGACTAAGTATGGGGGTTGTGTGATCTTTTGACCTCCACACCCTATTGGCTACACTACGAGTCTTTGACTCGTCATTAGTGATTAAGGATGGGGGTTGTGGGGTCTTCTAACCTCCACGCCCCATTGGCTGCATTGCGAGTCTTTGACTCATCATTGGTGGCTAAGTATGGGGCCATGTGGTCTTCTGAGCTGCACGCCCAATTGGCTACACCATGAGTTTTAGACTCATCACTGGTGTCTAAGTATGGGGGTCGTGTGGTCTTTTGATCTCCAAGCCCTATTAGCTGCACCGTGAGTTTTTGACATGTCACTGGTGACTAAATATGGGGGTCATGGGTCTTTTGACATCCATGCCCCATTGGCTATACCGCTAGTCTTAGACTCATGACTAGTGGCTAAGTATGGGGTAGTGTGGTCTTCTGACTTCCACACCCAATTGGCTACACCATGAGTCTTTGACTCATCATTGGTGACTACGTATGGGGGTCATGGGGTCCTCTGACCTCCATGCCCCATTGGCTTCACTGTGAGTATTTGACTCATCACTGATGACTAAGTATGGGGTCGTGGGGTCTTTTGACCTCCACGCCTGATTGGCAGCACCATGCGTTTTTGACTAATCACTGGTGACCAAGTATGGGGGTTGTGGGGTCTTCTGACCTCCATGCCCAATTTGTTGCATGGGCATATAAATCAAACATCTTACCATCATCTACCTCTTATTTATTATAAAAGCAATGGAGTCTTGAAAACAGAAAACAAATAACATGACAAAATTTGAAGACATAAAATGAGAGCTTTAGGGAAAAAACTTCTTCAAATGCTCAACATTCCAGGGATGTAGTAGTTCCTTCCTGTCAACGTCTTTGAGGTGGTATGAACCTAATTTATGGTTAGCCTTGACCACATATAGACCTTCTAGCGTGGCCCAAGCTTTCCCTCATCCTGGGTTGTCACTCCTGTTTCTTTAAGAACAAGGCCGCATATCTTAAAAGATCTAGGCTTAACCCGTTTGTTGAAGTAGTGCCTTGTTTTCCTCTTATGGATAATTTTTTGGACCTCAGCTTCTGCTTTTCCCTCTTCCAAAAGGTTGAGGTGTTCTTCCAATTCTTCATCATTCTTCCATTTGCTAAAATGGTGTACCCAGTGTGTAGGCATGCCTATTTCCACTGGTGCAATTGCTTCACTGCCAAAAGCCAAGGTGAATGGTGTTTCCCCAATTAGTGTTTTCATCATTGTGCCTCCAATTCTCCCCTCCTATTTGCTAATTTCTTCTTCAAGATGTTCATAAAAGATTTATTGGTTGACTCTACCTGGCCGTTGGCTTGTTGGTGACCAGGTGAGGAGTATTTGGCTAGAATTCTTAATTCTTTGCACCATCCTCTATAGTGCTTTGTCAAACTACCTTCCATTATCTAATATTATGCTATGAGGGATCCCAAATCTGCACACAACAATTTTCCATAGGAACTTGGTAACGACCTTTGCTGAAATGGTAGTCAGTGGCTCCGCCTCCACCCATTTTGTGAGATAATTTACAATGACTACAATGTGTTTCATGTCAACTTTCCCAGGAGGAAAAGGTTTGACCAAGTCTCGCCCTCATTGGGAAATGGCCATGAAGCCATGATAGAGAACAACTTCTTTGGGGGACAATATGGGACTAGGGCGTAGACTTGGCACTTGACACATTTTCTTGCAAATTGTTTAGCATCTCTGAGGGCATTGGGCCAGTTCAAGACACACCTCAATAAAGGTGCGGTGAATCCTCTCCAATAAAGGGTGCCATCCACTATGACAAATCGTGCCGCATTCCTTTTAACCTTCCTTGCCACCTTTTCACCGTCAGGGAACTTGCCTAAGTCTAGGTATTTGGAGATTTCGTTCACCCATTCTGGCCTTTTTTTTTTTTTAATTTTTAAGAAGAGCTAATAGCCACCCACATAATAGCCTCGTCCCAAGCTTATTAAAAAGCCCTCACTTATGGCGGAGGAATACCATGGTTACAAACCAATCACCAAAAGGTTTACAAAAAATGATATAAAATAAACCTTAAAACCCCGGTGATCAAAATACCAACCAGATAAATTTCTAGCGTTGTTGACCCTAGGTGAAACACAGGAGTTCCAATCATCAAAACTTCTATCACCCTTCTATGCACTTCCTAAGGGAGGTCAACTTCTTCTTTTAAGGAGGATGTCTTTGCCAGGCTATCCGCCATGGTGTTACCCTCTTTGGTTATTTGCTCTAGGTTGAAGTAGGTGAGTTTTGAATGTTGGTGGTTTTGAATGTGAGTGCCACCTTATAATAGTGTTCCTTGCCCTCTTTCTCAATAATATAAATCCTTATCCCTTCTCTTGCAAGACAAGCTGACTCATCAACAAATACTGGCCATTGTCACTGATGGGGCATATTCTGAATCTCTTCTTAGAATCTTATGAACTCAGTAATGAAATCTGCCAAGGCTTGCCCATTGATTGCACTCTATGGCACATAGCCTATGTCAGATTCGCTGAGCATGATAGACCCTGCAACTACCCTTCCAGCCGAGTCAAGTATCTGTAGTATTTTCCCAAGTAGGTGCTCAGTTATACCTAAATAGGATGAGCTTGGAAATAGGGCCATAACCTTCTCGTAGTCATTATCAAAATGAATGCCAGCATCTTCATTTTTGGATATCTTGCCTCAGCACCCATGAGTGCGTGACCTGCATAGTATATTGGTGCTTGGGCGGTGTCATCATCTTTCATGAGTACTGCCGTGATGGCGTACCAAGATACTGCTAAGTATACATACAGGACTTCTCTAATGCTAGACTGTTTTAGCAACGGTGGGTTAGAAAGGTATTGTTTTAATTCTTTAAAAGCTCTGTTGCATTCTTCGTTCCATGTGTGGATCTTTCTCAAAACTCTAAAGAGGGAAAGGCATTTGTCCATGGACCTTGAAACGAATTTGTTTAAGGCTGCTATCCTTCTCGCCAGTCGTTGGGCATCGTGGATGCTTTATGGTGCTTCCATGTTTAGTATAGTGCTGATTTTTTTATGGATTTGCCTCGATCCCCCTTTCCGAGACTATGAAGCCTAAGAAATTTTCCAAGTCTACTCCAAAGGCACATTTTGCTAGATTCAATTTCATCTTATACTTTTGGAGAACTTTGAAAGACTCCCTTAAGTCAACTAGGTGTTGAGCGGGTTCTTAGCTTTTTACTAATAGGTCATCAACATATAGCTGGTAGGTAGCCCTTGCATTCTTTAAACCAAACGACATCATGCGATAACAATAGAGGCCACTGTCAGTGATGAGAGCCATCTTCTCTTCATTAGTAGGATTTATTGGGATTTGGTTATAGCCTGAATAGGCATCCATGAAACTTAGCACTTGGTGCCCTACGTTGGTGTCTATAATAACTTCTATTCTTGGGCAGGCTTTGTTTAAATCTGTTAAGTCAACGCACATTCGCCACTTGCCGTTTGCTTTCTTCACTAGTACGACGTTGGAAAGCCACTCTGGGCAGTAGGTCTCCCTAATGAATCATACTGCTAAAAGGCAGTCAATCTCCTCTGCTATAGCTATGCACTTCTTCGTGCTAAAGGTCCTTTTCTAACTGCACTTCTTTACCGCAGGGTCGACACACAACCTGTGCTCAGTGACTTTATTATCAAAGTTGGCATTTCTTCATGGCTCCACGCGAATACATCTCTGTGCTTAACTAGTAGATGCTTCAATGCCTCCCGGTACTCAGGTGTGAGTTTTGTCCCTACACAGGTCGTGGTTTCAGGATGGATTGTGTGGAGAGTCACTAGCTCTGTAGGTTCATTTGCTTCTGCTTGCTTTAGATTGGTTTCATCTCTGGCTTCAATATCCTGGTCCATGAAGACTGGGGGAGGTGGTGGTGGCTTAGTTCTTGGGTCTTGAACAACCAGAACTGAAGGTGTCACCGCCTTTAACTATTGTACATAACATTCTTTAGCTAGAATTTTCTCTTCTCTCACTTATCCGATGCCTACTTCTGTTGGGAACTTCATCCTTAGGTGGTAAGTGGAGGTGACATCTTTTAAATTATTCAATGTTGGATGCTCTAGTATGGGATTGTATGATGAGTGGGCTTTCACAATCGACAAATCTATCATTGTTGTGGCCTTGTTGTCTCCTTTGCCCATTGTGACAGGTAGTGCAATGATGCTTATGGGTTGGACAACCTCCCTGAAAAATCGCTTCAAAGGGTGGGCGATGGTGGTAGTTTATTTGGGCTGATGCCCATTTTGGTGAAGGCCTCACAAAATAAAATGTCGGCGGAACTTCCATTGTCAACCAAAACTCGTTTGGTTGTGTAATTGGTGATCAGCAGTGTAACCACCAAGGCATTGACATGGAAGTATAGCACACCTTCATAGTCTTCATCGCCGAAAGAGAACGATAGACACCCCGAGTCAAGGATACTTAGAATGTCTTTCTGCCAAAAAGACTTCGTGGTACCTGGCCTGTCAGGTGTGAGCTTTCCTTCTCGATGTTGTTGCACCCTCCAGCAAATCCCTCTGGTATAGTTCGTATTTCCCTCAAAGGGGCTTATTCTTGCTGAGGGATGTTCTTTCTCTGCTCTCTAGCCTGGTGCTACACTCTTGGGCTCCTGCTCCTCTTTGGTTTACACTCGCATCCTTTCTCTCTTCTTGTTTTCATGCAGTCTGCTAGCATTCACTCAAACTCCCCACTTTCTAACATTTCCACCACTCTTTTCTTCATTGTGGAGCAGTCTTCTATCCAATGAGTGTTGGACTGATAGTACTTGCAATAGTGGTGACCCCTAAAGGTTGGATGCATGTCCTTCCTCTCGACTCGCTTCTCTTTTATGTTTAGGATATTGTGGACGAGGAGAGGACCTTGATCCCGCTGGGTGGGGTATCTTTCCTATCCCCTGTTACCGTGGTTTGAACTCATCTTTCGATCCCTGTTTGAACTTTTGGAATCATGTCTTGTTTCTTGTCTTGTTGGTTCCAATAGAGCTTGCAACGTGTATTTTGCATTGACATAGTCATCAGTCCTATCCATGAACTCCCTTAGGGTAGAAGGAATTTTTCTGGCCAACTCAGGCATGAATGGGCTCCGTGACGAAATGCCTCCTAGCAAGGCGGCGAGTGTAATCTTCTCATCTTGGTCATTAGTGGTCAACTTTTCTTTGTTAAATCTAGTTGGATACGCTTTTAAATTTGCCCCCTCTTCTTGCTTAATGGTTAGAAGATAGGCCGCGGGATGATGGCGACGCTTTCTTGCCATGAATTGAGTCAAAAATTGCTTGGCCAGTTCTTCAAAACTATTAATGGTTCCTAGGCATAGAGTTCTAAACCAATCACGAGCTATCCCTTTCAAGGTCTGGGGGAAGGCTTGGTAGGCTATATTGCTTGAAAAACCATGGAGGGTCATATGTGCTTTAAAGTTCTCTAGACGGTCAAAGGGGATCCCTAGATCCGTCATACATGTCGATTTGGAGGACCTTGAATTTAGGTGGGAGTGGCACCGCCATCACTTCATCACCATAAGGAAGGTCTGTGTTGCCCAGATGACTAACACAAGAGGGGGGTGAATTGAGTTGTATTTAAAAAAATAACAATTATAAATCAAATATATAATATAAAATATAAACAAAATATGAAATAACAAAAAATATAAAGAGTAAAGGTAAGAGAGAAGCAAACTCAGTATGTTATCGAGATTTGACCCCACTGCCTACGTCCTCGCCTCAACCTACCCCTTGAGGATCCCCAAATTCACTATTCAACCTCCTTCAGATGGAGATAGAAACCTATTACAACTTTGAACAACACTGCTACAAAGGATCTGTGTAGAACACCCTCTACACTTGCAATCACCTTACATATGGTGATTCAACTATTTCCTGTGTATAACACTTTCTACACTCACAAGGGTTATACACACCATTTTACTGATACAAGAGCTGAAAGTGGCTAGGTTATCAGAAAACACTCCTCAATGAGTGAAATAAGAACAATACAACGCAAACTATTTCTCTCAAAATGAACAGGGGTTAAGGCTCAATACTTGGAGAAGAGAGAATGAAAACTTCGAATGAATGTTGTATGCTCTTGATACTGTCAATTTGAAACTCTCAAATGATCTATTTATAAGCATATGAGACTTCATTTTCAAATTTAAAAAGATTCACATGTCAAAGACGACATCATTCACTTTTCAAAAATTTCAAACCAAATATTTTTACTTTTTACATATGACAAAAAGATCACATTTTACTTTTCATAAATTTCAAACCTAATCTTTTTACTTTTTGCATATGACGAAAGGAGCACACTTTACTTTTTAAAATTTTCAAACAAAATCATCTACCTTTTGCATAAGTCAAAAAAAGCATCAATCACTTTTTAAAAAATTTCAAATAAAGCATGCACATGTGAAAGATGACAATCAATCATCTTTAATATTTTCAAAATTCAAACATTTAATCTTGTCATGCACATGTGAAAGATGACAATCAATAATCTTTCAAAATTTTCAAATTTAATTTTCAAAATATTTATGCACATGTGGAAAATGTATTTTAATGCTTTATGATAAAATATTAATTTTGAGCCTTAATCCTAATTTTAAATTTTTAAGAGATTTACAACATTACTCTATAACTTTAATATGAATTTGTTATCTTCTTGCTCATGCTTGGTTCTTTGATGTGTTTGACTCCATTGTGTAAACAACTTGAGTTTGAGACTTCTTTATTCTTTGAATTCATTTGTTATCATCAAAATCTATGTGTAGATATATAATACACGAAACTTAAAACCTTGGATTCAACAGTCTGTCTGGTTCAATAGTTGCTCCACAGAGGAGGATCCTTGTATCTTCTTCGCCATCTCTTCATACTTGTCGATGAGACTTTTAAACTCATCATGCGGCTTCTTCTTTTCTAGTTCGTTGGCATTCGCCCCTCCAGCACTATGGGCATCCCTCTTGCCTTCTGTTTGTTCATTGTTAACTGGCGGCGTGGTAAGATGCTACAGTTTCAACCCTTCATTCTCCTTTTGTTGCTGTTCAACAACTTCCATTGCTTACTTCAGTTTTTCCTCAGCTTCTGCCAATCTCGTTTCTATGTCCGCCATGCTTGCTTTCGGATCATGGTTTGCGTGTGATTGTGTAATGGTTGGCATGTGAAAATCACGTTGAAGTCTATTGGTATCCCACTGATGGTGCCACTATTAAAGAAGTGTTTCACACCGCCAACTAGATGACCTGTCACAAACAAAGAGGTAGCACTGATTGCCTTAGAGACACTCCGATACCAAAGTCAAAATAACAATATTAGAGTAAGTATATGTAGAAGATAAAGTAAATCAAATAAATAGAGTGAGTCATTGGTTACCTCCTCTAGGCTATTTATAGAGGCATAGGGAAGATAAGATAACCACCTTCAAGATTTAACCCTATGGTTATCTTTATTAATCGGAGTGATCATTTCCTTATATGGTGGCATTGCATGGGCAGCCTTGCTGGGCTTATGGGTATAGTAGGCTCCAAGCATATTGGGCCCATAGGTACTAAAAGATCCCCTCTAGATATGGTTTGATATTATCTGTCAAATTTACTTTATAATACAAGTAATTTTATAGTTTTATAAATTATATCAAATCATATCAATTTATAAATTATTTTTATATAATATTTGTGATTAAAATATTTCTCTATAATCAATAATACACGTGGATATGGCGTTAAGTCAATGTAATCAATGATAGTTATCGTATAATTTTCCTGGGGCCACAATCAATAAAGAAAGAAAGAAAAATGCCCATAGTGTGTGCACACAGTTTTGCTTATGGTCGTATTTGCATAAAGTCGATGAATAATATTTGCATGGGGGCAGTTTGCAATTTTGGAGAGTGGAATGAAAATAAAATCTTGTGAATAATAATAAGATAATTTATAAATAATAGTGAGATAGTTTGAGTTATATATTTTTTAAATTTTAAGAAATGAGAGATAAAAAATTAAATAAAAATATTGTAATAATATAATTTTAAAATATTATTTTTGTCTAGAGATATGAAAATGTTGGAATTATTTTTAATTTTTATTTGAAAATTTAAAAATTTTGTAATGATTAGTATCAAAAAGTTATAATGATTAATTTAAAAATTTTGTATTTAAATTATATTAAAAAATAAGATGTATGAGATAGAATGAAATCAAATAAAATTTTTATATATTATTGAAAATCCCAAACCTGCCTTTAGTCTACGTATGATTCCATCGATGGTTTTTTTAAAATTTTTTTATTATTTTTATTTAATGATTAAAGAAATACTTTTTAGTAATATTATGAATTTTTTTAAAAAAATATTAAAGAATATAAAAAAATTATAAAATAAAATAAAAGAAAAAGAAAAAGGCCATTTGGGCTTGCCAGTGGATTATGTAGCATCACTCAAAATCGATACCTCTTAACTTGGCTGTTATTTTTCAAAACATTGAAAAATTAGAAATTTGATTGTTCTGACTCACCTAGTCATCGTCCTCATTAACAATTGACAAGACGTTCTTACTTTGTCCAAGGTGATGGGCTCCACTTCCTTCCTTTCTTCTTTTGGCTGGGTGAAGAAGGCTTAACATCATTTAAATATACTGATCGATCATACCAATTTATCAAAATTAGGAGAATGTTCAAGCAGTTCATGACATTGAAATTTGTAGGAAAATATAGCGGAAAACGCGCTTTTCTGAAAGTGAAGACTTTTCTTCAAGACTTTACCCAAGCTGTTCACATTGAAATTTCCAGGAAAATGTAGCCGAAGACGCGCTTTTATGGAAGGGAAGACTTGGCTTCAAGACTTTACCCATAACATATCCTCTAGGGCGGATGGAGACATTATAAAGGCCTCACGGAGACGATAACAAATATGCAAAACCATTGATTTCTGCGGTTACATCAACAAGACAAGAAGAGCCATTATTATTTGCATTCTGCATTTGGATAAATCCCTGGTTCCAAAATATGGAGACTTGCTTTGGTAAAAGAGTCGTGTTGCTTTGGTTTATGACTCTCGCTACTTTTTGCCCATCCGCTTGGGGCGAAGGATGCAACAAAGAACAGAAAAGAGCTCTTTTAGAGATAAGAAACTCCACCAATGGTCTAGCCTTCAAGGATTTTGACGGTGGAGATTGTTGTAAGGCACGTGATGTCTTTTGCGATGGGTTACTTTCCAGTATCGATTTACGCGGTATTGAATCTATTGATACACCATCAAGGACATGGATCCCAAATGTAACTTTGTTCACCTTATTTGGTGAATTGCAAGAGCTTTATCTTAGCGGCATCAACATTGGAGGAGAGCTTCAACGTGAGAACCATAACCTCATTTATCTCTCCACTATTTGCTTCATCATCATTATAATCTCTCTCTCTCTCTCTCTCTCTCTCTCTCTATATATATATATATATTTATATACACACACATCCCTAAATCATTTTACAATAACGTACCATTTTGAACTTCTTTAGTTAGTCAAAATGAAGTTACTTGGATTTGAGAGCACAAGCTAAGCTTTATGACGATAAAAAAACAAGGTCAAAATTAGAGAAAAGAGTAATGGTTATTCTAATTTTTATCATTCTCTTATCATTTCAAGATATATCATTACATTATTGAAAACTATTTATTATATTTTATTTATTAATCTATCATTTATTACAACATCATAAGATGATAAAAAAATAAATAATGAATATATTTTTTTCATTATTTAAATACAAACACTTTTAAAGTAATCATTACAACCCTTTCAAATAAATCATTACAACTTTTTCAAAATTTTAAATAAGAAATAAAAAACAATTTAATTTTTTCAAATCATAAATAAAAATTATATTTTAACAATATATTAATTTTAACAATATTTTTTATTCAACCTTTTCTCTCTCATCTCTCAAAATTCAATAAATACTTAACTCAAATTATAGTACTATTATTCATTAACTATCTTATAACAATTTATAAAATTATCATCCCATCTCATTCGGAGCATCCCTTAGACTTACTATTAACGACACGAGCTTCTGTCTGCATGTTTTTGGCCTTAAAACACTTGGATCTTGACCACCAATTATTTTAAAATTAATTAAACTGGTACATGTGATTTGTTTTAAAATTAATTTATTCTATGTATTTTCAAATTAAACTTTTTGCTTTCTCTAAGTTTGATCAGATTAATTTTTTTCGTTAAAATTTTGTTACCAAATCATTAGCCATGTGACCAGAGACAAATCCAAGGGGTATAACACCTAGGATGAGATACAGCAAGGTTATTTTTCTAAAATAAAAATAAATCAAATTATATTCTGTGTAAAAAATAAAAAATAATACACCTATTATTCTCTCATAATTCTTTTACAACCTCTTTCACAATCAATTAATGCAAGTATGCTACATTGTTAAAAAATGATTTCAATTTTATAAAACTACCATTCATTAATAATTAATTTAGATTTATAAATTAATCATTTTTTGTATAAAAATATCAAAAATTCAAACCATAATTTGAAAAACTGACGATTCTAGCTGGTTTTCTACTGGACCGGTTTAGATGTCATCTAAATGATTTGAAAAACTTGAGGGTGGTTCGCCAACCCAAGGTCAAGCCATTTATCTATACGTGTTCTTCATTTAAATTGCTTGGTAGAAATATTACTCGCATTATATTTATCATATTCCAAGCACATAATGATTAACGCACATTTCTCAAACTCGTTGCAGCATTTTGTGAGTTGAAGAGACTCAAATCTCTATGGATCTTGGACCTTGGGAATAATAAATTTGAAGGCAATATTCCCTCTTGTCTTGGGAATATTGGAAGCCTTGAACAACTTGATCTGTCGGGAAATCGCCTTCATGGCAATCTACCTCCATCAATATTCTTAAATGATAGCCGAATAACGGTGTTTGATGTTTCAGATAATCAACTGGATGGCAATATTCCCTCTTATCCAAGCTTATGTCAGTTTGATATTTCCAATAATCGCTTTCAGGGTAATGTGCCTTCATCAATGTTCTCTAATCAAAGCAGGATTTCCTTGTTCGATGTTTCTGGTAATCATTTAGAAGGGCTGGTGTCATTTTCCATATTTGCAAATTCTTCAAGTCTCGATTACCTCGATCTTTCAAGCAATTATGAGTTGGAAGTTGAAACTGAGTCTCCCTCATGGATCTCGACCTTTCAACTTACTACACTGAATTTGGCAAGGTCTAACCTCAACAAGAAGAATGGTCATGTTGTCCCGAGCTTCATCTCCACCCAGATTAACTTGCAGTACCTGGATTTGTCGTACAACTCATTAGAAGGAAGCATACCTTGTCAACTCTTCTTCAACACCATAGAGTTATACTTGAGAAGCAACAAAATTGAAGGTTCTTTTCTTGATTGCTTCATTAATGGAACTTTAAACCTCCAAAAGTTTGACATATCTGATAATCATGTTAAAGGCCCTCTTCCTGAAAATTTTGGAAATCTTTTTTCATCCTTATCTCATGTTGACATGTCCTCAAATGAACTAGAAGGTGAAATTCCTTCATCCTTTGGTAGTATGTCTCTCGAAATATTAGACCTTTCTAACAACATGCTCTCGGGAACATTACCACGAAATTTGACTAGACATGATACTCCATTGGTATTTTTAAATCTGTCAAACAACACGCTGAAAGGAGAAATGCTCCCAAGGGACTCCCACATGACAAAGCTTGAGTGCTTGTATCTTAGCGGCAATCACTTTGAAGGAATAATCTCGCCTGCAATATCAAATAGTCCCTTGGTCATCCTAGATGTTCGTGACAATTACTTGTCTGGTAACATTCCAGAATGGCTGTATGATCATCCTCACTTGGTAGCAGTTCTTTTAGGTGGAAATCACCTTGAAGGTCACCTAACACAACGAATGTGTCGAATGCAAAGACTGCAAGTTTTTGATGCCTCTCATAATCGTCTTTCAGGAAGCATTCCCTCCTGCCTTGATAACGTTACATTCTGGAAGAAAAGTCCTCCAAGCGCTACTAACTCCAACTATTTCATGCAAAAGGGTCGACTGTATTACCTATTATCTCGGAGTAATAGTTCAGATTATGGGTTGAGCCTTGTATCAATGTTTCGAATTAAAGATAAGGTATATACTTTCAGAGGTCTCCCCCTCTTGTTGATGACTGGAATTGACTTGTCATCAAACCAATTGACAGGTGGCATTCCCATTGAAATGGGAGAATTGTCACAGCTTCGGTCCTTAAATTTGTCGCATAACTCTCTAACAGGTTCCATTCCAATATCTTTCCAAAACTTGAAGAATGTGGAGAATTTGGATCTTTCTCACAACAAGTTGAGGGGTAAAGTTCCTTCAGAATTGGTTGGTCTCACTTCACTATCTGCATTTAGTGTTGCCTACAACAATCTTTCAGGACAAATCCCATTTGAGCGGCAATTTTCAACTTTCGAAATGCGATGCTATGACGGTAATCCAGAACTCTGTGGAGACCCCTTGCCAAGAAAATGCTCAAGCACAAACCAATTGAAAGACGAAAAAGAAAGGAACATGATAATTGATCACCCTATATTCTTCTATGCATTTGTAATAGTATCCTATGCATTCGGGTTTTGGGCCTTCTTTGGGATCCTTATCATTAACAAGAACTGGAGGCAGAAGTATTTTAGAGCTGTGGACAGATATATTGAGTCATTTTTGGAATTTCTTTCTAAGTATCGATGATCCAGGGTCAACTTTTGCAGTGGAAGCAATTACTTAATGGAAGATCTGTATCTCAAAGTAATGCTTATCTTCAACAAAGAAGCTGCATGTAACGGTTTTAATTTATGGGTTTGGGCATTTTAAGTTATTAAATTTTATTTTATTCATTTGCGTGTGACGGTTTCCACCGGTAAGAGGTTTCCACCGGTAAGAAAAAGGTGTTTTATAAGAACTTCTGGCAGCAATTGTCAAGTGTTAAAGACGTGTGGGCTTTAAGTTGCTGTGGGCCCTGAGTGGTTGAGGCCTAGTTGGTAGTTGTTGGTTCGTAGAGTCATGGGTCTATTGTTATCTAGTTAGTTATGATTGACTGGGTCAATCACGTGGGTTAATTATTGTTGTTTACGTGGGTTAGTTGTATGTAGTTGTTGGTATGGAAGTAGTTATATTATGAAGGTGTTGTTAGTGTGTCTCCGAACTCAGTTGTCGTTATTTGTTTACGTATTTATTTACCATTTGATTAATGAAAAAGGCAGAGAAGTTATTAGCCAAAACTTCGGTCTTTGGAGGAGAACCCCCTTGAAGTGGTTAACATATTTTCCAGTACTGCTTAAACATTACAGTGGCATACGAGCCAGGTTTTGGGCCCATGACGGAGGGTACTGGAACTTGTTACTCACACTTAGATGAGGCAACAGCTACTGTTAAGCATGCGCAGGAGGTTTCCCAACAATATCAGAAGTCATTGCAACGAGCAGTGGATGGCTTGGCATTGTAGATGCAAACAGTAGTGATGAGTGTGGATGCACTTTCCAAAAGCCAGGGTAAAAGGAGGGACGATGCAAGAGAGTATTCTGGATCTCAAGTGTCCAACCCCTTGTATGATGAGCATGGGGGTATACCATCTCGACGGTACTCGTAAAAGACGAGGCACTACCCAAGCACCAGTATACTATGCAAGTCGTGCGCTTAGAGGCGCTGAAGTTAGGTATCCAAAAATGGAGATGCTGGTGCTCGCTTTAGTGATAGCCGCAAGAAGGTTACGCCCATACTTTCAAGCTCATCTTGTTAAGGTACTAATCGAGCACTTGGGAGGATACTGCAGAAACCAGACTCTACATGCAGGATGATCGAATGTTCTATAGAGCTTAGCGAGTACGACATTGAGTACATGCCAAGAAGTGCGGTCAAGGGGCAAGCCTTGGCTGATTTTGTGGCCAAATTCATAAGATTCCCATAGAATTTCAGGCTATGCCCCATCTATGACCATGGCGAGTTTTCGCCGATGGGTCAGCTTGTCAAGCAAGCAGAGGGATAGGAATTTATATTATTGAAGAGGATGACAAGGAACACTATTATATAGTAACACTCACATTCAAAACCACCAATAATGAAGTGGAATACAAAACCTTAATTGCAGGGCTTTCTATAGCTAAAGCACTGGGCTTATAAGAAGTCGAGGCAAAAACATATTCTTAAATAGTGGTGAACCAAGTCATTGGAGCCTACGCCACGAAGGGGGAAAAATCGAAACTTTACTTGAATAGAGTATGGGAGATCCGTGACCAACTTACTTATTTCAACCTAGAGAAAATACCTAGAGAGAGCAACACTATGGCAAATAGATTGGCAAAAGCTGCCTCCTCAAAGGAAGAGGGGAAGGGGGCAGAAGCTGAGGCCCAAAACATTCTCCATAAGAGGAAAATAGAGTGTTACTTCAACAAATGGTTCAAACCTAGATCTTTTAAAATAGGCAATCTCATTCTCAAAGAAACAGGAGTGACAACCTAGGATGAGGGAAAGCTTTGGCCATGGTAGAAAGGGTCGTACATAATGACAGCCAACCACAAGCCAGGCCATACTTCCTCATATTCACCAATGGAAAGGAACTACAACATCCTTGGAATGTTGAGCATCTGAAGAGATTTTTTTCTCTACGTTCCTGCTTTTACCTTCAAATTTCATTACGTTATTGTTTCAATTCTTTTTAAATAACCAGTAGAGACAAATCAATAAAGGCAATTGGCTGTCCAATTTACGCGCCTCTACACTTAGCCACCAATGACGAGTCAAATACTCATGGCGCAATGAAACTGGCATGAAGGTCCAAAGACCCCACAACCCCCATACTTAGCAGGACACGATAGTCTGGGCCCGAGGCCTTGTGCCTCTTTGTGACTCACCACATAGTCCAGAGAACCCCTGGGCCATGGGCCTAGGTTAGTCAGGAAAGCCCACTATGAGTGACAATCAGCCAAGGTTCCAACAAGGAGCCGAGGCCTGCCAAAAGGGGATGCAAATAGGAAACTATTGTAGAGCACGGACGGCTGGGCATACTCGATTGCGGGTGTGACAGGCCAAAGATGCACCCCATTTAATGCGTGGTAGGAAACACGAACATGGAACGATGTACCTCTGGGGTGGCACGACCTTGGCCTAACATTTCACCACAATTGCAAGAAGGTGGTAAGTCTAACCCAAGCACAACCTGACACCCAACGATTTCCTTCAGTAGCTAAGCCTAGGTCGAATATAAATACACCCACCCCACCGACAAGGAGAAGTCGGTGTTTCTATTCTCTTCTCTGCACTCATTTCATCCTAAGAGCTTCTAACTAACTTTAGCATCTGAGTGTCTTCGGACTACATCAAAGCCCACTCCTCTCCCTCCATGCAAGTGCTGAAAGCTTGAGACACAGTGGAGTTGCTCGAGTTGCGAAACACAACGTCAATAGATTGCAATAGAGAAGCATGAAGATTAAGATATTGCAGTATTTAGCTCTTCAAAAGCTCAATATCATTCACTACTTTTTCTTTTCTTGTGTATCATAAATGATCCTCAAGGCACCTTTTGTAGGCAACTCCATAGTAGTTTGTTGTGCAAACCAAGTCACATGTACAACAAACTATCACATGCACAACCCAATAATGTGTAGTCTACATGGTTGTCCACCAAATGCATATATTTATAACACTCTTCCTTGGATGATCATACAAAAAGAATATGTCTCATTAAAACCTTGCCAAAGAAAACCAAGTGGGAAAAAACTTATGGCGAAGGAAAAAGAGTACGACATTCTAGTGTGTATTTGAATACTTTAGAATCGCCTTATTAAAACCTTGCCAAGGAAACCTAATAGGATAAAACCTTAATGAAGGAAAAAAAGTACAATCCATCTGATTATTTTCTCTCCCTTAAATGTATGTAGAGCTTCAATGTTTTTATAGCAAAAGGTTATTGTGTTGATGCATCTCAATATTGTGTACCAACTCTTTAAATGATGCAATTGGTAATGTTTTGGTGAACAAATTCATTACATTAATTCAAGATTATTTTTAACACAATTTTAGCTAAATATTCACTGTTCTTCTTGAATCGTTTTGGCCAGACAAGTATCACAGGATATTCACTGTTCTTTTGGAGTTGTTTAGGCTAGACAAGTGCCGCAGGGCTATGAGGCTAGCTCTCTTGTCTCTTGTAAAGAGATTCAAATTCGTCTCTTGGAGACATTATCAATAGAGACGTTGTGAAGATTTTTGAAAAACTCTAGATTTCTATTGATTGATCATCATTTCTCATCAAAAACTCATGAGAGAAGGATATTCATGAGAAGAAATCCTCACATTATTTTTTGATCATGCCTTTATTTATCCATAACAATATTATGGCTGGATAGTTTCCTTTCGTCAATGTTCTAGATTTAAATAAGAAACCATTCGTGCATCAGCCTCCCATTTATTCTTTTGAGGATGTTAATATTATGATAGGAGTAGAATTACATTTTTCTGGAATGATTGATTCTAATGTTGTTGCAGAATCAAGACTTCTCTATGCTCAATATGCCTCCTTTGTTACGACCATCTCTCAAAGGTTATTAATGACCATGAATGAGATCAACAAACTCAATAATCAAATATCTTAATATATCAGAAATAATCCGTGAAGAGCCGTAAGAGCAAGAAGCTAAAGTAGGAGAATAAAGAGCTAAAATGGTTTGCAGAATGGTATGCCCTTAATCTTCAATAATGTATAGAGGATCTATAAAGAAAGGGAGTTCAAATATAAGATCAATAGAGGTGGATATATGAAGAAGTCCAATATTTTAGAGAATAAGGAGAAGCCACATTAATTTCACTGGCCTAGTATATAACTATAGGCTATCTGTGTTTAGCATATCCTATATCAAGATATGTGATTTTGTCTTGCTTTCATGATTTTCTCTATAAAAGAAGTATTCAGCTCATCTTCATTCACATCCCATCTTCTTTACTTTTTTATAATCAATCTGCATTATCTCTCTCCATTCTTACTCTATAATTTCTTTTGCAATGGCTTAGCCATCTTCTTGTGATTAATATATGAGGTATTCTTCACCTCATTCACCAGTTATTTCTATATTTGCCATAGGCACTATAATGCAATACGAAAATAATCTGGCTGATAAGTCAAATGATGATGCTAGCTACGAGCTTGTGAGTCTCAGTATTGAATACTCATTAGCCATTGTTGCTTTTTCTCAATGATGACAATCCAAAGCTTGTGACGTTCACAAACTTAATGAGAAAATTTATATCCTTTACTGACTTGTTCAGGAGTCCAACATGAAAGTAAGAGCAATAAAGTAAGAGAATAAGAGTTTAAAATCATTACTTGACTCTTCTTTCTGATTGCCTACTCTTTCAGATAGGGATGGTATAAAAATCTATGAGGAGTACGATCATTTAAAGAATGAGGCGAAAAGACTCAAATTTTTGTAATTTTGTTTAGAGATAATAAAATAATATTTCATAAATATTCACATTGTGTTTCTATCTTCTAATAGATATTTTGTGTGCTCCCTTCTATTTCTCTTTTAATCATGCACCATTTCTTACAAAATTGTAAGATGAATATGAAATAATAATTGCATTTAATAAATGGTGTTTCAGGAATAATAATTTCATTCATCTCCCCCTCAAAGCCGAAAGGGTTTCTTATTTAAATTTTAAATATGTGCAGTTTTCATGAGCTCTTTTGGAGTTTCAATCACGTTTAAATTATCTAGATATACTATAATAAAGCTAATGCATATACTGAAAATTTATGAAAACTGGATTATTCTCAAATAGTTTGTTCCACATGCATTTGGATTACTTTAGATCATATAAGGATTTTTTGAGACTTGAAAGAAAAAATACTTCAGGACTATATGCTTCATGCATTTCATATCTAGTGATGCATATAAATATGCAGTTAATCGTGCATACCCAAACTCTATGTAACTATCATGCTAAGAAAAATGTTAATGTAATTTCATCAACTTTAGAGGCATACCGATATATAGTTTCTGTGAGAAACCAAGTCATGATTTCTATATCACATTTTTATTTCTTTTATACAAATACCTACTAATATTTAACAAATATCAACCCTGAGGTGTTTGGATTACATGTCCATTTATATATATATATATATATATCACATTTTACTAGTTATATCAATTTTGTAGGAATTATTTCTTTCCATTTTGGCTAATATTTTTACGTTAGTATTTTTCGATAGTTTCTTTGTTTATTTTTCATTATCACTTCTGATGACATCAAATGAAAATATGTTGTCAACAACAATTATATTTCTATTAAATAATTCTCCCATATTTACATAATGTATTGACATCTCGTTATTTTAGGTATATATTTTTTCCTCTTCAGAAGATAACTCTTCAGGAGATACTTATCAGAAGTTTCCTCTTCAGAAGATTTTATTCTGGGAGAATTTTGTAGAGAAAGTTTAGATGGATTTTATAGTTCTTATTGCTTGTCTTGTGGGTACGGTCTCTTCAAGAGTACCGATTAATTTTCTTTGTGATTTTCTCTTTTGGGATGTCTTATCCTTTGTATCAATAGGTTTCCCACACTTTCAGGCGTATCTTATGTTCATTTTACTACTAAATTTCTTAATTGTTCTATAGGGACTTCAATCATCGCTAGGATATTAGCAGTTAGAATATTAGACCTTTTTATCTTTTTCATCCGTCAATTAATTTACAAGAAATGATCATCTAAACTTTTAGTTCACACAAATTTATACAATGATCAAGATAACGTCGAATTGTTTCATCTTATTTATTTTGGTGCTTTAAGCAATTTTTCTCCCTCTCATGGTGGGAAGACTTTATAATAAAAGAATCTTTTAGTTTTTTAATGGACATTCACTTAGAAATTCTTCGACTTATTATAATTGATTTCCAATGATCAAGTTAATCATGAAAAAGCATAAAAATATTTTGAATTATAGCAATTCTGATGCATCACAATATTTGATTCAATAATTGTATAATATAATCTCAAACAGAAAGTCAATAGTTTTTCTAATAGGGATTTCCAAGCCGAAATCATAGAAGTAATATAAAGATATTCAGTACCGCCTTCATTGATGGTTTCAACATGATAACCATTACAATGAATATCTTTAACACTTAGTAAATTTCTTCTAAATTTTGAATAATATAAAGTATCATCAATACAAAATTTTGTTCCTTCTGGTAACATTATATTTGCTCTTCAGGAGCCTTTAATTAGGTTCGAAGAACTGGATATGGTATTAACATTAGCTCTATTCAATGTTAAATATTGAAAATATTTCTTATCTTTAAGAATTGTATGTGTGGTACAATTGTCTGTGAAACATTGATCTGTCTGCACCTTAAAAGTTTGTCCCAACACATACGACCTCCATTTCTTAGCTGCCAAGACTAGTGCCATCAATTCTTTTTCATAAGTGGAAAGTTGTAGGGCTTTTCCTTGAATTGCTTGGCTCATGAACTTTCGGTAATACTCTGTTAAGCCTGGGAACCCTCTTAATGATTTTATGTTATTGGGAAATGGACAACTCAAAATAGACTCAATCTTTTTAGAATCAGCCTTAACTCATTCCTTAGAAATCATATGGCCAAGGTACTCTATTTCAGAGCATCCAAAGCTGCATTTTGATTTCTGAGCAAAGAGCTAATGTTGTTGTAAGATTTGTAGGATTGTTTTGACATGTTGAATGTGCTCAACAAGGTTTTTGCCATAGTTGAGAGTATCATCAAAGAAAACTAGAATAAATTTCCTTAGATATTGTTTAAAAATATCATTCATGAGACTTTGAAATGTGGAAGGTGCATTAGTAAGCCCAAGGGCATTACTAAAAATTCGTAATGACCTTTGTGAGTCCTAAAGGTAGTTTTTTGAATGTTGAGTGGGTTAACCCTAATTTGATGATATCCTAACCTTAGGTCTAGCTTGCTGAAAATGGTTGCCCTGTGAAGTTCATCTAGAAGTTCATCTACCACAAGAATGGGAAATTTAACCTTAATGGTTTCTTTGTTTAAGGCTCAATAATCCACACATAATCTCCAACTTCCATCTGTTTCCTAACCAATATAATAAGGGATGAAAATGGACTTTGGCTAGGTCTTATGGTTCCAGATGTTAGCATTTCCTAAACCAGTTTTTCAATCTCATTTTTTTGAAAATATGGGTACCTATAGGGTCCAATGCAAACTGGTTTGATGCTTGGAAATAGCTATATGTGGTGATCCTGAGCTCTTAGGGAGGTAGGCCTTTTGGCTTTTCAAAAATGTTTTGAAACTCACTGATTAGGTTCTGTAAATTTGGGTCAAGTTTTATGACAAGAAGAGAGGGGTTGGGTTGGGTGAGAAGCTTAATTATTAAACCCCTTTCTTCCTGTTTTGTAACCCTTCAAAACTGCTCCTCTTTTATTAATGATAGCTATGAAGGGGTCATCCCTTGTAAAGATTTTGGCTGGTTCTCCATACTGATTCCATCCAGAGTTTGGAAAAATCCCAAAGAATGGGCCCAAGGTCCTGAACCATTGGCCCCCTAATACCACATCACAACCCTCAAAGTTAAAACATAGAAATTAGTAGTAAAATAATTACCTTGCATATGTACCCGCACCATTCCACATTTGCTTTCACTGCTAAAGGTGTCCCCATTTGCCACCTCCACTGCTAGTCCCTCGATGGGTTGCATTGCTAATTTGGCCTTGTCAGTAATTAACAGATCCAGGAAGTTATTAGTACTTCCTGTATCAATCAAAATTACTACTCGGCACCCATGGATGTGTCCCATAAGCCTCATAGTTCTGGGACAAGGAGAACCCACTAAAGCATGTATGGATATTCCTGGTTTAGCTTCTACAATTTCTGAACCTAGTAGCCTTCCCTTGCCTTTCCTCCGCATTTTCGTTGGAATCATCACACTCCATAATGAATAATCTAGTTGTCTTGCACTTGTGTCCCGGACCCCACTTTTCATCACAATAGTAACTAGGCCCTTATCCCTTCATTCTTTCATTTGTGCAAGTGTCAATCGCTGTATGAGAATAGTTGTCTTCCTTTCCTAGATAGAAGGTAAGCTAATTTGGTGTCATGTTGGGCTTGGTCCGAATCTTGTAGATCTTCTAAAGGCAGCAACATTCTTTTCCTGCATTCTTGCTAAACTAAAAGCATCCATGAGAGTTTGGGGGTTAAGCATTCTTGCCATAAACCGTATGTCCTATTTCAAACCTGTTAAGAAGCAGCTAAGATTGTAAGGCTCAGCTAGGCCCCTTAACTGATTTGATAAGATTTCAAATTGGGTTTTGTAAGCTTCAACAATAGTGGTTTGTCTAAGCTTCATCATGACTTCCATAGGGTCATCGATCATAGGTTATAGGCCGAATCTAGTGAGCAATGTACAAAGCCCTCCCAACCCTCTAAAAGCTTCTATGTCTTGGAACCAAGTGGGGCTTTCCCTTCCATATAGAAGGCAGCCAATAAGACCTTGTGGTGGAGATTTGTTTTATCATAAGCAAAGAATTGGTTTGCCCGATAGACCCACCCTGCGGATCATCACTATCAAATCTAGGGAAATCCAAATGGATAGCATGAGTTTGGACGTAGGGATACTACTAAGTAGACATATAGGACTTCCCTAATGCTAGGTTGTTTTAATAACAATGGGATAAAAAGGTATTGTTTTAATTCTTGGAAAGCCTCGTTGCACTATTCATTCCACGCATGGACCTTTCTCGAGATTTTGAAAAAAGTGAGGTATTTGTCTGTGGACCTTGAAACGAATCTGTTTAGGGTCGCTATCCTTCCTTCCAATCATTAGGCATCATTGATGTTCAGCGGTGACTTGATGTTTAATATGATGTTGATCTTCTCTGGAATTGCCTCGATCCCCCTTTCTGCTACTATGAAGCCTAAGAACTTCCCCGAGTCTACTCCAAAGGCACACTTTGTCATATTTAATATCATTTTATACTTTCAAAGAACTAAGGAGGATTCCTGTAAGTCAGCTAGGTGTTGAGAAGGCTCCTTACTTTCCACTAGCAAGTCGTCGACATATACCTCCAAAGTTTTCCCAATTTGTTGCTTAAACATCTAATTGACCAGTCTTTGGTAGGTAGCTCCTACATTCTTCAAACAAAACGGCATCACACGATAAAAATAGAGGCCTTTATTAGTAATGAAGGCCGTCTTCTCTTCATCTGATTTGTTCATACAAATCTGGTTATAACCCGAATAGGCATCCATGAAACTCAGCACTTGGTGCCTGCTGTGGCATCTACAATACCGTCTATTCTTGGTAGTGGAAAACTATCATTTGGACAAGCTTTGTTTAAGTCTGTGAAGTCGACACACACTCTCCACTTGCCGTTTGCTTTTTTTACTAGCATGACATTAGATAGCCATTCAACTAATAGGTTTCCCTTATGAACCCTGTTGTTAAAAGGTGGTCAATTTCTTCGTCTATAGCTGTGCACTTCTTTGTGCTAAAGGTCATTCTCTTTTGTCGTAACTTCTTTATTGTTGGGTCGGCACACAACCTATGCTTTGCCACTTTATTATCAATGCCTGACATTTCCTTCTGGCTCCAAACGAACACATCCCTATGCTCGATTAACAACTTCTTCAGTGCCTCTCGGTATTCAGGTGCGAGTCTCGTTCCCATACGAATTGTGGTATTCGGACGATTTGATGGGCACCAAGATGAAACTAGTCATAAAGATCTGTTGCAAGTTCCAAATGGACCAATTACAAGATAAAGAGCTAAGAAGATCAAGGAAGCAATGCAAGGATTGGTGCAATTCACTTGGGATAAAACTAGCAAGAAACCAACATTCAAGATGGGCTTGAAGGATGACGATCCAGTTCTGATTCATTTTATACAAGCTATGGAAGAGGGTAACAACATGACCTAAAGGCTTTGGGTACTTCAAGGCTTTCAACTTGTTTAATTCATTTAAAGGACTTATTTTATTAGCTTAGGATAATTGGGTTTATTATAAGAAGGACTTAAGTGCATGTTGGGAAAGTTATTAGTTTGTTGAGCTAGGGTTTTGTGAGGGTTTGGTTTAAATACTTATTAAAGCCTCGTTTTAAGAAGTTTATGAAAGTTTATGACATTTGATGAATTTTATTCATTGTGAGTTGAGTTTTATCTCCTCATGTTCTTCATTGAACTTTTAAACTTATCAAAGGTAAATCATAACCTATATGGTATTCATCCTTTGTAATTTGGGTTCTTGAGACAGGTTCTTCAACGGGTCTAGATTTTCATATAATTTAGGTTCTTCAAACAAGTTCCTCAACTGGTCTAGGTCTTCCATTTTATTGACTTGATTTTGGCTTGCTTAGGTGAGTTTTTAAATAGATTGTGAGTTCAAGAGATTCCAATCCCGCGGGTTCATATCACGATCTGAGTGGAGCATCACTAGCTCCAAAGGTTCATTCACCTCTACTTGCATCAGATTGGTTTCATCCCTAACTTCGATGTCCTGATTATCGAAGACCGGGGGAGGGGGGTACCAAGACTAATGGTGTCGGCACCTTGAGCTCTTATACATAACATTCTCTTGCCAGGATCTGCTCCCCTTACTTCTATGATGCCTGTTTCTGTTGGGAACTTTATTTGCAGGTGATAAGTGGAGGTCACGACCTTTAGATTATTAAGGGTTGGATGTCCCAGTAAGGCATTTTAAGATGAGTGGGCTTTTATGACCAAGAAATCTATCATTGTCATGGCCATATCGTCTTCTTGACCCATCGTGATCGGTAGCATAATGGCGCCCACTGGTTGGACAACCTTGCCTAAGAATCCCTTCAAAAGGGTGGGCAATGGTCATAACCTATCTAGGCTAATACCCATCTTGGTAAAGGCCTCCCAACACAAAATGTTGACAAAGCTCCTGTTGTCGACTAATATTCATTTGATCGTGTAATTAGCGACCAGCAGTGTCACTACCAGGGCGTCATCGTGAGGGTAGAGTACACCTTCACAGTCTTCATCTCCAAAGATGATAACGGAAGGGATTCCAAGTCTAGGATACTTGGAAGGTCTGTCTACCAAGTAGACTTCATGAAACCTAGCCTAGCAGGCATGAACCTTCCTACTTGATGTTGTTGTGCCTTTGCCAGCCAATCCCTCTCCTATGGTTCGTATCTCCCTCAAAGGGGCATGTCCTTGATTCCATGTTGGATGAGAAGTATCCTTCCTTTGTTCTCTATCTTGGCATTGTCTTTTTGGACTTATGCTCCTTCTGGGTTCATGCCCATAACCTTCATCTCTTCTTATCTTTATACGATCTGCCAACATCGGCTTAAGCTCCAACTCCCCCCAATTCAGCCACTCTTTTCTTCATTGTTGAACAGTCTTTGGTCCAATGAGTATCAAATTGATGGTATTTGCAATAACGTTGACCTCTGAAGGTCAATGCACATCTTTCCTTTTGGTTCTTAGTTTCTCTTGTATGCTTAGGTTATTGGGGACTAGGCGGGGACCCTGATCCCATTGGGCGAAGTGTCTTTCATGCCTCTTGCTACTATGATTTGAACCTGTCTTCCTATCCTTGTTTGAACTTTTAGAGTCATGCTTTATTTCTTGCTTCCTTGATTCCAGCAGTGCCTGTAATGTATCTTCTACATTGACATAGTCGTCAGCTCTATCCATAAACTCTTTCAGGGTAAAGGGGGTCTTTCTGGCTAGTTCAGTTATGAACGAGCTTCTAGGCCATATGCCCCCTAACAAGGCAATGAGTGTGATCTTCTCATCTTGGTCGTCGGTGGTCAACTTCTTTTTGTTAAATCTGGTTAGATACGCTTTCAAGCTCTTCCTTCTTTTTGTTTAATGGTTAGAAGATAGGCTACAGGGCAGCGGTGGTGCCTACTTGCCATAAATTAAGTAAAAAACTACTTGGCTAACTCCTCAAAACTATTGATGGTCGCTAGGCACAGGGTTCCAAACCAACCCCATGCAATCCCTTTCAAGGTCAGGGGGAAGGTGTGGTTGGCTATCTCCCTTGAAAAATCATAGAGGGTCATATGTGCTTTAAAGTTTTCCAAGTGGTCCACGAGATCCCTAGATCCATCATACATGTCAATTCGAGAGACCTTGAATTTAGGCAGGAGCAGCACTACCATCACCTCATCATTATAAGGAAGATCTATCTAGTGAGCTATCAGAAATAAGATAAATAATTCCAACATCCAACAATTTAAGAACTTCCTTTTTTACAACTTCTTGCAAGTTCAGATTAAGTCTCATTTGTGGCTGCACCGTAGGCTTATAATTGTCTTTCATTAAAATCTTGAGCATGCAAAGTGAATGGCTCATTCTCTTAATGTCGGCTATATCCATCCTAATGCTTGCTTGTGGGCTCTCGAAACTCGAAGTAACTTCTCTTCTTTAAGACCTGTCAAATATAAAGAAATTATTACGGGTAAAAAAGAATCATATAAATAAGCATATCTAAGATGAGAAGGAAGAGGTTTAAGTTCTAAGGAATGGGCCTCATTAATGGATGGCTTTTGTGGAGTAGTGCTTTCACCCAATGTTAAGTTTTCTGGCTTTCCTTTAGGCAAGTAAGATGGAGATGCTTCCAAATAGTTTGCACAATTGCTTATCTTGGAATTCTCGGAATTGGATATGACGGATTGAACAAGACATGCCTCAAGTGGTTCCTTAGGATAACTCTCTTCCAAAGTTTCTACCACAAGTTCATCAATCACATCTATGTTGAAGCATGTATCGGTTGTTGACAAATATTTCATTGCCTCAAACACATTGAATGTAACTTGTTCATCTTATACCCGTAATATTAGTTTTCTTATAGAACAGTCGACCAACAATAAGTGGGGTTTCTCTATCTTCCTCCATATCCAAAACAATAAAATCTGCTGGGAAAATAAACTTGTCAACTTTAACAAGAACATCCTCTACTATGCCTCTTGGTCGTTTGATGGATCGGTCCACCTATTGAAGTGAAATGGTAGTGGCCTTGATCTCTCTTATCCCCAATTGCCCGAAAATAGAAAAGGGAAAATAGAAAAGGGCATCAAATTTATGCTACCTCCTAAATCACATAAAAGTTTTTAGAAATAAGAGTTTCCAATGATGCAAGGAATAGTAAAACTCCCTGGATCTTAAAACTTTGGTGGCAACTTATTTTGCAAAATGGCGGTGCACACTTCGGTCAACATCACGGTCTCATACTCTCCTAATTTCATCTTGTTTGAATAGAATCTCATTCATGAACTTCATATAATTAGACATTTGTTCCAAGGCATCCGTAACAGGAATGTTAATATGTAATTTTTTGAAAACATCAAAGAACTTAGAAAATTGTTTATCTATCTTATTATTTTGAAGTCTTTAAGGAAAAGGTATAGGAGGAACATAATGAGAAGTAAGAGAAGAAGACTCGGGAGGATTTCTGTGACGCCCCCAAATCCACACGCACAGACACGGGGAAATCGAGACGTCCGGATGGTGACAACACGGGTCCCCATCCTATCGACGAGTGCCAAGTGTGTGTAAGCAACAGAAGTGCACGAAGAGACACGCAGCGGATAGCAAAGACATATAACTAAGTACCAGAATTTTTCATAATTTAATACAAAGTTGTTCAAATCATACATAATAAAATATTACAAATACAAATATTGTTTCAAAGCCAACTCCAAAGCATAGAGTCCAACTCAAAACTCCGGCGGAGCCTCCTCCTCCTCCTCTGCACCAAAAACTACGGTACCAAAAATGGTACCGCAGGTAAGTAAAACCCAAACACCACTAGATAAAGAAACATATTAAAACTCAAACAATATGCATGATAGAATGCCAATGCACATGTCCCAAAAACCATATTTTTCCACACACGCCAAAAGTCTCATTTGGCCCAAAAACATAACCTTTCCAATTATCATGCCAAAAGTCCATTTGGCCATATCCAAAACAATCCGTTAACCCAATAAACCGTATGCACCATGACCTCCCCTAGGGGTCATCCGCACACCCTGGCTCCTGTGCCACACCGCGGGTATCCACCACGCGTATGACACATAAACGAGCGATGCCCAGTTTCGCGCCTCGCGCGTTCGTAGCCAAGCATCCTCTAGCCGAGCGATGTCCAGTTCCACGCCCCGCGCGTTCATAGCCAAACATCCTCTAGCCCTCGCCAGCGAAGGGCCACGGAGTCGGTGCATAGAGCGATGCCTAGTTTCGCGCCCAGCGCGTTTGTAGCCAAGCATCCTCTAGTCCCCGCTCCCATCATCGCTCAGTTCCGCGCCCCGCGCGTTCGTAGCCGAGCTTCGACTCAGGGGACGTCACTCAGTATATTACGCTCCCGAGTGACCAGAGGATCTCCACCGAGATAATACCCTATCCCGGCTTGGGTCGTGGTACACACGCACCCGAACATCCATTTTAACACATGAAAATCCCATTTTCAATAAATAACCCATGAATATCCATGCACTACGCCATGCAATTAAAATCACACAAATTGACCAACATGATCCAAACATCAACAACAACCAAACAATCAGCTCCGTCCTCAATCCATCCGACCCCCGAATTCCTCGGACTCAGTCCGGAATCAACCAACGAACCAGATAATTTATTGAAAAAGTAAAATACATTTAAATCTAAAAGTAGAGTTTGGAAAATACTTACAGCGCTATAAGGTATTTTTTGAAAGCTCGCGGCGTTGCAAACGGCAAAGGAAAAGTAACGTAACAGTGTATTTTACACTGTGGCCGTGGGTAATAAATTACCCACTTTCGAACGGGGACAAACCACGACATGAAATTGATAGGGGAGGGTCTAGGGATGTTTATGAAGGTAGAGGAAGTGAGCTTTGGCCGTGGGTGGCGGCGCACGGTGGTGGATCGGCCACTTGAAGCCAATTTCGGCCTTGGAGAGTGAGGGAGAGTGAGGGCTATACACAACTCTGTTGGTCATGAAATTTCTTGGGGAAGGTCATGGTGATGAGAGGGACAAGTTGGTGGTGGTGAAACACCATGGGTGGCCATGTACGGCGGCGTATAGTGGTGCAACCGAAACTCTAGCTATGGAGACCCATCGGAGAAAAATAGAGAGTTAGGGGAAAAGAAAGACATGGGGAGGAAGCCCTTGATGTGGTGAATCCATTGGTGGTACTTGGTGGCTAATTTGGCCGTGTATGGTGGCTCAAAGAGGAGAAAAAGGCTTGAAGACCCATTTGTTTGGAGGAGAAAGGAGAGAGATTGGGTGGCCAGCGTTGTACACCACCGGTGCAGTAGAGCTTGCCGGTGAGGGAGGGACATGCCGGAGGTGGAGGTGGGTCACGGCAGCTGGAGGTGGCGCCAGCTGGGAGCTTGGACCGAACGGCTGGAGAGGAGGGGGGAGGGGGCTGTCGCACGGACTGGGAGGGGAAAAGCAGGGGAGGAAAAAGAAAGAAGAAGAAAAAAGAAAAAGGAGAAAAGAAAAAGAGGAAAAAGAAAAAGGAAAGAAAGAAAGTGAGATCCAGCCTCACTCCGGAAACCAAAAACTGTTCCGCCGAAAACGATATTAAAAACATAAAACAACTAAAATAAATTAAACATCACATCAAATAAAATAAAAACCAATTAAAATACATTAATTTAAAATAAATAAACCAATATATTAATTAAACTAAAAACATTCATTCAGTGAAACTACACGTAAAAGCGGGTCATCACAATTTCTCGAGTTTTTCACTGTTGGGCTCAAAATAGGAGTGGGCGATGGGGACTCTCACAGTCATCTCTTCTTTTCCAGAATTTTTCTCTTTCTCTTCTAAATTAATCTCTCTTCCACTTCTTAAAGTAATGGCCTTCACTTGCTATTTCGGATTGTTTTCTATGGTGCTTGGAAGTGATTCTTGAGGGCTTTCAGACATAAAGGTTGCCAATTGACCAAGCGTCATTTCAATGCACCACATAGTGTTCTCATTGTTCTTTGGAACAATGTCATGTTCTTGAAATTTAGCGTCCACCTTGGCCATAAATTGTGCCATTATGTCCTCCATATTCGGCTTCTTCTCTTGTTGTTGATTTTGAAAACTTGGTGGAGGCTTGACAACATTTTGGGAGTTGCTCAATGAGAAATTTGGGTGGCTTCGCCATCATGGATTGGAAGTATTGGAATAAAGATTATTTTGTCATTGGTAATTCGACACAAAGTTTGCTTGCTCCGAACTATTGTTGGCGAATGAATTTCCCACTTGACAATCTACTTCCATATGATTTCCTGCTCAAAATTCACAAATTGCATTAGTAGATTAAATGGAACTCATATTGACATTGTCTAATTTCTTAGATAAAGTTGCAACTTGAGTAGTTAAAGCAAATAAAGAATCAATTTCGTGAACTCCTTGAGTTCTTTTTGTTGTCACTTGATCTACTGGCCATTGATAATTGTTGGTTGCCATCTCCTCGACCAACTCATGTGTCTTCTTGTGATTTATTCATGAAAGTCCCTTCCGCTGCTGCATCAATTATAATATGCGTTGTAGGCTGCAAACCATTGTGGAAGGTTTGCACTTGAATCCAAATAGGAAGTCTATGATGTGGGCACTTTCTAAGCAAGTCTTTATACCTCTCCCAAGCTTCAAAGAATGACTCCATATCAAATTAGACAAAAGTGGTGATATCATTTCACATCTCCACGATTTTGGTTGGGGGAAAGAACTTTGCTAGAAACCTTTTAGCCAAATCGTCCTATGTAGTTATGGTTAACAGTGGAAGTGAGTTTAACCATGCGTTTGCCTTATCTTGGATGAATAATGGAAAGAGTCTCAATCTAATAACATCATCAGAAACACCATTATGTTTAAAAGTATCACATAACTTTAGAAAATTAGCTATGTGAGCATTTGGACCATCATGTGGCATGCCACTAAATTGCATCGTTGAAGCCACCATTTGAAGAATAGCTGAATTTATCTCAAAGTTATTGGCTTGAATGGCAGGCCGTCTAATGCTAAAAGTAGCTCTAGTGACCAAAGGGACATCATAATCTCCCAAAGTCTTATTTCCAAGTTGATCTTCCATTGTTTTGTTCTCAGTTATGGAATCCTCATTCTCCTTGTTCAAACGATGAAGGGTACGTTCAATTTTAGGGTCAAAATGTACTAAATCCAAGCTTTGAGTACATCTCATGTACAACTCGGGAATCTTGAAAAGAAAAGTAAAAACAAAATTAACAATCAAGACTTACAAAAAAAAATTCAAATTAACTTAGAACTAGTTGGTATCAAAAGTAGTAGAAAATAAATAGTCCCCGGTAATAGCGCCAAAAACTTGTTGTAAATTCTTAAGTGCACAAAATCATACCAAGTAATATAATGATAAGAAATTGTTGAACCCACGAGAATTATTTACCTATTAACTATTGAAATTGTTCTAATTCTAAGTTATTTGAAAATCAAGAAAAGTGGTGGATTTTTAATTAAAAAATCACCAACAAATTAAAGTAAATCAACAAATGAAGAATTGATCAAATCCTTGAAAAGAAGAAGATTTTACCCAAGAAGAAAACACTAAGGCATCCGACTCACCTAACCAATCCAATCCCAAATCCTAACCATACAATCAATCAATTATTATCCTATTTGACAGTGAAATATTCTAACTTATCTAAGACTCTCTCTCGAGTAGAATTAAAATTACTCAACACACAATAACCCGTGATATGTCTGCAAATTTAAAAACATTTGAGTACATTAAGATTTATAATATTTAACATAAAAGCCGCACAAATCACGTTGGCACATTATTGTCTCTCATTCAAGTCATAGCATATATCATACGAAGCTAAACTACATGCATCATCTCTCAAATTAACATGCACAACAAATCATTCAACTATTGGTCAAATAATTGAATGCATTAAAATCAATGATGTATACTCAAAAGGAATGATAAAATTATGATCACAACGAAATAAGATTCGTGATTGTCATGAAGAGGCTACATCATAGCCTTAGTAATAGAAATTAGTTCATAATCCAATCAAAACAAACCCTAATAATTCTGGAATTCATAATGAGAATTATACAAAGAGAAGATTAAAGGGTTAAGAAGGAAACTCTATATAGACTGAGAATCTCTATCGTTGATAGACTCCAATTCTGTAGATTTTCAACCTCCTGTTTGAAGTGTCATTTTCTCTCTGAAGATGTTCGTTTTCAGCTCTGGTTTAAACATGAAAGTTGTAGGGTTTTCTCTTGGCTTTCTGTCGACACTGAAATTACCCTTATTGGAGTTGTCTAGAAAAAGTTATCTTCCAAATACCAAAAGGTATTTCATGAATTTCAAGAAATGAACGTTTCCTATTCTCTTGATGACTCCTTCAATTTCCATGACTCCTCCTATTTATTTATTCCTAATCTAATAGCAATCCCAACTCCCCAAAATCACCCTTTAATATTTTCAGATTTTGGAACTCCATTAACAGCTTCAGGTAAAAGGCTAAACACATTTATCTTACTCATCTCCGATTTGACAAAATCTTCAGATTAACATCGATTGAAGTTTTCGGTAGTAAAAGATTTCAGTTTCAACTCTTCCCTACATTTTACTCCAGTTTGATGACACCTTCCATGCCTTTCTTCGTAGAACTTACTGTATCCTGTAGATATTTTTATAACAAATCTTTGTTATGCTCGCTATAAAGAAATAGAATTGTTGTACTTTGATATAATTATGATTTGTAATGTTAAATGGTATTTGAAATATAAGTAGACATCTCGATTGTAATTTTCTCTTTCGGCATTGGTGCTTGCATTACTCTTCTCAGGCCTATTGTTCATGATTTCTGTTTCTCTTAAATCATTTGATGTGAATTAGACCATGGTGTTCAACTACATCTTTGTTAAACATAACTCCTTTAGGTAAACATGAATCTTCCATGACCCGAGTGTTCTTTATGATAATGCTGTCAATGCAGTGGCTGTGCACATAACTGCTATGGACAGTCAATGCCTGTATTTGAAACAGCCTAGAACTCAGGTACCAAAGTGGGAAGCCCCTCCTTCAAATTTTTTTAAACTCAATTGGGATGTTGCAATTAAAGCTGACGCTCATTGAGTTTGTATTGGGATGTTGCTAAGGGATTCTGATGGTTGTGTCCTACACAGTTTGATGAAACCTGTACTCAACTGTGTTGAACCTATGACTGTTGAAGCGATGGGATAGAAGCACTTCTAAAAGGAATCCTAGTCTAATTCTGCTTCCCTTTTCTTTTCTTTTCATTTTTAATTGTCCTCCCCTTATTTATTCTTTCACTTCTTTTTCAACCCCACTTGATGAATCTACTTGTCATAGGCCAACACACAACTTACAAATCCGCCAATGACATAAAAGAGATGGCTTTCACCAAGAATGACATAAAGTCTGGTACATGCAACAACAACCAATGATCATGACGCTGCATGATGACCCTACATACTACATGCTTGTATCTCCAATGATCATGACCTGAAGTTCCAAAATACCAAAGCATGACCCTACATCAATATGTATGTAAGTGTGTGGTAACTGATCAAGATGTTTAAATGAGATAAAAGGAGAAATCTAATCACATCTAAGTAATGACAGTAATTGCAAAGCTTGATAAAGAGGTTGCAGAGGCTGAAATTTAAGAGAATGCATCACGACCTAGTCATTAACAAATATGAAAGAGTTTAAACCTTTACTTCTCCATTTTATCTCAATATCTATAAACAATATCCAATTACTTGCTCACTCTTCCTCCCTCAAAAGAACTCATTTGGACATTTCTAGTGTAACGCCCTAATCCCAGAGGTCCAGAGAGTTAATTCTTATTACTTAAAACCAACTCCAATATCATAACCGTAAAATCTAGATAACTCCATAAAATATGAAATCATTTGCTCAACCCAAATGTCCAAATTCCTTCATAAGGGCGATCTTTAATTAAAACTCTCAAAAGACTCAAAAATATCCTTACCTCCTTACCTCAACACATCAAAATAACAGAAAATAATCAGTTTACTAACTATGACTCTCAAATAAGTACTTGTACCCTCGATTATTTATTCCTCCCCGATCGTCAAACCTCCCTAATACTATCTACTCTTGCTTTCTAGTAGAATCATCAAGATCATCTGAAAATATTATTGGGATAAGGTGTGAGTTATCAATAACTCAGTAAGTAAAGCATATATACTAGCGTGTAAATATGAGCCTTTTCAGATAGTTCGATATATAGTAATAAAAACATTTCATTTTCAAAATAGATGTCTCAAAAACATACTATCAAAACATCAGAGCAAAAATTCATAAACTGTTCATATACAAGAAAAAAAATTGGTCATATTCAAAGAGCCACTACAAAGGGTACCTATTAGAGCACTCTAGGCGGGAATCGCAGGTGGGAATCACAGACGGGACTCTACCACCATCCCTACTTACCACCATCCCTGCTTACCACCATCACTACAGCTCCTAGCCACCAGGAATCATCAGGCAGGAATCACAAGTGAAATTCTACTACTATCTCTGCTTACCATCATCCCTGACTTTGCTCTAATGCCAACTGTTCATATCATATCAAAGACATTCATATTCAAAACTAAATATCTTTCTTCATCTTATCATATCATTTCATAACGTATCATATCATTTCATGTTATATCAAACCATGTGCTAAACATATTCATATCATTCCCATATGGTCAAGACAGATCTAAAACATTTTCATATAACATGTACAAAATTTTCAGATATCAATTTTTTCTCTTTTGCATAATTCAAAATCATGTCAAATAGTGCTCGTCTGCATCAGTCATGTCAGAAAACATTTTTCTCTTTCATATAAATTTCATGCGTAACACATAAATACATAACTGAGGTTGTTTTTCACATTTCCTTTTTCAAAACAACCATGCACATTTTCAAAATCAACCTCAGTTTACTTTTCTTTTTTATACAAAGTCTAGTACGAGAATTCCGCTTACTTGACTCCCTTAGCCTTTCAGAAAAATTTCCTCAACAAAGCCGAATAATTATAAATCATCACCTATAAAAATAGTCACATATCTTTCTCGATACTAAACCCGAAACGCTACGTAACTTATTTTTCTAAAAATCTTAATTCCCCAAGATCTTAAAATGTCAATTTCTCTAAACATCGATTTCAACTTAATATCTTAATATCTCGTACCATTTAAACTCTAAACTAACTCGATAACTTAGAAAGCATGGCCGGCATTCATACCCAATTTAGACAACGCCGTGAAACAAGAATCTCCTCACTTTACTATGGACATCTAATAATCCTAGCTCAAAAATAAAATTAATTAAAAACCAACCCCAGTCCAACGAAAATAACCAAGGTCTAATATAAATCCATAAGCATTTTATTTAAAAGAAAACCTATACCGTTTCAAAAATAAAAGTCCACTTCTAAAAACAAAACTCACGGTAAACAGGTTTTCACTGGGATACCCAGGTGAGATGGAGACTCACCGAGAGAAGTTGCGACGGAGCTGGGCGGATGCAGTGGTTATGCCGGCAAGATGAGCGGCTGAGCACTGATGAGAGAGAGAGAGATGAGAGTGAGAGACACGTGAAAGAGATAAGAGTAGGCTGAGAGAGTGAAACGGAGATGTTGCCGGTGGCTAACCGAGAGGGCTTGGAGCAATGTGGAGTGCCCGTCGAAGTTTCCTGCGCTGGTGGTAACGACGCGGAGGGGACAGGCGCCGTGTGGAGGCTCCGAACAAGAAGAACACAAGGCTGATGTTGCTCTGTTTCCGGGGGTTAAAACAGGGGATTTCCGCATGATGCAAGTGGCCTGCTGGCTGTGCGAAGGGAGTTGCGGTGGTTACTGACGGTCTACGGTGGGGTGGGGAAGAGACAACAGTGCAACTGACCTGCGTTTGGACGTGGGAGTCTGAAGCACTCCACAAAGTGCGTTGATGGCTGTGAGGAAAAACGGTGGCTGAAACGAACGGAGTTGGCTATCTAATGCTGTAAAATTGTAGAATCGGGAAAAACAGAGGATTTGGGATAAGCAAACTGTATTGATACTTCTCATTTACTGAACTGAATCATATCTCTATACAAAGGTCCTGTATTTATACACTCACATGACTAATTAATTATTGACATCTGTACTTGTAAAATAACTAACTTAACTGCCAGCTAACAACTTTAACTAATAGCTGAATTATTCAGACAAAGCCTTTTGTTTGGCTTCCTGAGATTTTAATTGTAATTCATTTATATAACTTTGAATACTCCAACACCCTCCCTCAAGATGAGAATGAATGTTTATCATTCCCATCTTGCCAATCAGATAATGAAAATTTAATGAACCGAGGGGTTTAGTTAAGAGGTCTGCTAGTTGGTGTTTTGAAGGAATATGAATGATCTTGATCAAACCCTCTTGTAGCTTTTCTCGAACCAGATGACAATCTAATTGTATGTGCTTTGTTCGTTCATGATGGACTAAGTTTGAAGCTATGTCAGAGGCAGGTTTGCTATCAGTATACAACAATGCAGCTTGAGAATGGTTTATATTCAAATCAGCTAGTAGATAGACCAGCCATTGCAATTCACAAGTGGTGGTGGCTAATGCTCTATATTCTGATTCGGCCGAGGACCTGCTTACTGTTGGTTGCTCCTTAGATTTCCATGAGACAAGTGAGTCTCCAATGAAGATTGTAAATCCAGTAACACTTCTTCCAGTATCCAAACAACCGCCCCAATGACTGTCAGAGTAAGCCTTTAGGTGCAAAGTAGATGATGCAGATAAGAAGATACCTTGACCTGGTGTAGCCTTTAAGTATCGAAGGACTCTCTCTGCTGCTTGGAGATGCATTGTATGAGGGCTAGACATAAATTGGCTGAGAGCTTGCATATGCTATGTCTGGTCTTGTTATTGTAAGGTATAAAAGTCTGCCAATGAGTCTTCGATATGAGGTTGGATCAGGTAGTAATGGACTTGAATCATTTGCTGTGAGTTTAAGATTGGATTCCATGGGAAAGGCAATTGGTTTGGAGCCAGAAAAACCACTGCTTTCTAAGATATCCAGAGCATATTTTCTTTGGCATATAGTGATACCCTTGGCTGATCTAGCAACCTTAATGCCTAAGAAATATTTTAACTCACCCAAATCTTTTATGGTAAATCTGTCATGGAGAAACTTCTTCACAATAACTATTTCTTCAAGATTATCAGAAGCTATTATAACATCATCAACATAAATCAATAGGGCCATGAAGCTAGTTGAAGTCTGTTTGACAAAAGACTTGAATCTGATTTTCCTTGGTGGAAACCAAGACTGAGTAGAGATGAAGATAGTTTTGAAAACCACTGTCTTGAGGCTTGTTTTAAGCCATATAAACTCTTCTTGAGTTTACAAACCTGAGGATCATTTGGAGTAGAGAATCCTAGTGGTAATTGTATATAAACTTCTTCATTTAGATCTCCATGCAAGAATGCATTATTTACATCAAGTTGATGTAAATGCCATTGTTTAATGGCAGCAACAGCAAGTAAAACTCGGACTATTGTCATATTGGCAACAGGAGAATATGTATCAAAGAAATCAAGCCCCTCTTGTTGAGTATAGCCCTTGGCTACTAGCCTTGCCTTATACCTCTCTACATCACCATTTGCTTTAAATTTCACTCGATATACCCACTTACATCCTATGGCAGTTTTGTTTGGAGGCAAAATTGCAAGATCCCAAGTTTTATTATGCTCAAGAGCTTTAATCTCTTCTGCCATGGCATTTTTCCAGTGTGGAATGGAACTAGCTTGTTTGTAGGTTTTGGGTTCAAAGGTAGATGAAATGGCAGAAACAAAGGTTTTATGTTTTGCTGATAATTTTGAATTGGATAAGAAAGATGAGATGCAGTAAGGCTTACCAGAAAAATGAGAGCTTGAAGGTGCTTGAGATGCTGAAGTGATCTTGGTCAAGTTACCACAATAATAGTTCTGCAGATATGTAGGAAAATGCTTAACTCTTTCAGATTTTCTAAGAATATTGTTGTTGGTATTTATCTGGTCTTCTGAAGTATTAGGGATTGAAGTATTAGGGAGTGAAGAATCAGGAACTGAAGCATTAGGGTCAGAAATATTAGAAATTGAGATATTAGGCACTGAAAGATCAGGTATGGAGTCATAGATTTGAGGAAAGTCTGGAAATACAAATGGTGTATGAACTGTATTTGAAATGGAAGGAAAAATGGATTCATGGAAAATCACATTTCTAGATACAAAGGTTTTAAGAGTAAGGAGATTGAGTAGTTTGTATTCTTTGATGTGAGGTGGATAACCAAGAAAGAGACATTTTGTGGCTCTAGGTTGAAACTTTCCCCGGTTATTTGTGATTGTGCTAGCAAAACATAAACAACCAAAAACTTTCAAGTAGTTATAATTTGTTGGTTTTTGGAATAGAAGAGAATATGGTGTTTGGTTGTTTAGAATAACAAATGGAGTTCGATTTATCAGATGTGTAGCAGTTAACACACAATCTGTCCAATAGGATAAAGGCAATTTAGATTGAAACAGAAGTTATCTAGCCACATTCAACAAGTGTTGGTGTTTTCTTTCAATCCTTCCGTTTTGTTCACGTGTTTCAATACATGATAGTTGATGTATAATGCCATGCTGTTGATAAAAAATTGGCATATTAAACTCTTGACCATTATATGATCTAAGAGTTTGAACATTAGTATTGAAATGAGTCTGAACATAAGACAAGAAGTTCTTAATGATGAATCGAGTTTCTGCTTTGGTTTTCATCAACAATTGTTAAAAAGTATTGATAACCAGAATAAGATGGAATGGAAAATGGACCCCAAATATCAACATGAACTAATTGGAATGCTTTATTCGATTGACTGCTTGAAACATGAAAAGGTAATTTCTTTTGTTTTGGTAGTGGACATATCTCACAAACATTATTGTGAACAGCTTTTACGGAAGAATCTGAATTGCTTATGAATTGTATTTTTGCAGAAGGAAGATGGCCTAAACGAAAATGCCATATATCAGAATTGACATTACATGTTTCAACAACAGAAGTAGAAGATGAAAGAGCCAAAGAATGCATTTCCTTATTAGCTTGAGCAGAAATGTTTTGAAGATGGTATAGACCAGATTGAACTTCAGCAAGCCCAATCATCCTCCATTTGCTGAGATCCTGTAAAATACATTTAGATTGAAGAAAAAATAATCCAATTGAATTGTCATTAGTTAATCTTGATGCTAACAAAGCATTATGCAGAATTATATCAAGGGAAAACTTGACAAAACCAGTAAAAATGATAGGAACTATTTGACCATTTGGTAAATGAACATTAGAAGGGGTTTTGGGCAAAATAATAGAATCAAAAAGGAGAGGAGAACAGATCATATGATCTGTTGCTCCAGTATCAAGAATCCAAGTAAATTGATTCTTTGATATTGAGGCTATGATGTTGTAGGAGGAGAATTTACCTGAGGTAGAAACAGCATTAGCAGATGCATTGGTATTTGTGTTCGAGTTTGAGATACTATTTGCAAGGGTTAGCAGATTTTGAATTTGCTCTTGAGAGAAAAAAATGTTGGAATTACTTGAATGTTGCTCCAAAACTAAAGTATTATTTGCAGTGGGCAATCTTTGGAAATTCAAAGCTACATTTGGTGCATATATAGATCTTTTTCCTTTCAGTCCCTTCCATCCAGGTGGATAGCCAATCAACTAGAAGCATTTGTCAGCAAGATGACCAGAGTAGCCGTAGTGAGAACAAATTAGATTTGATCTTCCCTTCTGTTTTGTCAGTCGATTGTTGTTTGGTGCTGGTTTTGATGATTGTGTAGCAAGCATTGCATGTGAATCAGTTGGAATGCCAATTGCATTAGTTAAGGATTGTTGGCTTTCTTCTTGGAGAAGTAAGGAGAATACTCTACTCATGGATGGCAAAGTGGATTGCAACAACAACTGACTTCTAATTGCTGAGTAAGAATCATGAAGACCAACCAGAAACTTCATCACATAATCTGATTGTTGTCAAGATTTCCACATTTGCAATTAGGAATTGGACGATAATTGATATATTCGTCCCATAGAGTCTTGAATTCACTGAAGTATTCAGTGACAAATTTCGAGCCTTGAGAAATAGAGCTGAGAGACTTTTCCAAAATAAACACCCTTGGACCATCACTCCTAAGATATCTGGTTTTAAGTTCTTCCCAGATATCAAGGGCATTTGTGAAATATATAAGGCTTCCATGGATTTCCTTGGCAATAGAATTCATTAGCCAAGATAGAACAAGATTGTTGGCTCTTAGCCATGCAACAGAGAGCATCACCATCAGTGGGTTGCATCAAAGATCCATCAACAAAAGCAATTTTATTTTTCACTGTGAGAGCAATTGACATTGATCGACTCCATGCAATGTAATTCTCACCAGTAAAAATTTCAGATACAAGAAGTGCACCAGGATTATCAGAAGGGTGTAGATAATAACAGCTTGATGAATCGTCAGAGAAATTCATCTTAGAAGTAGCTGCTGCCATAGAAGCACTATCAGAATTATTGGAAGAATTTTCAGAAGAACTATCAGAATGATCTGCAATAGAAGCAGAACAAAAATCAAGAACGATCAAGAATGATCAAGAGAGTATGCAGAAGATGATTCATTTTCTACTGATACCATGTAAAATTGTAGAATCGGGAAAAACAGAGGATTTGGGATAAGCAAACTGTATTGATACTTCTCATTTACTGAACTGAATCATATCTCTATACAAAGGTCATGTATTTATACACTCACATGACTAATTAATTATTGACATCTGTACTTGTAGAATAACTAACTTAACTGCCAGCTAACAGCTTTAACTAATAGATGAATTATTCAGACGAAGCCTTCTGTTTGGCTTCCTAAGATTTTAATTGTAATTGATCTATATAACTTTGAATACTCCAACAAATGCAGCAACACCACGGACGTGCCACTACTCGTCACGGGACGTCCTTGCTAGCGGCATCGGAGTGGAGATCTCGGTTAGACGTTTTGAGCTGAGGAGGATGACGAGCGGCAACCAAGCAAGGGTTGAGGATGGCTGGAAGGAGGTTTGCAGTGGTGCAATGTGAGAATATTAGGAAAAACCACCACACTTTGAGTGGTGAGAGTTTTGCATATATATATTCATTTACAGAGTGTACAACGTAATTACACATAAAGGTTGATTATAAAATAAATGGAAAGAATGAGCTAAACAAGCTCCTATAATTGAGGGTCAAAGGTTACATATGGAAGGCCGTAGATTAGGGCAGAGGATCCCCAACACCCCTCGCAAGCTAAGTGTCGGATTGGGACAGACGTGTAGCTTGGATCGGAAAAATTGAAAGAGAGGCCTAGCTACACTTTTGTTGAAGATATCAGCAATATGTAAGTGAGAGGGCACATACTGTGTGCCAAAATTTGCCAGCAACAAGAAGTTTGCGAATAAAGTGGTAGTCTAACTCAACATGCTTGGCCTGCTTATGAGAAACAAGATTGGAGCTAAAAAAAATGGCATTTTGTTGTCGCATAATAGAAGAGGCCACTGTGGAAGAGAAACTTTGAGATCACGAAGGAGATGCATGAACCAAAGAAGTTCTACACCAGTGAGAGCAAGGGCACAGTACTCAGACTCACAGCTGGAACGATAAACTGTAGGTTGCTTCTTGGCACTCTAGGAAACCAAATTGTCACCAAGGTAAATGAAATAACCAAAGGTAGAGCAATGAGTGTCAGGACATCCCGCCCAGTCAGCATCAGAGTAAGCAACTAAAGTACCAGGAGTAGCAGATGGATGGAAAGAGAGGCCAAAATGCAGTGTACCCTTGACATAGCGAAGAATGCGCTTGACAGCAAGAAAGTGGTCTTCAGTCGGAGAGTGTAGAGACTGATTGACAAAGTTGACAACATGAGCAATATCGGGATGCGTGATGGTCCAATACAGAAGAGCACCAACAAGAGATCGGTAAAGAGTGGGATCCAAAAACAAAGGACCATCAGAAGACAGGTGCTGGGAAACAACCATAGGAGTGTGAACAGGCTTGCTATCAAGTAATTGAGCACAAGTGAGAATGTCACGCGCATATTTCAGCTAACTGAGAAAAAGACCACCAATGGTTGGTGTAGCTTTAAGACCAAGGAAGTAACTGAGAAAACCCAAATCCTTAGTAGCGAACTTAGAGTGAAACTTACAAGTAAAGTTGTCAAGAAGAGAGGAGTTGTTGCCTGTAATAATAATGTCGTCAACATAAAGAAGTAAATAAATAATGTCAGATTGCCTATGAAAGACAAAGAGCGATGTGTCTGCACGACTGCAATAAAAACCAAGGTGAATGAGGAAAGAGCTGAATCGTTGAAACCAGGCACGAGGTGCTTGTTTGAGGCCATAAAGGACTTTCTTCAACTGAGAAACATGATTAGGGAAGCGAGGATCGATGTACCCAGGAGGTTGTTCCATGTAGACTTGTTCAGTAAGATGACCATTGAGGAAAGCATTTTTGACATCAAGTTGGTGGAGAGACCATCGATTGGTCACAGCAAGAGAAAGGACAACATGGACAGTGGTAGCCTTGATGATAGGGCTAAAAGTATCCATGCAGTCAAGACCAGGTACTTGTGTATAGCCCTTGGCAACGAGACGGGCTTTGAGACATTCAATAGATCTATCGGGCAAATATTTAGTCCGAAACACTCATTTGGAGCCCATAAGGTTGGTATTGGCAAGGCGAGGGACCAAAATCCAGGTACGATTATTTTGCAAGGCTTGAACTTCTTCATCCATGGCAGTGAGCCAAGCAGGATTCTTGGCAGCAGATTTGAACCCTTTTAGGCTCAATGGATGTCAGAAGACCAGAGAGAAGACCAGAGGATCCTAAGAATGCAAGATTTGCCGGGTGGCGGGGTTTGAAAATACCTGCCTTGGCTTGTGTGAGCATAGGGTGAGAACCAATCGGAATGGCAGCAATAGGAGTAGCAGAGGGTAGCTCAGTGGGCTCAATAAGAGGTGGACTAGGATCTGAGGACTGCAAAGATGGACTTGCAAGAGAATCATCAGCTCGCAAAGACTCATCCATGGGATCAGTACAAAGAACACACGGACGAGATCCAGATTGAGCAATGTGCATGGAATGGAGCTCAGAGGAAGATGGGGGCATGGCGGTATGAGGAAGACTTGGTTACAAAAAATTTGAAAATTGGAGGGGGGATATTGGTTGGGCCTAAGAGGTATCTAGGGAGGGAAAGTAAGTCTCATCAAACTGAGCATGGAAGGTGATATATAGCCTGGACATACTGGGATCAAGACAACAAAACCCTTTATAAGAGGAGTTGTATCCCATAAAGGTGTAAGGAATACTACGAGGGGAAAATTTATTAGGCATATAATCACTTAAACATGGATAAACACGATGACCAAAGGGATGAAAATTTTCATAATTGGGAGGGGAACCATATAGAAGCTCAAAAGGGGATTTACCTTCGAGAAGTGGTGTGGCCAAGTGGTTGATGATGTAAGCTGTAGTGCTAAAGGTGTCAACCCAAAAGCGAGGAGAAGTGTGAGAATGGTAAAGCAGAGCCAAACCAGTTTCAGTCACATGACGGTGTTTTCATTCAGCACTACCATTTTGGGCGAGAGTATATGGATAAGATAGTTGATGATGAATGCCAAAGGTATGAAGGTGAGCTTTAAAGCAGTTGCTAGTAAATTCTGCACCACTGTCACTTTGAAAAATTTTGATATGAGCAGAATGTTGGTTTTCCACAAATTTTGAAATTTAATAAAGGTATCATAGAAGTCAGATTTCAATTTCAATGGATAAAGCCAAGTGAAGCGAGAAGAATCATCAATAAACAAAACATAATAAACAAAACCCAAATTGGATTTTACTAGTGAAGGACCCCATATATCACAATGAATAAGATCTAACACATTAGAAGACCTATTTTCATTATGAGAATAAGGCAAACGATGACTTTTTGCAAGTTGGCATGTATCACATAGTTTAGGAGAGGGCAATAAGGAGGTAAGATAAAGCTGTCCTTTTTTATTGAATAAAGAAATAACAGAATGATTCACAAGTCCCAAACGAGCATGCCATAAATCATACGAAGCACGAAGAGATTTATTTTTGAGGATAGAAATAAAAGTGAAATTGTTGCGCTCTAGCACATATAAGCCTCACGTTTACCAGTTGCCACCACCTTTCCAGTTTGGCAATTCTGAACAGTGAAAAAATCATTAGTAAATGTAACGAATAAATGAAAATTATTCGTAAATTTGCTAATGGACAAAAGATTTTTAGTGAGATGGGGAACAACCAAAACATCTAACAATTGAAGATCGGGGGAAGGGGAAATTTTACCAGTGTGGGTAATAGGTAGGGATGCACCATTCCTTACAATTACACAATCCTTACCCGTGTAGGTGGAGGAGTGATCCAAAGTTGAGTGGGCTGGAGTCATGTGGGCCGAAGCCCCTATGTCCAAAAACCATTTGGATGCTTCAATTTCAGACAAAGAGCATTAAGAGGTCAAAGCCTCTGCAAGTTGTGCCGTGGGTTCATGCCGAGCATAATGCTGCCTACACCAATCGATATAGTGTCCTTCCTAGTGGCAAATCTGGCAGCATGGTGGACGACGACCATGGTTGGTGTTGCCACGGCCCTGTTCGTGACTGGAGTTGCTGCAGTGGCCATTTCCACAGCCATGTTGCTGGTGAGAAGAGCCACCCCCACGATGAGAAGAGGTCCGGGTAGCAGTAAACGCAGTAGCTGAGGATGCCGGAGTCTCTAGAGATTTTTGAAAATTTTCAAAACTCTCTTCTTTAGACACAAGGTCAGAGAAGCAGGGGAGGGGAGTTTGTGCCATCTGGGCAGTAGAGAAACTGGAGAAATCAGGACCAAGACCATGAAGGAACCAGTGCACTTTGTCAGTTCCATCAACTGGACGACCGATTGCATGAAGCTGATCACACAAGGCCTTTGAAGGCACGGGCATAGTGTGATATCCGCTCCTTCTTTCTTCTTCTTTACGTATGTGCCTTGATCCACATGTCACTTCGATTGACATGTTGAGCCTCGTTCCACGTGCCGAGCTTCGATCTACGTGCTGAGCCTTATCCTCAGTACTGTACCTTGATGGCGTGTTCAGAAAGTTATCCACCGGGTTTCAAAGTAAGATAAATAATTTAAAGCTGACGGATATATTAAATATTATGGAAATATCTATAAGAGATATTCCAGTGTTATTAGATAAGCTTGTTTTTAAAGTAGCACAATTATAATATTTTAATGAGCTCTAAAAATATTATAATTGTGGATAATTACTTAGATTAAATATTTTAGTTGTTTTACAATATTAAGAGGTTTAACTTTACGTTGAAAACTCTTATTTAAATTAAATGGTTTTATCCTCTTTGAGTGATTAAAGATACTTTATCATTCTAAATAATGATGAAGAGATATTATTTTATAAACTTTAGTTTATAAAATAATATCATATCTTAATTTCTCTCAGTGTTTTATTTAAGTAGTTTTATTACTCTTTGAGTAATTAACGATACTTTATCATTTTATATAATGATGAAGAAAATATTATTTTATAAACCTTAGTTTATAAAATAATATTCTATCTTAATTCCTCTTAGTGTTGTATTTAAGTGTTTTATTAATTTAAATGATTTTATCATCTCTGATTAATTAACGGTACTTTATTATTTTAAATAATGAGGAAGAAATATTATTTTATAAACTTTAGTTTATAAAATAATATTCTACCTTAATTCCTTATAGTGTTTTATTTAAAGTGTTTTATTTAAAATAAAACACTTACGCGTTTCCAAATCAGTGTTTAAACTCATCGTTAGATCGTTTGAGGATCCCGAAGCGTAGGATTAAAGATAAATACCAAGGCCCCTACCCTTTTTCCTTCAGTTTTTCCTTTCTTCCTTTTCTTCTTCTCTCTCCTCTCTTTCCTCTCCATGGCCGACGTACACTTGCATGTTCTCTCCTCCATGCCGTTCGGTCAAGCCACCCAGCCGGCGCTATCTCCGGCCGCCGTGCCTCACCTCCCATACCAGCGTGATCTCCTCCCTCCGGTGAACACTACCTCACCGGTGGTGAGCTACACCGGCCACCGAGTCTCTCTCTTTCTCCCTCCAAAGAAATGGGTCTTAATGCTTTTTCCTCCTCTTTGGACCACCATACACGGCCGAAACGGCCATCAAGCACCACCATTGGAACCAACATGTCAAGGGCTTCCTCCCCAAGTCTTTCTTTCTCCCTAACTCTCTCTCTTTCTCATATGGGTTTCTCTAGCCTTAGTTTTGGTTGCACCACCGTGCACCACCATACACGGCCACCCATGGTGTTTCACCACCACCATCTTGTTCCCCTCATCACCATGAACTTCCCCAAGAAATTTCATGGCCAACGGAGCTATGTGTAGCTCTCACTCTCCAAGGCCAAAACTAGCTTCAAACGGCCGATCTGCCACCGTGAGCCATCGTATGGCCACCACCTCGCCACCACAGCTCCACCACATGTTCCTCTACCTTTCCCTAGCTTGTCATGAAGTTCTGTGGCTTTCATCCACCTCAAGCAACTCCCACCATGTTCGGATTTACTATTCACGGCATGATGCCGCCGTGCTCCGCCACCTTTGACCACCACGAGGCCACCATGAGCCTTCCAAGACCACGCCTAGCTATTCTCAAGCCCAAGCTACCACTTTGTGTAGTGGACAGCCACCGTACGCGTGTTACCGCCACGTATGCTCCTCTGACGCATGATCGTGACAAGCAGCGAGCGACGCACGGGTTATCCCGTCGATGGTATAACCCTTTATCCCTAGTTATTTACGTTTAAAGTAGTTAGTTGATTGGTTTGTGGACTGTGTAGTTAGTATTTGTGGAGTTCACTGTGTAGTTGTGAAGTGTTGGGCTTGATTGTGTAGTATTGTGGACTGTGCTGTGAAGTATGGGCATGAGATGGATGCCGTAGTTGTGATACGGCGTGTAGTGTAAAGAGAGTACGCGTGGAACGTACTCTGTGTATTGCAGCGACGCGTTGTGTGACATGCGCTGTAATGATGTGTGGCGTAGAAGGAAGGGAGTACGCGTGGAGTGTACTCTGTGTTATATAGAGATGGATCGTGTGATGTGCATCGTGATGATGAGTGTTGTAGCGAAGAGAGTACACGTGGCACGTACTCCGTGTTGCGTAGCGATGCACCGTGAGACGTGTATCATAGCGATGTGTGTTGTAGTGTGGATGGAAGAGAGTTCACGTGAGTGTACTCTGTACTAAGTCGTGATACACCGGATGGCGTGTCACAAAGGGTTGGGTGGCGTAACAGAGAAGTGTGGAGTGTATGGTGAACGTCGGGAAACTGTATAACAGTGTCCTGAAGCAATGGCGATGTGGCTGTAGTCCAAGGCAACGAGTATTGCCTTGAGGCTAACTAGTGGCTGAAGGTATGTGTGAAGTGGTGAAAAGGTATCAGAGAGTGCAGCGGAAGCATGATGGGCATCGTTCTGTTAATTGGGGATGTGCCCTGAGCTGCATAATGTGACAGAGGCGCATTTGTGGATGCAGTCCTCTTGTTAAGTGGCGGGAACTGTGTGACAGTGTCCCAAAGCATTGGTGATATGGCCTATAGTCCGAGGTGACGGGTGTCACCTTGTGGTTGACTATGGCTAAGAGTATATGGAAGTGGTGAAAAGGTATCGGAGAGTGCAGCAGAAGCACGATGGGCCCTGTATTGTAACTCGAGAATCTGTCTTGAGCTGCATAATGTGACAAAGGCACATTTGTGGATGAAGTCCTCTTGTCAAATGGCGGGAACTATGTAACAGTGTCCCGAAGTAGTAGTGATGTGGCCTGTGTTGCGCCTAAATTTTAACTCAAATTAATGAACCAAAATTTAGTGCAGTTTTACCTGCAAGTATACAGGTGTTGTAGTACCTTACAGGATCGAATCCACAGGGATTGACTAATGTGAAAAATTCTCTCGAACAAATGAAAATAAAATACTAAAAGAGATGTGTGATTGAAAATAAAATGAGGTTATTGAAATTATGATTTTTGACGTAACAAAATAAAACTAAAATGATAAAATGAATTGAAATGAGAAAAGACTAAGGTTTCGAGGATCCGTTTAATAATTTAAAATATTGTTTCCGATCGAATTACTTCAATTAAACTAGAATAATGATTCCGTTTAATTGGAAGATTTAGCATTTACGATCAAGAAAAATAATTACTAATGATTGAGCCTGAGCGATTGATGATTAAAACACTTATAAATTTATTTGACTATCACAGAGATCTCTCAAGCATTCACTGTATTCGAAAATCACAATGAATCAAGCTAAATATATAGATAATCAAGATTTCCAATAATAAAATCCCTCAATCGATCCAACTCGCAAAATAAATTTGATGCCGATCCGAAAGCAATTTTCAAATCATTAAACTTTACCTCTAACCTTAGTATGAAAATTTAGCCAACCATGTTCATCACAAGTGCTATAAAAATTAAGTAAACATTATCCATGATAAAATTAAAATAAAACACAATAAAACAACACAAGAAAAGTGAAGAGAAAATAAGAGTTAACAGAAAAAGATAAAACTCCCTCTCCGTTCCGTAAGCTCCGTTCGGCGTCTACCACTGCAGCTTGAAACTCCTTCCAGCTTCTCCGTTCCGTAAGCTCCCTTCTCAGCCCTCTATTTTTACGTAAGCTGTGTTTTTCCAGCTTTCCGAAAACTCTACTCAGTAAACTCTACTCAGCCCAGCTCACGTACAGAACGGGAACCTCTCTCACCAGTTCTCTGTCCACTCAGTCTGTCCGAATCCACCCCGACACCAGCCTAGTCCTTTCCGTAAAACCACAGCAGCAGTCCGTCCACCTCGTTTCCGTCCCTCCCTTCGTTCCTCTCCGAACGTGCAGCTCTCTCTATTTTTCTCTACGTAAAAGCTCTTTTCCTCCTCCTTTAAATTCTGGTCCGTAGCTTTCCAAAGAAAATCTCCATGTTTTTTCGTTTCAGCTCACTCTCCGAAAAAGAAAAAGAAAAAAACAGTCCTCACGTCTCTCTCCCACCAGCATTTCTCACCTGCTCTCTCCCTCTCTCCACTTGCATTTTTTCAGAAGTTTGCTGCCTGACCAGCTACCCAGGAAATGAAAACTGCTGCTGCCATGAAGTCACTGAACCGATCTCTACTCGGTTCTGCTTCTCCAAAACAGAATTGAAAGTCCAGCCTGCAAGATGAAAAGAAATGAACTGCAGTATATATCCGAACGGAAGGCTACTCACTTTCAAAAAAATTCACTCCTCTGTTTCTTTCACCAAAAACAGAGCAGAAAACACTCTCCTCTTCCAGCCCAGTCTCCGTTCACGTCGCCCAGCTTTCCCTTCACGTCGCCCAGCTCTCACTCCACGTTCGTTTTCTGTCCATAAATTTTCCTCCGCCTACGTCCCAGCAGTTTTACGGAACGGAGAGGGAGTTTTATCTTTTTCTGTTAACTCTTATTTTCTCTTCACTTTTCTTGTGTTGTTTTATTGTGTTTTATTTTAATTTTATCATGGATAATGTTTACTTAATTTTTATAGCACTTGTGATGAACATGGTTGGCTAAATTTTCATACTAAGGTTAGAGGTAAAGTTTAATGATTTGAAAATTGCTTTCGGATCGGCATCAAATTTATTTTGCGAGTTGGATCGATTGAGGGATTTTATTATTGGAAATCTTGATTATCTATATATTTAGCTTGATTCATTGTGATTTTCGAATACAGTGAATGCTTGAGAGATCTCTGTGATAGTCAAATAAATTTATAAGTGTTTTAATCATCAATCGCTCAGGCTCAATCATTAGTAATTATTTTTCTTGATCGTAAATGCTAAATCTTCCAATTAAACGGAATCATTATTCTAGTTTAATTGAAGTAATTCGATCGGAAACAATATTTTAAATTATTAAACGGATCCTCGAAACCTTAGTCTTTTCTCATTTCAATACATTTTATCATTTTAGTTTTATTTTGTTACGTCAAAAATCATAATTTCAATAACCTCATTTTATTTTCAATCACACATCTCTTTTAGTATTTTATTTTCATTTGTTCGAGAGAATTTTTCACATTAGTCAATCCCTGTGGATTCGATCCTGTAAGGTACTACAACACCTGTATACTTGCAGGTAAAACTGCACTAAATTTTGGTTCATTAATTTGAGTTAAAATTTAGGCGCAACAAGTTTTTGGCGCCGTTGCCGGGGATTGCAACGTGTGATAATTTCTTTTAGAAAAGAAAAAAAAATATTTAGTAATCTTTTCTAATTGTTTTTCATATTCTTTTTGCAGGTACGATTTTTTTTTACGGAAAAGGGATCAAGAAACATTGCCTTCATATTCATACCATTTGGTAATCTCGTTCCACAAATTTTTTACTTTCTTGCTTGTTTTGCATTTAGTTTATAAAAAGAAAAAAAAATATTTTCATAGGTGCATGTATTAAATAATTTTTGGACCTGTTATACTTTTTATTTTTTTATTGTGCTTGTGCGTCTATGATGAATGATCTCGTGGCAACGTGATCAAACGGGTAGATTGAGAAGAGAGGAAATAGTTTTAAAAGAATTGGTTGATACTTTGTCTGGTGATTCCAAAAATTCTCATTCTAATACCATGGTGACAATCTAGTTTCATGAGAACGAAAATGAGAGGCACAAAATAATCACAATGAGAACTTTGTGCGAGATTTACACCAACAAGGACAAGTACTCCATCTTGCATGATTTTTCCTACGAATATGGGGAATTTTGATTTAAAACGGGAGTAATTCAATTACTTCCCAAGTTTCATGGCTTAGATCAGAAAGTCCTTATTTGCATCTGAAAGAATTTGAAGAAGTTTGTGCAACTTTACAAACCCAAACTATCAATGACGATGTTGTTAGATTAAAGTTGTTTCCTTCTCTTTGAAAGAAAAAGCTAAAAATTGGCTGAATCCTTGAGACCAAGATCTATTGGCACATGGCAAGAAATGCAAAGAGAATTTCTGAAAAAGTTTTTTCCTACTCATAGGACCAACACTCTTCGCAGAAATATTATGAATTTTTCTCAAAAGGAAAATGAAACATTTTTTCAGTGTTGGGAACGTTTTAAAGAATTGTTGCTAACTTGCCCACATCATGGCTATGAGACTTGGCGCACCATTAGTTTTTTCTATGAAGGTTTAACATCTCAGATGCGCCAGTTTGTAGAAATGATGTGTAATGGTGAATTTTTAAATAAAGATCCTGATGATGCTTGGGATTATTTTGACCAATTAGCTGAAAATGCCCAATCTTGGGATAACACAGATCGTTCTGATCGGTCAAATAAGCCCAAACTCAGTGCCATGTCTCAAGAAGGTATGTATGTTCTTAAAGGAAATGATGATGTGAATGCTAGGATAGCAAGTCTGACAAGAAAAGTCGAAGCCATGGAACTTAGGAAGGTAAATTCGGCTAAGGCCATTGAAAAAGAAGAAGAAAATTGTGTCATTTGTGAGATTAGTGGACACCTAACTCAGATTGTCCAACAATCCCGCTTTTAAAGAGGTGTTGCAGAACAAGCAAATGTCATGAATTCTTATAGAAACCATTTTCTTCCCCTTATTCGGAAACATATAATCCTGGATGGAGAAATCACCCCAACTTTAGTTGGAGGAACGATTCAAATTCAAATCAAAATCCTCAAGGGCCTTCTTCATCTACACCTTATGTGCCTCCACATAAGAAAAGCCTTGAGGAGACATTACAAACTTTTATGCAGGAGCAAGCCAATTTTAACACTCAGACAATGCAGGCCATTACTGAGATAAGAAGTTCCATTAGCGACTTGACCTCTGCTTGCAAGCTCAGAAAAGGGTAAGTTTCCTGCTCAACCTCAGCCGAATCCCAAAGGTAAATTTGAGGTAAGAAATTCAAATCCCTCTGATTTAAAATTTGAACATGCCAAGTCCATCACCACTCTACGCAGTGGAAAAATAATTGATAAGAGTATTTCAACAACGAAAGTTGATGAGACCAACAACTCTTTAAATTCCAAGAGGATGGTGACCTTGAGAAAGTTGAGCTAGATATGCCTGTAAAATGCCCAATACCTGCTCCATTTCCCCAAAGGTTGCAACATTCTCCCAAGTTGGTTCAGAATACTGATATTCTTGAAATTTTCAAACAGGTGAAAATCAATATTCCTTTGTTGGATGCAATTAAACAGATTCCATCGTATGCTAAATTTTTGAAAGATCTATGCACAGTGAAGCGTACGATGAAGGTCAGAAGAAAGCTTTCCTAACTGAGCAGGTAAGCGCCATCCTCCAGAACAATTCTCCTCCAAAATACAAAGACCCGGGTTGTCCAACCATTTCTTGCGTGATGGGAAATTTTAAAATTGAAAAAGCTTTGCTTGACCTTGGAGCCAGTGTTAACCTCCTACCCTACTCGGTATATGAGCAGTTGGGTCTTGGTGAACTTAAACCCACCAAGGTAACACTCCAACTTGCTGATCGTTCAATTAAGATACCGAGAGGGATAGTTGAGGATGTGCTAGTGCAAGTAGGCAAATTTTATTTTCCAGTGGATTTCATTGTTTTGGACACAGAACCTGTCTTTGATGTTTGCACTCAAATTCCTATCATTTTGGGTAGGCCATTCCTTGCGACTTCAAATGCTTTGATAAATTGTAGGAGTGGTGTGATGATAATTTCTTTTGGCAACATGACTTTGGAGTTGAATATTTTCAATATTTGTAAACAACCTGGAGAAGATGATGAGGTGCAAGAAGTAAATTCGATCAAACTCGTGTGCAAAATAAATCTGATTTGTCAATTTTTTCTGACTTCCCTGAGCCTTGTTTGGATCATGATGGTAAAACTTTTGATGATGATTCTGTGTTTGCACCTATGAATCTTATGCTAGAATCGACTCCTATAATGGACACTGGTCAATGGAAAACACGTTCTTGAGGACAAAGGCTAAAACCATTTCTGTTTCCTCATTGTATATACCATTTTTGTTTGTTTTGTTTTTATTTCTTTTGCTTTTTGTATCTTCTAACTTTGATAGGAATCTACTCCTCGTGTGCACTCGAGTATCTCAGGTAACGTCTTTCCTCTTTACTCTTTCGTTTCAATATATGTTCTGCAGTGTTTATCCTGTTTCAATTCATGCCTGCATAACATATGTCGTCGAACATTCATTTGCTGAACATTGAGGACAATGTTAAATTTAGTTGGGGGGAGAGTTTTCTGTTGAAGATGTGTTAGTACAAAAAAAAAAAAAAAAAAAAAAAAAACATAAAAATAGATAGATTTTTATTTAAAAATGCGTTTACATAAACTTGAGGTTCTTAGCCTCAGCTTGGAGACGTTCATTCTCTTCATACAAAATCATGTCAGCCCTATTCATAGGAGCTGGCAAGCGGAATGAAGAACCCAAGAGAGATTTCAACTGTTTATTCTGCTGCCGTAGAATTCCTTCCCTGGTGTGAGACTCTTGAACAATGCGTTGAAGTACAGCAACTTGTTCTTTTAGCCTTTCAACCTCATGGTTTTTGGCTTGAACCCGCTGGGAAAAAGCAACAATAGAGGATGAGTAGCGAGTTCCGAGACTCACCAAATCATAGATAGCATCAGAGTCTGACTTATTAGCCATGCTGTTATTTTCTTGCTGCAACATGGCACCAATGGCAGCTGCAGAAAGGACAGGAGGTTGAGATGTAGAAGAATGAGCCATTGAGAAAGGGATTGAGAACTTAAGGCGAGAATGTTGAAGGAATGCAGATGAGTGATAGAGATAAGAAGAAAACTTGATGCGGATTGAATGAACTTTGAGACTGATTTTATAGAGAGAGCATGAAGAACAAGTCCGGAGCCTTCAATCTCGTTTGTCAACAACATCAGGCGTTTATTTTCAAATCTCTAGCCACACTTGTCTGGTCACGGACGGATCCACCGAAAAAAAAAAATAAAAAAAAAAATAAAAAAAATAAAAAAATAAAAAAAAAAAAAAAAAATTTGTTGTGAGGTGTATTGAAACATAAATGATTAACACACACTTCTGGCATTTTTGTGAAATTTGAGTATCTTGGTGGAGTAGTTGAGCGGAATTATTTTGTGAAGATTTATTTTCAACCCTAAGCATAGAGCATGACTTATGATGCATCACATTTTGTTGAAGAGTGACTTGAAACACCGGGATGCGATATTTACAGAAATGAGAATTAGTATGATTTATATAGAATGAAGGGCAAGTTTTGAAAGAACATTTTGCACATGCTTACACTCGTAGTGTTCCTCACTAATGTTCATTGATTTAAAATAGGAGAAGTAAACTGCAGGACTACCGAGCCATGCCAAAAAGAAAAGAAAAAAAAAATGTGTGAAAAAAAAAAAAAAAAGACGAAGAAGAAATAAAGGCAGCTTAGTAAACTTTCCTAAGTAAAAAGGGCTAGAAACAGTTACCCAAGACTTTGGGGGTTGAGTGTCCAACCTTTAAAAACAGAGCTGGCGTGAAAACTGCTAGTCCCTTAGGCTTTGAGGTAGTTAGAATCAATAATGATTAATCTTAAGGTTGAAAAATCCTTTGATAAATCATGCTTATTAATGAGGAACACACAGAGGTTTAGCCACACACACATATCCGAGTTCTAAGACATTTGCCCCAATTCTATATGAATAATTGTTGAGACTTTTCTTGTGGATACAACTCCTGGTGTTGAATAGTCACGAATCAATTTTTTTGTGAGAATTCAGAATTATGCTTGATTGTTTTCGTTTGAATTTCGAGCTTTATGCAATGTTCATCTCAATTAATTTTCACTATTTTGCTCAAGGATTAGCAAAAAGCTAGTTGGGGGGTGTGTTTGAGCTGTAAAATTGCATATTTTAGTTATTTAAAACCAATTTATTTCAATTTCTTCGTAACATTATTATTGGTTTTAGATGGAAAAATAGTTAATAAGCATAAATTCGAGTTGTGATTTTTAATTGATTAATATCATGTTTATGCTTAATTTTATAACTATGATTTAATTGGACAATACTTCCTCACATATATAATATATTTTCTTTTTAATTTATTTCGAGTGTTATTTCTTTATTTGCAGGATAAATAAAATTCACAAGCAATCGGGAAAGAAGTTTTGAAGAAGCATGTGTGAAAAAGAGCTGAAATTAAGTAAGAGCAAGCTGAGAAGTAAAAGTATTGTTTTACGAAAATCAAAGAAAGCAAAAGAAAGAATTTTACAGAAGGCTGGAAGGAGATGAACTACAAAATAATGGAAGACTAAATGAGGCTGGTTTTACGGCAAACAAGAGAAAAAAGGAGAGAAGAAAAAAATCAAAAGAGTCATGGGTCAACATTTGCGGAAAGAGAAAAGGGAGCTGGACGGAGAGTGAAATGTGGAGATTAAAAGAAGGGAATTCGGTGGATGGTTTTGAAGGGACGTGCTGGAGTAAATTGAAATATATTGGTGGGGCAGAAAAAGAAAACGGCTACACAGCTACACATGCAGAAATTCAGCAAGAAATCACGGAAGAAAAAAATGGTAAGAAACTTGAAGACGGAACTTACGGAGGATTTTTCGAAAAAGGAAAGTGAGGAGGAGAACTTCCGAACGGAGAGAGTTTACGTAAGAAAAAAACGAAGATAAAAACAGGAGAGGAACTGAAAAAAAACAAAAGAGGGAAGTTGACGTTGAGTTTACGGGGAGAAGGAGTTTACGTTTGGAGAAGAGCTCTTACGGTGAGCAGGAGTTTTATTTTTCTTTGGCTTGGGAGAGACGTTCGGTTAGGAGGTTTTGACAGAACGTCTTTTTTTTTTCTGTCAAAACCTCCTAACCGAACGTCTCTCCCAAGCCAAAGAAAAATAAAACTCCTGCTCACCGTAAGAGCTCTTCTAGGGGCTTTGGAGCGGTGGCTGAAGGTGTTTTCTAGGGGAGTCCATACCTCACGTGATGTAGAGACACCAACGGCTTCAGCCATTGCTTTCTTTGTAAGGGAGGAGAGGAGAAGGCTAAGGAGGCATTGGTCGATTGCTTTCCATGCCAGGTGTTTGTTGCTTGGCGTCTGAGAGTTGGGGGGGTCGAATAGAGGTGGCGGCACAAGGGTGCCATCCACATGACCTAGCAAACCTTGGCTTTCAAGGAGGGGAAGAAGTTAACTCTTCCATAGAAGACAGTTGGAGGAGGAGAGCTTGATGATAACCATGTGAATCTTGGTGTTGAAGGGAAGAAGGGTGGGAGAAGAATCGGGAGAGGAATCAACCATTGAGGATCGTGGGATGCTAATCCACGTATGCTCTTGATACAATGAGAATATTAGGAAAAACCACAACACTTTGAGTGGTGAGAGTTTTGCATATATATATATATATATATATATATATATATATTCATTTACAAAGTGTATAACGTAATTACACATAAAGGTTGATTACAAAATAAATGAAAAGAATGAGCTAAACAAGCTCCTATAATTGAGGGTCAAAGGTTACATATGGAAGGCCATAGATTAGGGTAGAGGATCCTCAACACAATGGCAATGGGAACATGATGGACGAGACCGAGGGGCTGCTTGGCAAAAGGGCTATCAACTGGGAGGTTAACATGAAATGTGTATTTAAATAAGGAACACTAGAAACCCTAGAGCAGAGAAAGGAGAGGAGACGTACAAGATGAGAATCCAAACGGAAAGCGAGTAAAAGACATCCAAGGTTGGAACAAGGTGTGATCGAAGGTGCAGAAAACACTAGGCCATCTATGAAGTGAAGTCATATCAATATAAAGTATTTGCCAAAAACCCTAGCAAGAAACAAATGTGCAAGCAGAGGAGTTTGGGAAGTGACGAAGTCGTGCATGCAGTTCTGAAAAACGACGTGCAATGTGATCAAACCGTGTGTAAAGGGATGTCTAGGATGGTTGGTTTGAGCTTTCTCTCCCAACTTCTTGGGCCCTGACAAATCCTTAAAAAATCATATTGTTCCACAAATACCCTGGCCCATACCAATGTTTTTGTCTAACCCAAAAAATAAATATAAAATGAATTTAACTAAATTGGCAAGCTAAAAAAAATTATTCGCAAGTGGGCTTTTCACGCGCAAAAACCCCTTTTCTTTTCCAGAAAGCGGGCTTGGTTGAGCCTGGATGTTACATCTAGTTTCTTCAACATATATAAAAGGGAAAAAAAAAAAACTCTATTCTTTTTCTCATCCAATTTAAAGGGAGTTGAATAGTTAATTTATTATTTTTTTCATCTTTCCCCATTCACTAGTAGCTTTCTTCACATTTACTCCTTAGATACAAACCCAAACTCTCTTAGATACAAACCCAGGTCCTACAAAATCTAAGCTATCTTTCAAACAAATTAAAAAATAAAACAAAGATCATACTTACATTTGTCTACAAAGATGGGGTGAAGATATTATTTGATTGCTCCAATCCAAAGGTAGTTGAGTCGTTAATTTATTATTTTTTTCATCTTCCCCCATTCACCAGTAGCTTTCTTGACATTTACTCCCTAAGTACATCCATCCTTCCCCACCTCCCTCACGTACTATCTTATTCCTTTTATTCTCTCTTTCTCTCTCTCCCCTTTTTTTTAATACCAAACACTTCACCTACTAATATTATTAATACCAACTCTTAGCCTTCAAATCCATGAGTTTCCAACAAATTAAAGTTTTGATCTTGAGGATCGAAACTCCTTAGATACAAACCCAAACTCTCTTAGATACAAACCCAGGTCTTGCATAATCTAATCTATCTTTCAAACCAATCCAAAAATAAAATAAAGATCATACCTGCATTTGCCCACAAAGATGAAGTGAAGATATTCTCATTCAATCCCTAAACCACATCCATCCCTCCCTACCTTTGAATTAAAGTTTTGATTTTGAGGATCCAAACTCCTTAGATACAAACCCAAACTCTCTCAAATACAAACCCAGGTCCTGTAGAATCTAATCTATCTTTCATATCAATCTAAAAATAAAATAATGGTAAAGTAATATACTGGAAATCGATGGATCACAAACTTTGCAGATTTGTACCAAGAAAACCAACATAAGCACTCAGAAAAACAGAAACAGAGTGGAAAATAGGATTCTCAATATGAGGAGTCTTTTTCCCCTTCTAAATGGTAGAACATGGAGTACATGGAGGATCTTCACATAATATATACATGCAATTGTCAATGCCAAAAACACAGCGAATGTAGAATTATTTGCGTAAACTATGCAACAAAGAAATGAACATCTGAACAAAAAACATGTTAACCACACTGGAAAATACACGTCAAAAACAAGCTAACCACACTGGAGAGTACACGTCATTGCATTGGTTTGGCACAACAAATACTACATCAATTGCTTTTTCTTACGAAATTGACGCCTTTGCTTTGATTCGAGGATTCCTGTTCTTAAGTTGTGGTTGTATGTAACTAATTTAGAGGGAGAGAGAGAGTTTGGGGGGGGGGGGGGGGGGGGGGGGGGGGGGGGGGGGGGGGGGGGGGGGGGGGCGGCGGTGTAGGGGAGGGTGGAGAAGAAAGTGAAAGAAAGATAACTAATTTTGCAAAATATATATGATTTAAAGGGAGTAGTTTTTTTTATTTATTTATTTTTCATTTTTTTTGTAGTCGGTGCCGTTTCACTCGGTACCATCTCAAATACATTTCTGAAAGAAACTGAAATTTGCTCATAGTTTTTCAGTTGATTATTTTACAATGCACTTGGTGCTCACTCAGTTAACCGGTTGGATGACGTCATTTCAGGGGGTGCGCTCGAGCTGCTCACTCACACCCAGCTTCACCACCATCATAAAATTTTTCTCCATTTCGACGTTGTTTGAATGGGAAATCCGATCACTCTATAATAGTGGAGTCAGAATCATATCTTCACGTTTGGGAGTCGCAGTCAGAGTGCCCACCACCGGATGCCTGTGCTAAGGGCTCATTTCATTGGGCTCCAACTTCCTCACAGTACAAAATTATAGGAGTGAGTCAATCTTTCGGATACCTGGCTTCTTGCTGTTCTGTCCCTTGGTTGCACAGATGAAATAGCTGATGCGGGTGATCCAGCTGCTTCACCACCTTCAGAACAATTTCCCTCATTTTGACGTCGTTTGAATGGGCAATGGGTGCGCTTGACCTGGTCGATGCCGATTTGTCCTGTAAAGCTCTTTTAGGGGGGAAAAAAACAAGAACAGAGTTAAATTTTTTGCCTCTCTGCTTCTCCCTACGTCGCGCTCTCTCGTTCATGCTAATGGCCGCCCCATCTTCGTCTTATGCATCCTGCTCGTCCTTAGGTTCTCATTCCCTGTCTTCTCTCTCTCACCATTGCCGTCTTCACCCTCGTTGCCCATACCGGGAAAGAAGCAGAGAAGCCCTTAAGATCAGAAATGGCGTGTAGAGAGAAACTGCCCAACTCATCGAAACAGAAAGAAGAGAAACCGAAAAAGGATTTTGGATGCCAAGTCAGAAAGTCAAGATTCTGCTTTTATATAATTAAATAGATATAGATATGCTAACGGCCTGTGTGTTGCACATGACTCATATTTCCAAAATAGAAATTATGGGTTTGACTCCTCTCCTCTAATATATCAGAAAAAATTATATAGATATTAGAAAAATATTTTAGCTATAAATAGATTACAAAAAAGTAAATTTATAAATTGATGTGGTTTAATATAATATGTCAAATTATAAAGTTATTTTTATTATAAAGTGGATCTAATAGATTCTATGAAAGTACATCAATTTGTTAGTTTAATTTGTGTAATCTCTTTATATTTGTAGTAGTTCTCAGATAAATATGGTATCTTGTTTTATATGTCCCAAGTATGTGTAGGACTATGAAAGTACATCAATTTGTTAGTTTAATTTGTGTAATCTCTTTATATTTGTAGTAGTTCTTAGATAAATATGGTGTCTTGTTTTATATGTCCCAAGTATGTGTAGGACGACATTCTGATACAACACTCGATCAAGGAATTGGCCAATTTGGTTTCTAAATTCATCTCAACTCATTTGATCTAATTATTACAACTTTCCTAAATACTAATACAAAATATAATAAATAATTCAATTTTTTCAAATATCAAAATAATAATAATATTAAAAAATAATATTTTATTCAATTTTCATTCCAATTCAACTTAACTCAGCTCAACGCCCAAACATAACCTTAAAACTCAAAAGTTTTCTATCAAGCTTTTCATTTTGCTTGCCGAGTATGTATAAGGAGTGATTAGCGGTTAGTAGTTAGGTTAGAATTGTTCACCCGTATTCGGTTCCGAGAAATACTCAAATCTACATCCAGACCTATATGCGGTTCGGGTAGCCATGCAATTAGGTTGTCCAATTTTAGACTTTTTTTTTTTTTTTTTTTTTTAACCTTGGGTGTCCGGGCCAGCTTGCGCGCACCTCGACTAATCCCAAGAGGCCCTGAAGTTAACGACCAGGCAAGCCTCCAGTGGCCCTGAGAGGACTCGAACTAGCGACCTATGGGGAGCAAACCCACGGCCTGACCAGTTGAGCCACCCCTTAGGGTTGTCCAATTTTAGACTTGGATAGATATCCGACCGTATCCGATTATAAAATTTCGAAGATTTTATTATTGGACTTGTAATCGAATTCTAGGGATGGATTAAAACTAGCTACATATTTATCGGCTTAGGCTTACTAATATTTTATGAGGTTTTCTATGTCTTTTTATGTGCATTTTCTATAACTTTTAAGAGGCTTTTATAGACGTGCTTGTGTTTTTCTTTTTTAATTATAAATATTTTTATATGCTTTTTTTAATAGTCATTTTTAATTAAAATTTTTACAAAAAAAAATTTGGATATATATCACGAAAAATGCAATATAATTGATTGAAATATTCTTCATTCCAAAAACCACAAAATATAATTAACTAGCAATGTCAAGTTACAATCTCCATGGATTTGAGCCTCATCAATGACACTTACATTGTGTTTCACAAAGAAGAATAATCCAAAGAAAGTATGAGATTATAGGCCAATCTCTTTGTGCAATGTTATTTACAAAATCATTTATAAGGTTTTGGCAAATAGATTGGAAAAAATACTACCTGAGATTATATCTCCCACTCAGAGTACTTTTATCGCAGGAAGAATGATTCTTGACATCGTTATGGTGGCGCCTATGAAACTTTGCATTCAATGAATTCAAGGATGAAGAGCAAGATAGTATTTGATATGAACCAACGGAATTGGAATTCTTTGAACCCACAATCAATTTGAAAACTCATTCAAGAAAGCTAAAATCAAGTCAACGGATGAAAAAACCTAGACCCATTGAGAAACTCATTTCAAGAACCTAAATTATATTAAAATCTAGATCTGTTGAAGAACATGTCTCAAGAACCCAGATTATAAAGGAGGAATGCCACAAAAGTTGTTATTTACCTTTCACAAGTTCAAAAGTTCAATTAAGAATAAGAGAAGATAAACCCAACTTACAATGAATAAAATTCATCAAATTTCATAAACTTATTAAAATGAAGTAGAAATGAGTATTTAAACCAAAACCTAATTAAAACCCTAGCCAAAATAAATCCCTACCTTCCAAAATTGTCTCTGAGTGAATAGTGTTGCAGCTACAGTAACTTCTTGAAACCCTAGTTCAATAAAATAATAACTTTTCCAACATGCCCTTAAGTCATTCTCATAATAAACTCAATATTCTAAACTAATAAAATAAGTCATTTAAATGAATTAAATAAGTTGAAAGCATTCAAGTGCCCAAAGCCTTTAAGTCATGTTGTTACCATCTTCCATAGCTTGTATCAAATAAATCAAAACTAAATCTTCATCCTTCAAGCCCATCTTGAATGTTGGGCTCTTATTAGACACGTTTCAAGTGAATTGCACCAATCTTTACATTGCTTTCTTACTCTTCTTAGTTCTCAATCTTGTGATTGCCCCATCTGGAACTTGCAAAGGATCTTTATGGCTCGGTCCACCTTAGGGCCCAATCATTCCCCCTCTCCTCAAAAGGATTCGACATCAAAACTCCTCCACCTACATCAAAGGAAAAAAGATCAATAACTTTGAAAATAGTATAAAGATAATACTTACCTGGAAGATCCACTTGATATGAATTATCATTAATTTTCTTAAGAATTTGGAAAAGACTATCCAAGCTACTTCTATCATCAACAAGAAAAGGTATCAAATCTAAAATAGTAAGTGGATTAAAACCATAAATAATTTCAAAAAGAGAATAAGAAATAGTAGTATGCATGGTCCTATTATATGCAAACTCTAATAATTGCAAATGATAATTCCGTAAACGTGGATGCAACAAGTCAACGAATGGCAAATAATATTCACACAAACGTTCATGCAACATGTCAAAAATCTTCTTTACACCAAGCTAACCACTTCAATTATATGCAAACTTAATGAATGACAAACAATACTCCCACCAATGATCATGCAATATGTCTAAAGTCTTATTTACACCAAAATGACCATTCAAAACACCTCCATGTGCTCCACGCATAAGCAACTCATGCATAAGACTAGTAAGCTCACAAAGTATATTCTTTCTAAACAAATACCAATCTAGTCTATAGCACTTTCCAAACGACGTTTTCTCATGTACTCTATACACACTAGCAAAGTCATCATCATTAGCATACAATTTCTTGACATATTCAAATCTCAATAATTTTATATCTAAAATAAAGATAAGATCATACATTCTTGCTAATACGTCAACTACAAAATTTTTCTTATCATATGTGTACTTGATTACATTAGGAAATGTCTCAATACATTCATCCCACTTGGCATGCATCCTACTCAACTTACCTTATCCCTTCAAGTGTGTCAATGACTCATGTTCTTCAAAAAAAAGTCGGGTAGGGATTATTGCACCTGGCAAAAAATTAATGTCATGCTCTATCTCTCTAATAGATGGCAATCCATTAAACACTCTGCTAGGAATTAGGAATTATGACCTCATATTCCTCTAATAAAGAAATAACAATGCTAGGTAAAAAGTCATTAAATTCTTTAGTATAAAAACTTGTCTTAGCATAAAAACTCATTTCTCTCTTTGTTTTTCTCTCATTTTCTTCACTTTCGCTTTTCTTTTCACTCCCTTTTTCATTTTCATTCTCTTTTTTTCCTTCACTCTCTTTTTCAACATATGTTTTTGAACTCTCGGCCTTACAATTGTTTTCTAACTCATTCTCTCTTTTTCTTGAGGTTTTAGCTTCACCCTCATCTTTTTTCTCTCTCTTTTTCGGTCTTACTATTTCTTTCTTCATCAATCTCACTCCCACTCTTTCTTTTTTGCTCAGCCTCACTTTTAATCTCTCTTTTTTTATCAATGTTACTTCCTCTCTTTCTTTTTTGATCAACCTCACTTTCATTCTTTCTTTCTTGATCAACCTTACTTTTTAGTTTCAATTGGTCCTCATTGACCTATTTTGTGATTAAAGGAGCAAGTTTGATTATTTTGCCATCCTTTACAAAGTTATATATGTTCTTGACCCCATCAAGGATCACCCTTCTATCATACTACCACGGCCTCCCCAATAAAATATGGCCAGCATGTATAGGCACTACATCATAAAGTACCTCATCCTTCTACTTTCTATTTAAAAGGAAAGTATCTTCTACGGTGTTTTAAGATAGGTAAATTTAATTTCTCAACTAAAGTAGTGTTAGCCACGTTAGTACAACTCCATCCATCAATGATCATATTACATACCTTATTGTTGATGTGGCATCTAGTATGAAAAATGTTCTCTCTCTGGTGCTTTGTTTCATCTACCTTGATTTGTGTATTAAGAGCACATTCGGTAATAAGAGACTCACCATACTCTTCATACTCATACCCATTCTCAATACTAGGATCACATCTTTTACTATCTCTCCCACCTTGTAGATTTGTAATCACTGCATCTCGTTGCTTCATCCTATCCCTCACTTCCCCTAACACCAAATTCAATCATTCAAACTTTTGTTGCATGGACTGCAACACAAGAATGAATTATTTGCCATCTTCTTCGGTGATGAGTCACTCTTATGAGAAATCGTAATGTGTTGCACAAATACAATGTTAGTGGAAAAAAAAATCTCACAAACTCTCTTACGTGTTTACTTTCTAATAATAGCACTTCACTCGTATTTTACTCTTAATTGGCTTTTTTTTTATAATAATATCACATTTTCTTGCCTTTTACCTAAAGAGTTTTCCCACTCAAGTTCTTTAAGAACTAAGTGAACTCAATTATGACAATACAATGTTGTTTTATTCCAACTAGAAATTAGATCCAAGAAACAAGAGTAAGAAACAATGAAGGAATAAAATGACACAAGAATCAAGGAATTTATATGAGGAAAAGAGTAATGACAAAACAAAATACCAACTAGAAAGATGTATTCAGCCCCTTTGATGATAAAACTCAATCAATGCCAAATCACTCAATTTTCATATGGCAAGTATTTCAAACAACTATATCCAAAATCTTTTTCTTTCTCTTCTTCTTCTTTTTTTTTTGAGTTTTTCTTTTCTTTTCCTTTCTTGTACTTTATTTTATTTTATTTCCTTTTCTTTTCTCACTAATTCAATCACAAACAATTGATTCAATTGTGACAATTAAACAATTGAATTCAAACATACAAAAATTAACAAGGAAATATAAGAGAATAAATGAAACGGCACTCTAAGCAATTGACAAACATAGAAATTCAAGAAACCCTAAAATTTAGAAACCACCTAGATGATGCAATTTTTGGCCCCTAATCAATATGGCAGCCCAGACCAAAACACAAAGAACTCTAATGATAGAGTAATTCGGTAGCCTGAGGAATAAGGAAATTTCTGCACTCTCTTTTTTTTTTGCAACCCTAGAATTAAATTTAAAGATGTAAGAATTAAAAGATAGAATTAGATCAGATTAGAAACCTAGTTCTGAAAGCAAATGATATGAACCAGTGAGATTGGAATCCCTTGAACCCACAATCAATTTGAAAACTCATCCAAGAAAGCCAAAATCAAGTCAATGGATGGAAAAATTTAGACCCGTTAAGAAAATCGTTTCAAGAACCTAAATTATATTAAAATCTAGATCCATTGAAGAACCTGTCACAAGAACCCAAATTACAAATGAGGAATGCCACAAAAGTTGTGATTTACCTTTGATAAGTTTAAAAATTCAATAAAAAGCAAGATGAGATAAAGTCAACTCACAATAAATAAAATTTGTGACGCCCCCAAATCCCCATGTACGGACATGGGAAAATCAAGACGTCCGGATGGTGACAACACAGGTTACCACCCTATCGACGAGTGCCAAGTGTGTGCAAGCGACAAATATGCATGAAGAAATGCGCAGCGGATAGCAAAGACATATAACTAAGTACCAGAACTTTTGTCTTAGCTTAATACAATCCAGTTCAAAACATACATAATAAAATATTACAAATACAAATATTGTTTCAAAGCCAACTCCAAGCATAGACTCCAACTCAAAACTTCGGCGGAGCCGCATCCTCAGGCTCAGCCTCCTCCTCCTCGATTCCTACACCAAGATTTACAGTACCAAAAATGGTGCCGCAGGTAAGTAAAATCCAAATACCACTAGATAAAAACATATAAAAACTCAAATAATATGCATGAAAGAATGCCAATGCACGAACCCATAAAACAACATATTTTCTCACGCACGCCAAAAATCACATTTGGCCCAAAAACATAATCTTTACAAATATCACGCCAAAAGTCCATTTGGCCCATATCCAACTCAATCCATAACCAATTAATCCGTATGCACCATGACCTCTCCTAGGGGTCATCCGCACACCCTGGCTCCTATGCCACACCGCGGGAATCCACCACACGTATGACACATAAACGAGCGATGCCCAGTTCCGCGCCCTGCGCGTTCGTAGCCAAGCATCCTCTAGACGAGCGATGTCCAGTTTCGTGCCCCACGCGTTCGTAGCCAAACATCCTCTAGCCCTCGCCAACGAAGGGCCACAGAGTCGGTGCATAGAGTGATGCCCAGTTCCACGCACGGCACGTTCGTAGCCAAGCATCCCCTAGCCCCCGCTCTCGTTGTCGCTCAGTTCCACGCCCGGCGCTTTCGTAGCCAAGCCTCGACTCAGGGGACGTCACTCAGTATAATACGCTCCCGAGTGACCAGAGGAGCTTCACCGAGATAATACCCCATCCCGGCTTAGGGTCGTGGTACACACGCACCCGAAAATCCATTTACGCCAATAAAACATGATTTTCTCAATTTAAATAAAATGCACGTGCATGCACCATGTAAATGCAATCTCAATGCACAACACAACCAACCAACCATAAATCAACAAACCAAGCAACTCCTTCCTCAATCCATCCGACCCCCGAACTCCTCGGATTCAGTCCGGAATGAACCAACCAACCAGATAAATTATTGAAAGAGTAAAATATATTTAAATCTAAAATTAGAGTTTGGAAAATACTTACAGCGCTATAAGGTAATTTTTGAAAGCTCGCGGCGTTGCAAACGGCGGAGGAAAAGCAACGTAACAGTGTATTTCACACTGTGGCCGTGGGTAATAAATTACCCACTTTCGAACGGGGTCAAACCAAGGCACGAAATTGATAGGGAATGGCCTTGAGATATTTATGAAGCTAAAGGAAGTGAGCTTTGGTCGTGGGTAGCGGTGGAAGTGCAAAAAGGGGCTGATCGGAGTTGAACTCTTGCGAGCTGGGACAATGGATCGGGGCCGAAATTAGGTGGGTTAGGACGGCAAGAGGTAGGGGAAGAAGCTGTGAAGAGATGGTGGCCGGAGGTGGTGCGACTGCGCCGGAAACGGTGAAAAACCATGCGGCTTGAAGGAGCTCGTGGTGGCTAACGGTGGCTCGGATGGAGGTGAAACTTGGTGGGGATGTTCACCGGTGAGAGGGGAAGAAAACTGGGTGGGTGGTGTAGGCCACGCCATCGGTGAACGGCGGTTCTGGGCGGAGAAAGAAATCGGCAAAAGGGGAGAAAACAGGGTAGGGGCAGCAACTTCCAGGGGCTCGTGGCGACTGACGACTTGTCCGATGGCTCTGAAAATTGGTGGGGATGATCTCTGGTGGGAGGGGAAGAGAATGGCGGGGGTAGTGTATGACACCTCCACCGGACGGCGGAGAAACGGCCGGCCGAAGTAGGGGCGGCGGGAAGGAGAAAAGGAGAAGGAGAGCACGGGGAGAGAGAGACCGAGCGGAAAAGAGGAAGAAAAAAGAAAGAAAAGAAAGAAAAAGGAAGGAAAAGGGAAAAAGAAAAGAGAAAAGAAAAGATATGAGGTCCAATCCTCACTTCCGGGATCCAAAAACTGTTCCGCCGAAAACGATATTAAAAACATAAAAGACTAAAATAAATTAAACACCACATCAAATAAAATAAAAACCACTTAAAATACATTAATCTAAAATAAATAAACTAATATATTAATTAAATTAAAAACACTCATTCAGTGAAAATACACATAAAAGCGGGTCATCACAAAATTCATCAAATTTCAAAAAATTTTATAAACTTCTTAAAATGAGACTACAAAGAGTATTTAAACCAAAAGCTAATTAAAACCCTACCCAAAACAAATCACCATCTTTCAAAAATGTCCTTGAGTGAATAATGTTGCGGCTATAATAACTCGGCTACAGTAACTTCTTGAAATCCTAGTTCAACAAAATAATAACTTTTCCAACATGCTCTTAAGTCATTCTCATAATAAATCTAATTATTGTAAACTAATAAAATAAGTCCTTTAAATAAATTAAACAAGTTGAAAACCTTCAGGTGTCCAAATCCTTTAAGTCATGTTGTTGCCCTCCTCCATAACTTGTATCAAATGAATCAAAGCTGGATCTTCATCCTTCAAGCCCATATTGAATGTTGGGCTGTTGGTAGACACATCTCAAGTGGATTATACCAATCATTGCATTGCTTTTTTGCTCTTCTTAGCTCTCGATCTTGTGATTGCCCCATCTGGAATTTGCAAAAGATCTCTAAGGCTCAGTCCACCTCAGGGCCCATTAGTATTCATGGCTTTGAAGCTAGACATAAGTAAGACTTATGGCTGGGTGGAATAGGAGTTTTTTCAAGCAGTTATGGCCAAGTAGGGGTTCAATTAGAAATAGATTGGCCTAATCACAAGATGTTTAAACACAATTTCATATTCTATTTTGCTAAATGGTTCTCTTGAGGTTAATTTCAAAGCTTTTAGATGATTGAGGTAGGGTGATCCATTATCACCATACCTCTTTATCCTTTGTTCTGAAGCATTGAGTACTTTGCTAAATCAGGCTGAGGTGTCTAAAACTATCATTGGGATTCCTCTTGCTAGAGAATAAATTTGCATTAACCATTTATTTTTTGCAGATGACATTTTGTTATTTTGTAAAGCTAATTCATTGAAATGGAGCAACATGATTGGTTTGCTAGACTGTTATGAAAGGCTTTAAGCCAAGACTCAATAAAGATAAGACTTCAATTCATTCCAGTAGAAACACAAGAAGTGAAGTTAGGGAGATTATTATGAGTATTGTTGGGGTAAGATCTTCATCTTCATATGTGAAATATTTGGGGTTGCCTGCTCTTATTGGTAAATCTCGATTCAAAGCTTTTTTTGGAATCTTAGATAGAGTTAGAAGCAGGGTTAGTTGTTGGAAAACCAAGTTGCTGTCTAAAGCAAGCAAGGAGATATTATTGAAGGCAGTGATTTAAGCATTGCCCACTTACTGCATAGGGGTGTTTAAACTCCCTAGATCCCTTCTTTATAAAATTAACCAAGTGATAAGACAGTTTTGATGGAGTCAACAGTAGAATGAGAGAAAGGTTCATTAGGTGTCTTGGTGTCAAATGGGGAAGGCCATGCCAGTTGGAGGTTTGAGATTTAGGGATTTGGAAAGTTTCACTACTTGCAAAACAAGGATAGAGGTTTTTGTAGAATCTTGAGGCTTTGGCTAGCAAAGTTTTTAAACTTAAATATTTCCCTACAACTTCATTTCTATAAGCTAAGTTGGGTGCTAATCAATCTTTTATTTGGAGAAGCTTATTTGGTGGAAGAGGGCTCTCTATGGAGGATTGGGAATGGTGCTCAAGTGAGGATATGGAAGGATCATTGGATTCCCCAGCCTTTCTCTTTTAAAATCCAAAGTATACCTGCAGTTTTGGATTTTAATACAAGGGTTAGTGCTCTCATTGACCCAGATACTAAAAGCTGGAATGTTTCTTTGATAAGAGACTAAAAATTTTCAAGTAGAGAAGTAGAATTGATTCAACAAATGCTTGTCAGTTGCTCAAATTGTCTAGATAAGTTAGTGTGAAGATGCAGCTTGAATGGCATGTTTTCAGTAAAAAGTTCTTATCATTTATAGAAAGAGATGAATGAGAGATGGAAAGGGCAATGCTCAAATGCTAATTTAGATAAGCAGCTCTAGTCTCTATTATGGAAGTTAAATGTTCCTAATGCTACCAAAATTTTCATTTGGAGAGCCTTTTTTTTTTTTTTTAAAGAAGAGGACGGTACCCCAATTTTATTGATTACCCTCGCTTATGGTAGAGGAAAATTGTGGTAACAAGTTGGGCACATGGGATATCGATTTGGAGAGCTTGTCTAGAGTCCTTACTAACAAAATCAAATCTTTTTAAGAGGAGGGTTATCGATTCACCTTTGTGTTCTCACTACCAAGTAGAGGAAGAGACAAGCATTCATGTGATATGGGAATGTTCAGCTGCAAAGGATGTTTGGTGCATGGCATAAAAAAAGTTGCATAAATCTGGGATTTTAGCAATCAATTTTTTGAAGTGGTTTGCATCTATTACTGAGTTGTTTGAGCAAGAACAAGTGGAGGAGATTGTCACTATAGCTTAGAAGATATGGCAAAGAAGGAACAATTTTTTGTTGAAAGGAACTTTTATTCATCCAAGATAAGTCATGTTTTGAGCAATGAAGGCAACATTTGAATTTCAAGAAGCAAACAAAAAGGAGAGTAGACATGAGATGGAGTACTAACAATGTTAGTTGGGAACCACCTCCTCTTAGGATCTACAAAGTAAATTGGGATGCAGTTTTGAGTGGGAAAGATAGTAAGGTGGTCATTGGGATTATTGTAAGAGATCATGAAGGACATGTCATTGCTATAAAAAGGATGAAGGAAATGTATACTCAAGATTCTCACATGGTTGAATCCTATGGGGCTTTTCAAGTAGTTCAATTTGCTCTAGAGATTGGTATTATAAAAATTATACTTGAAGGTGTTGCCTTAAATGTTGTTAACCACATTAATCAAAGTTTGGATTCCTACCATTACTCGAGGGCCATTGCTTGGAATACAAAATATGTTCTTGCACAATTAGATTGTTGAGAAACTATTCATTAATGAAGGGGGTCAAATGTAGCTCACTACAAAAAAAAAGAGTATTTCCAACTAAGTTTATTTCCGGTGGTAAGATTTTGGTCGCAAATAGCCGGTTTTGTAATTTCAGTAAAATGTTTGTGTCAACTCAAAAAAGTAGCCGGAAAAACTGATTATTTGCGGCGATATTTGTGCACCGGAAATATTGTGGCCGCAAATAAGCTGTTGGCCATTCCAAAATCGAGTTAATAATATTTTCGCCGTTATATAATTTTGTTACAGCGAAAAATCTTTACTTGTTACGGCGACTTCTAGGTCGCCTTAATAACTTTTCCACTTATTTCCCTCCTGCGCCATCTGCATCTTATTTTCCCACGCTCGATATTTTCCCTCTCTTTCTCGCGCTCTCTCTCCCGCTCTTGGGTTCTACAGGAGGGTTTCCGTTCAAAAGCCATCGCCGTTGTCTTCTCGCCGTCGACTCGCCGGTGAGTTTGTCTTTACACATTAATCTCTCTCTCACTCTCTGTAACCCTCACTCCTCCAAGTTGTACCATTTTTATCTGTCCTTGAAACAAATTACAAAAATGATTATGAGTTTCTTCTCTCATTCATTATGGTTCTTTAATGAATCAAAAGTATATATATTTTAAGTTGCTTTAGTGCCACATTATATATTTCTATGGGCTTGTGTACATTGATGAGGCTCTGTTTCCCTCTCATTTGTTAAGTTAATTAGTTTGTAGGTAATACACTTCATTTGTAGATAATATACAAATGAAGTCTCATGAATTTGTGTATGTATCAGCGGCCTCCAATGTTTGTGACTTTCATGGTTTTCTAGCTGATTCAAGAAAATAATGTATATATCACTTATAAAAAATAATGTATTATCTACATGAAGTCAGAATAGAAAGCATTAATTTTCTTTTCTTTTATATATATATATATTAACTAGAAATTTGAAGCAAATTAAAAGCCCTAATTGGAAAATCTCAGGAAGTGGAATCTCAAAAGTGCCTTTGGTCTTTAGGCATGTGAATTCTTTTTGGCTCATGGGGCCGACAGGGTAGTCTTCATAAGAATTATACTAGCTAGGTCATGTACGCTGGAGCTAGCTCCTAAATTTTATATATTAGTAATTTTTCTAAGAATGCAATTAAGTGACCATAGTATTGAATTAAAGCAATGAGATCTATATATGAGGTTGTTTTGTTTTGGTTTTTGTTTTAAATTTAATGTTGCTTTAGAAGGAACAGATCAAATAAGGAGATCAAGCATATATTATTGTTACCCATAACATAAGTGTTGATAATTTCCGAATATCTTTTGTGTTTTATTTTGTTGGAATACTATAAATTATATTTGTAGAGCCAATAAATCTTATATGTGTTCCTTTTTTTTTCTTTTTAAATCTTTTTGAGATTACGAAACCTCATTTGAACAATAATCAATAGCCAAAATACTCATATATTTCTATAAGATGTTGAAACTATAAGATTTAATAAAAGGGGAATGTATTTATCAATCAAACAATAAATCTCAAACTTTCCAACTAACTTTCCAATTCAATTCAAATAGCATGTTACCAAATATTCAAATTAATGGAAATTATAATGAAACTTGTGTGGATTTGTCAAAAGTATTCTGGTCTCTTTTGTTCACTTTTGAATATGTTTATAAATAATGTTATATATATATGGCCACTCTCCTGTTGAGCCTAGATCAAGGTGGAGGTAGATCTATAAAAGTGAGCATAGTTGTAAGATTTGTTATAATTTTACCAATTATAACATTACAGGGGGGGCCTGTAGGAAGTGTGGGAATTGTATGCAAACTGCAGTTGCTTCTTTAGTAATTCAGTACATATATTTTTTTTTCTTTTATCTTCTTGGAGCATGTTGCAGACTCTACACCCTCGAATTAACAGTAGTGTATATATATATATATATATATAGTCCCCCAAAGTTTCATTTGCATGTTGGGTTTGCTGAGGTGTGTGTCTGCATTATGCATGCCTGGCCTAGTACTGGATTTAGCATATATTTATGACAGAATAATGTGCTCTTAAATGTGCTATTAATAGCGCATTATTTCCAATTCTTCCAATATGGCTCACCTTAGAACTCTTGAATATTTTAAGCATTGATCGAATCTCCTCCACGCCATTGCCCTGCAGTGACAAGTCTAGTCTCTGTGAGTTGATCTCTGTTTACATCCTCAATGAATCACTTTCAAGGATAATATGAGCTCTCCTCCATATAACACCAGTTGCAAGCTCCTTAGCCTTGTTAGGGATTCATCATTATTCAGCTTCATTAACCTCATGTTCCTTCCTACTTACTGCATTAGGACCATCCATTACTTCCACTAATTCAAATAACACATTGCTATATCATAGCCAATTATCGTACTCAAGTTAAAATGTTTTGATGAATGTTTTTTTATAGATTGTTTTGGAGTAAAGATGTTTAGATAGAGAGTAAGAAAATTTGAAGAGATTTTTTTTAAAAGAAATCCTTATACCGAAACATGTCCTTAAGAATAGGGATTCATTGTAACTACTGCAGCAGCATGATGGCAATAGTGGTGTGGTGGCAGTAGCAACATAGCCTCACAACAACGCTTGTTATTTTACTTTGTTGTTGTGGATGTTGAGGTAACATCTTGATCTCTGCCGAAGAGGAACAAAAGAGTAACCGTTTGATGTCTGAATGCCATTTTGCAGACCTAAAGAGTATGCTATCAGCTGGGTTGGCTACCATGCCATTTTGCAGATCTAAAGGTAAGTACTGTTTGGTTAAATTAATTAGATCTCCTCACCTACGTCACCTACGTCCTTGGGTTGGTGGATTCCATCACATTATTGATCTTTTTCTCCCGTAAATTAAAGTCTCTCTTATTATTTTCAACGTGATGACAAGGTGGGAATTATTCCACATATATATAAAGATATACATAACATGGATTATTTATGTATATCGTAATCATAAAATTATTTGGTTGGACTTGACTTATTTAGGATGGTGAAGGAGCTGCCAAAGCCAAGTTTGAGTTATTTACTAGCAGTTTGCATGTAAAAACAGACCAAGTTTCAGTGTAGGTAGCATGTAATGTGATTTTATGATTGAGGGGTGCTCATAGTTGTGATATAAAAGTTCTTTACTACGTTATCTGAACTACATATAAAGTGATAGTACTCTTTCCTAATCTCATTTTGTTTATGGTGGTTAATATAAATCTAAAATCTCATATTTTATTTTCTGTTTTTGTTTCTCACGAGATTGAATCAAGATATGAAGAAATATAGGGCAAAAACAGTTCAGAAGTTGTCAAAGATGGAATCAAATTAAATACATGTAGAAAGAATTCCACTTGTACCTTTATATTCCATTGTGATATGTTGGATGGTATTTTGGAAAAGCATTAAAACACTAGTAGTTGTGAATTTCAAATATGTACTTTGAGGTTATATGAATGATGTTGGCAAGCAAATATAAATTCCTTCAAATCATGCATTTTTTATTTTATTGATCAGCAAGTACCTGTCATAAAGGAAATAAATATTAGGAAAAAAAAACAAACGAATAAAGCAAACTTGATGAGGTTTCAAGCATTTCCGGTGAAAATAATTTGCCGGAATAAAATATTTGGCTGTTTCTCATCTTATTAGCAGCTAAGAAAAATAGACACAAAAAACTATTTCCGGCTAAAATATTCCACCCGAAATATAATTTGGCCATTTCTAACCCATTTCCAACTAAAGAGAAGAGACAAAAAAAATTTTGCAGCTAAAAATAAGTAGCTGGAAATATAATTTGGCCAATTCGAACATATTTCCAGCTAAATCAAAATAGACACAAAAAACTATTTATGGCTAAAAATAATAAGCCCGAAAAATATTTGGCGATTGATAATGGAACTTGGCAAAACTGTTAGCAACAAAATTTTATGACATTTGCGGCTACTAGTGTTGTCGCAAATATGGTGTCTTATGGCACTTCTCATAGTAGCCGGAAAAATTTTAACTTGGCTCTTTAATAGTGGCTACTATTTGGCAACTAAAAGTAGCCACAAATAATTAATAGCGGCTACTTTTGATAGTATTTCCGGCGACTTTGATCGCCAGAAATGATGTAATTTATTGTAGTAGCTGCGGATGCACTAGCTAAAAGTGCACCAAGTATTTTTGAAGATATGGCTAAGTTAGAGAGCTGTCCCTCTTGTATCATTTTTCTCATTTGAGATGCTATTAATTAATGAAGAGTATTTCTCCTAAAAAAAAAAGTTACAATCTCCAAGCAAAACTACTCCTGCTTGACAAAATTTCTGAAGCAAGCTGCAACAAGCAAGAACCTAAAATCTAGCCATAAGAGACAATGGTAATGTGTGTGTGAGAGAGAGAGAGAGAGAGAGAGAGTGCCACTCGTGTGAACCGGATTATTCGATTACTAAACTGAACTGAAAAATGAATGACTCGTTAAATAATCAAAATCATTAGATTGCACTATTCTAAAGTTATCATGTAGGCCAATAATTTATTTATCTTTTCTGCTCCGTGGTTTTTCGACGTGCAGGCCTTGCAACTCTCTGACGTCTACTTTCCAAAAAATCGTTTTGTTTTTTGTTTTTTCGGTAGAAATGATGTATTAAGGTCTCGTTTGAGAAGCTATCTGATCTTTTTTTATTTTATTTAAATCTTTTTAATTTTAAATTCTAAATTTTTATATTTAATTATTATAATTTTTCTAAATTTTTAAATAAAATACAAAGAATCTTTTTAAAATTTAAAATTTTAATTTTATAATATTTTATTTAATTTTTCTATTTTTTTAAATAAAATATTTTAGACTAAAATTATCTTACTGCTAATTAGTTCAAAAAAATAAAGAGATTGTGATGATGATGAACAAACTGTAGTGTGAGGTATACATCTCATTCATTTCGTTTTTCCATTAATAAACCATATATATTGACTTATGTGGTTTAGATGTTGAGATGAAAATTTTTAATTTAAGATGATAGTTGAAAGTAAATAAAATATTATTTTTTAATGTTATTATTATTTTAAAATTTAAAAAATTTGAATTGTTTAAAAAAAAAAAAAATATATATATATATATATATATATAATAAAATAAGATAAAAAATATAATTTTAAATTTTATCTTACTTTCAAACCTACCTATAAATAAACTAACGGATTGTCTTGTTGGTGCTTCAGCATTTTCACATTAGACTAGTTCTATAGCGCGAGAACTCACTCAGAAAGGTCAAAAAAAGGTTTTTTTTTTTTTTTAAGTTTATTTATTTATTTTATTATTTTTTTAATATTTTTAAATAATTTTTTAAAAATAAAAAAATTTATAATATTATTAAAATATACTTCTTTAATTATTTAAAAATTAAAAAAAAATTCCAGCTCTCTCTTTCACATTAATGGTATGCTGAAAGACAACAATTTGGTAATCTGGGTTTTGGGCCTTTTGGCATTGTGTTCGCCTTAATGATAAGACTTTTCTCATTACATTATTTTTTTTTTTCGAAATGAAATTTTAATTCATTAAACTGTCATAACCATACATGATTTGTCCAAGATAACAGCAGGGAGGACCTCTGCTGGTACCTCCTCCATCCATACACATTCAGACCTTAAAGATAAAGCTAGTTTCGCTGCTACATGAGCTGCTTTGTTTCCATCTCTACCCAAGAAAGACACTGACCAACAAGGCTGTGCAGATAAAATAGATTTAATGTCCTCTATGACTTGCCCATTCCAAGATGTATTAAATACCTCAGAATTGATCGCATCCACTACTAACTTTGCATCTCCTTCCAGTTGCACTCGACTGAGACCTAGCTCATTGCATAACAGAACAACACGAAGCATGGCCCAGCTCTCAGCTACATTAGCTGACCTGACTACTTGTTTAGGGGTAGCAGCCACCACTTGAACTTCTCCTCTGGAATCCCTCACTACAATACCGATTCTCATCCTACCCTGTTTTGTGTCCAAGGCTGCATCAACATTAACCTTCATGTATTCGAGCCGAGGGGGTTTCCATGATATTCCCATCAGCTCAGCTGTGGTTCTTACTTGAGTCTCTCTCGACTTTTCTTGAACCAGTATAGTAGCCTCCACATCCTGTAGAGCCAGCTGGAACAAAATAGAAGGACCCTTGAACTTTCCTTCAAAAACAAGATCATTTCTTCTCCTCCATAAGCCATGAAGCACCGCAGCTACCATGTCAAGCTTTCCATCATCTAACTTAGAGTCAAAATCTGACCACAAGGACAAGAAGTCAGCATAATTCCTTCTCCATTTTTTAACTGGACTGCAATCTTCCCCCCACACATCTGTTGAAGCTGGGCAATCCCAAAGTACATGTAATTCTGTTTCTTCTTCTCTATGACAGACTGGGCATATCGGGTTATCAACTATCATTCTCTTAAAGAGGTTGCTCCTTGTGGGTAGAATTCCATTTAGAGCTTTCCAAAGGAATTGTTTTACCTTGCCCGAGCTTGTTAGTCTTCATACTTTCCTCCATATCCCCTCCTTTTGATCACTAGTTGAGGTTTCCCCTATCTTTTGATTCTTTTTTGCCAGATTAGTGAAGTATGCACTTCTAATCGAAAATACTCCTTTATCCGATAGCCCCTATATAATTTCATCATCCATTCCTTTAATACTGATAGGAATACTGCATATACACTAAGCTTCCTCTTGACTGAAAATGGCTTGCACCAACTCTTTTTTCCATGTCTTACTCTCTCCTTCGATAAGCTTATCTACTGTTGCATTAGGCTCCAATATGGTAATAGGTGATTGAATCTGAAAGGTTGAAGGTATTGGCACCCATTTATCTTTCCAAACTCTAATGCTTTTCCCATTAACAACTCTCCAAACAAACCCTGTCTTGATCAAGTCCATTACCGACATCAGGCTCCTTCATATTTGAGATGGGCAGTATCCCACTTTTGCCTCCACGAAGTGGCTTGACTTGAAGTACTTTTCCTTGAAGATTTGTGTCATTAGTGATGCGGGTTCCTGTATAATTCTCCACCCTTGCTTTGCTAATAGGGCTCTATTGAAGCAAGTTAGATCAAGGAATCCTAACCCCCCCTTTCCTTTTGTTGATCCAAGTTTGTTCCAGCTTTTCCAATGAATACCCCTACCTTACTTTTTGTGGTTCCACCAAAATTTTGCTATCATAGCTTCCATTTCTTTGACAAGCATCTTTGGTAATTTAAAGACACTTATAGTGTAAGCTGGTATAGCTTGCAAAACACTTTTGATCAATATTTCCTTCCCTGCAGAGGATAGAAATGAGGTCTTCCAGCTATTTATCCTTTTCCAAACCTTTTCTTTTAGGCCACGGAACGTGTTATACTTAGATTTTCCAACCATGGTAGGCAAACCCAAGTATTTGTTGTAGCTGTCACATATTACTCCTTCAGCATGTTGGATTATGCACTCTTTTGCAGTAGCATTGGTGTCTGAACTAAAAAGAATGGAGGTTTTCTGTCTGTTCAGGGTCTGTCCAGATGATGCTTCATATATTTTTAAAAATTGGACAATGATGGAACATTCCTCTAACTTGGACCTGCAAAACATCACACAGTCGTCAGCAAATAAAAGATGGTTGATTATTCTGCCTCCCCTTGTTGCAGCTACACCTTTAATGAGGCCTCTAGACTCAGCTTGTTTCAATAAGGAGCTCAAACCTTCTGCACATAGAAGGAAAAGGTAAGGGGAAAGAGGGTCCCCTTGCCTTAGCCCTCTTGTTGGCCAAATGATGTCACCTGGGATTCGATTAACCACCACTGAGTAGGAAACAGATTTAACATAAGCCATGATTAATTTCCTCCACTTGTCACTGAAACCTATCTTAGAGAGCATTGTATGCAGAAAGTCCCATTCCACTCTATCGTATGCTTTAGACATATCTAGCTTGATGGCCATACTACCTTCTCTTCCATTTTGCCTGGACTACATAGCGTGGAGAAGTTCATAAGCAACCATAATGTTGTCTGTGATTAGTCTACCAAGAAAGAAAGCACTTTGGTTCCAAGAGATGATATTTGGCAACACTAATTTCAGCCTACTTACCAAAACCTTAGAGATAAGCTTATACCACACGTTACAAAGGCTAATAGGCCTGTAATCATTCACTGTTCTAGGGGAATTTACCTTGGGAATTAAGGCAATGAGCGTGTGATTCAACCCCACTGGCATCTCACCATCTCTGAAAAAATCTAGAGCTGTTTGAACCACATCAGGACCAACTATATCCCAGTGATCTTGGAAAAAACCAGCGCTGAATCCATCTGGCCCAGGTGATTTAAAGGGTGACATCTGTTTGAGAGCACCTACTACCTCTTCTGATGTGAATTCTTTTTCCAGATGTTCCTCCCAGGAGATTCTATGCTCTAATCCATTCAAACATTGTTGGATAGCCCTCTCAGATGGATTAGAAGTTTGTTAGACCTGATTGAAATGAATCCTAAAACCTATTGCCACCTCTTCCTTAGAACAAAGTACTCTTCCTTCTCCATCCACTATCTTCTTTATTGAATTCTTTTTTCTCCTTTGATTGACACAAGGGTGGTAGAACTTAGTATTTCTATCCCCTTGTGTCAACCAATGAACTTTGGCCCTTTGTTTCCATCTAGCATCTTCCTGATCAAGTTAGAAACCAACCTCATTTTGTAGTCTTTTGAGATCACCCATATTATCCACCCTCTCTTCTTCTTGCAATTGTTTGATCTCATTTGTTTTCTATTTAATAGCTGCTAATATGTTTCTTCTTAGATCTCTACTCCATTACTGGAACCTCTTGCTGCAAATTTCCAGCTTGCTTTGCAGCCTGCTGATTTGCCTTGGCGGGTACACCTCTCTTTGCCACACTTCTGCTACTGTATCTCTACAACCCTCCTCCTTATTCCAATTCATCTCATACTTGAAAAGGACCTGAAATTGTGCCCCTTGCCCCCTTCCTTTGGTGCCCTTGAGTAAAATAGGCCTATGGTCTGAACATAAGGCCAGCATAGTAGTGACTTTGGCATCTGGAAAAATCACCATCCATCTTTTGTTTGCCAGGCCTCTATCAAGTCTTTCCTTTGTAAAGGTTTCGTCCTCATGTTTGTTGCACCAGGTATATTTGGTCCCCTTCCAGCCTAGATCGTATAACTTGTTTTTTTCAACCACCTCGCTGAACATCCTCATCCGGTTTTCTGGTCTTACTCTTCCTCCCACCTTTTCATCTTGGGACAATATCTCATTAAAGTCTCCTATTATACCCCACCCCATATCATTCGGATTAAAGGATTGTAACAGATTCCATGCCTCCCTTCTCTTGTTTGTGTCGGGGTGTCCATAAAAGCATGTTAGTAACCAACTTGCACTGTCATCGTCACTCTTCATTAGCACATTAATGTGCCTTTGGGAAAAATTCACTAATTCCAACTGGACTTCTTGCTTCCACATGAGCATCAACCCACCACTTCTCCCCATTGCATCTACTGCTACACAACACTCGTACCTAGCCTTCCTAGCCACCCTGATGGTTCTTGCTTGTGACAATTTGGTTTCCATCAAGAAAACCAAATCAGGAACTTTTGCCTCTATTTGGAAACAAAGGCTACGAACTGTTCGGGGGTTCCCAAGCCCCCAACAGTTCCAGCTAAGTATTTTCATGACAATCGGTGATGCTGGTCACCAGCCTTCACCGTTTCAGTTATAATTACCACATTGCTTTTACTAGCAAGATTCTTACCTCTTTTTTTCTTTATTGGAGCTACATGGTCCTCTTCTATCTTATTGCCTGGTCTTTTAATCCCCGGTCGAAGACCTCCCTCCATGGAAATTGTTCCTTGACCTCTTGCATGTCATTTCCATCTACGGCTTCCTTGGGTAAGTTTCTCTGCACCCTCTAAGTTATCATCTAATATCAACTGCTTCTTGACCACAGCCATTTCCATAGTAGGCCTTTCTTGTGTCTGATAATTGGGCCCAATTTTTCCAATGGGCTTTTCCACTACCTTATTTGCCAAACTGGAAGCCATTAGGCCCATCTCTTCTTCAATTATTTCCCGCCCTGCATGCACGTCTTCCCCCTGCAAGTTCCCTCCACTATGTAGGTTCTTACCTATAGCCTTAGGTACCCCATACCATGTCCCATCAATCACAGCCTCAGCGCCACTCTTCCCATCATCTCCAACTAGATCCCCTTGCTGAGTATCCATTTCCAGTGTCCCTTCTCTGAGCCCGTAATTCTCTCTGCTGTTGGATCTATCCCCGACTTGATCTTGAACTAAGTCCTTTGTTAGTCTCCTGCTTGCAGTGCTTCCTACAGACCCCTCTGTTCCACTATAACCAACTTCCTTTGTAGGGTCCTGCCGGCCATCCTCACGTTCATTCGAGTTGCCATTTGAGGGAATAAACGCTGGACGCTGTCGGTACCTATCCTCTGCCCGAAGCCAAGAGCCGAACTGAGAGATGGATATCTGGTTTCCCCCATCCTCATTCGAGCAACCTTTTTCCCCGTGCAAAATCCATCCACAACTAAAGCAGATCTTTGGGAGCTTCTCGTACTTAAAACTGAGCCAAACTTTTTTGCCATTCACCATTATAGTGCTTCCTCTAGCTATGGGCTTCTGTAACTTCATTTCCACCTTCACCCTCAAGCATTTGCCCCACCCGATCCCGTCTTCATCTACATCTACGTCAAGCACCTTCCCCACCGAGGCTCTGATATACAATATCCCCAATCTTCCATCATAAAACCTAATGGCATATTGTGGATTTGTAGCCAGAATGTTTCTTTATCGGCATGCAATTTCCTGGGCTATAATTCCCCGTCATATGGCAATATCATGAATAATAAGTTGGCAAAGAGCCATGGTTTACCTTCCAAGATCCTCTGTCTATCAGCATGGTTGGCGAACGTGATAACAAAGATATTTTTTTCAACCTCTTGGAATACTGCTCTTTTACTTATCCTCCATATTTTCCCCATTGCATTGGCTATCACTTCCTTTCCTATTGCTTAGTCAGAACAAATCTTTCCAATAAGGCTTCTTTCTCCCTTACATTGTATTCCTTCTTCACTCCCTTGAGGAAACTCAATAGCCTCTTCTTCTTCCTTCGAAAGCCTCAGGTCGCTCCACCGATCTTCAATCGCGTCCATCTAGCTTCCCTCTGTACTCTCCTAAACGAGGACTTGCACTCTCCTTACTGAGAGACGTTAAGTTATGCCTGACTTGGCAAGGTGCGCTTTTTAATTTTCTCATTACATTGTGAAAAAGGAAAACTCTGAGTTTTTAATGATATTATCGAGGCTCCTCAATCAAAGCACTAGGGCTGTGCTCTGACTCCAAAGTCGGAGGAACGATTTCCGACCTCCGACTCCAACTGTCGAAGGCAAAATTTAGCTCTGACTCCGATCGGAGTTTGGTGTTCGGAGCTCCGATTGGAGATCAGAGTTATCAGAACGCGTACCTTCGATCCGATTCCGATGTATTAATGGGGCCCAATTGAGTAATTTCTTAGCCCTCAAATTAAAAAAAAAAACAATAAATTTAATATAATACATCATTAAAAAAAGCATTTACAATAGTTTAAAACATTGATAATTGTAAAAACAATCTAATTCAAATAGGCCAAAAGAAAAAACATATTGAACAGTAGAGAAAAATAAAAACATCATCTGCAAGATCGTGCTTTATCGTTGGTGATACTTGAAATTAAGATAAAAAGTTACAATCAATAAAAGGAAAAAAGAAAATAATTTAGGAAATTGAACACGTTAAAAGTAAAATTTGATTACCATTTCTCACCAATAAAATTTAAAGGGGGTTTATCAACTTATCCACGCTCCAAGTCCATGATCCATCAACTACATCCCAATGCCCAATGGTTGTCCATCTCATACTCAGACTATCAGTCATCGGCAAGTATGTTGGGATTCATAATTATATCTATGAAATCATAAAAAGTAGAAGTTTAATAGATTTATGAAATCATATAAAGAATTAAATAAACTCAATTGAAATACTTAAATAAAGTTACCCGATTCAACCCTACAACTCTTAGCATCAATGTCAATGGTATCTAGTCCAATGGGTGTATCACTTATCCAGTTTTGTGTGCAAACGAGGGCTTCCACAATAGACGATGACAATGAACTCCGGTAAGAATCCAATACTCGATCTCCAGTGCTAAATACTGACTTAAAGTCAACCGTAGTGATAGGAATGGTTAGCACATCTCCGGCAATACTAGAAATGATTGGATACTTGGTGGAATTAGCCTTTCACCAAGTTAATAACTGAAATACATTGCTAGGTGCCTTGACCTCTTCCATAAAATACCGTTCAACCTCAGAAGTAGACTGCATAATATTCCTCGTTGCAACGAGTTGATGGTACTGATTTACAATGTTGTAACCTCTACGGCATGGATGCAATGCTCCATCTGGGCTAAGGTTATCAGAGGGAGGTGCCAGAATCGAGTGTGAGGTACCCACTACGGATGAAGGCTGACCACTATTGTTGTAGTGGGAATATAAGTCGTCAAGATCCCTTTTAAGCATTGAAATAAACCATGCAGCTTTCACTGCCCTCATTACAAAATTTGCCCAAAATTCTATCATGGCCAACTTATATGGGGGATCAAGGATCACAACCACAAAGAGTAATCTATCTATTTTCTCAATATCCCTCTAATATTTATCATATTTAGTCTACATCCTCATAGCCATACCAGCTAATAGTCTGTTAGGATCAGTACAACCTTCTTGCAAGTGGTAGTGAAGCTCCAAGAGCTTGCTGAAGAACAAGTTTGCAGTCATATATGCAGATCCATAAATCCACATAGTCATGTCATTAAAAACTTGCAAAAATGTGGCAAAATGCCCTACACTAGTCCAATCATGTGTGTCATGCACACCAAGCCCCTTTCCTGCAGGTTTAAGCAAAGCATACTTATGGCCCCCATCCTCGACCTCCATCCGCTCGAATGCTCTTTGCTACTTCTATGCCACATCCAACATAATGTATATCGAGTTCCATCTAGTCGGAACATCCAAGCACAATGTCTTAGAACATGAAATTCCAAGTTGTTTTGCTATTGCCTTGAACTTAGATAGCCTTTGAGGGGACGCCCTCACATACCGCACAATATTACAGACTCTAGTAATGGAATCATCAACCTCTTTTAAACCCTCAACAACAATTAGGTTGATTATATGAGCACAACATCGAACATGAATAAACTCATGGTTGCGGATGACATCAGCTTTCACACTCGTATTCCTCTTGAACCATTCAATTGCAGTGTCATTGGCACTAGCATTGTTAACTGCAATACATAGAATTTTTTGAATTCCTCAATCCTTTAAACAATCATCCATCGGTGCCCCAATGGATGCACCTTATGATCAATAATTTCTTTGAACCAAATAATCCGTTTTTTTAAATTCCACTCACTGTCGATGTAGTGTGCTGTGATACACATGTGGAAATGTTCTATATGGAAATCCATGTGTCAGTCGTAAATGACACTCTCTGGTTAATGGTAATAAACATCTTCTTCATCTTCGCCTTCTCTTTTGCATGCCTCTTCATACAATCCTACATCACTGTATATTGTGATGGCAATGGAAATTGTGGCTCAATAGTCTTGACAAACTTTCGGAAGCCTCTTTTCTCGATTGTGATAAAAGGCATCTCATCTTCAATTATCATCTACAAGCATATCCCTCAATAATTTCTCATTGTATTGAGGGATGACCATTTTCTTAGTCTGTGTACCATCAGTGGCTGTAGAAGTTTAATTGAGCTTGATCTGATCAGTGGCCGCCAATCCCTTCACTATTTTATACCGCTAGTAACCATTAAGATGGGCTATCAAGACAAAGGTGCCTTGTTTCTTTGAATGAGATCCACAAAGTTGCCCACAGTGGTGGCATCTCACCTGTGGGTTCTCATGCTCACCAGGAATCTTGGTGAAATGCTCCCATGTCTATAATCTTTTTTTAGTAGTTCGTGTCTGAGGTGGCATTGCAGGTGGAGGTGCTAGTTCCTGATCATCCCCAATACCCATCTCCTCATCCTCATTAAACTCATTCTCATCTTCTATGTCTATTGGGAGTGAGAATCGACTACTTGTACAAGAAATAGCTACTTTAGAAGTGGGTCTAGATCTCGGTGTCGGTGTCAGTGACAAAATTGTGGCATTTAGATTCCCTTTTGACCTTCCACTAGGTGAAGCATCCATATCTATCAAAAATAAAATAAAATAAATAGTTACTATAAATAGAAAAATAAAAAAGAGTGAAGAATGCTTAAGAATTGGTGATATTATCTATAAAAATTGTACATAAAAATTGAGTATTATCTATATAAAAAAAGTAATATACAGAATTTCGAGATGCCATTTTAAAGATAAGAAGGGATTCAAAAGTCATGCAAATATAAAGTAACGTATATAATTTCATGTATATTTAAAGTAAGATGGCGATGCAATATAAATTAGAAATAATAAATAAATAATGCTTTCCTTCTAGACTTTATTACCAAACATCAAACTAGAAAGAAATCATGTGAAAAGAAGAAGAAAGAACCAACAGCATGCATACATGGTTGATAAATAATTTAGAAGAAACCTAACCTTTATTGGAGAAGTTTATGGTGATTATCAATTACAGCCAGCTAGATCAAAACTGAGATCAGAGAATGTAGTGTTGCTCCTGTGGCAAACAAAAAATTGAAGATTAATATCATAGGCCCTGAAAGGTGAACTTTATATATATATATAAATGAGGATACAAAGCTACAAGAATGAGGAAACAAAGATACAAAGCTCATATATATATATATATATATATTAGGATACACCTAAATCTATAGAGGTTGGAGGTGGGTCGAAAATGCACACACTTGTTGAGGATTCAAATGTCATCAACAGTTTTTAGTGTAAAATGCATGCATTTATGCCAGTACGTACTCATCATGTCACTACAAGAAATTGGGTCTATTCCGGCGATTATAAAATCGCCGGAAATAATATCGTTGGAAAAATTACATTTTGCCGGCGATCTGAAAATCCCCGCAATATTAATAATCTGATATAGCGATGTGGATTATAAAAACTATTGCAACGATTATGAAATCGCTGCTAAAATACAAAATGCTTTTGGCAACGCCTAAACTACATCACTTTAATGTATGTTTAGGCGCTAAGTCTATTTTCCCCTTGTCCCGCGCCCCCCACCCCCAACCAAAACCCACCCCCCGATTCCCTACGGCCTTCTCCTTTCGTTCTCCACTCCTCTCTCCATTCCTCCCTTCTCCATCGGCATCGACACCATTAATCCAGCCACTTTCAGCTCAACAAAATCTCCATTTTCGCCACACCCCCCCCACCCCATTTTCCCCCCACGGAAGTTGAACCAGACTCCATCCGTGACCTCTTCCTCTCTCGTCTTCGTATCTCTCTCTCTCTCTCTCTCTCTCACTCGTTCTACCCTCTGACTTCGAACCCTAGGGCCTTCACACGGCGATCCTCTCTCTCTCTCCACCGCAGATTGATTGTGGGTTTGGTCAAGCGTGTTGTGGGAGTTCTTGGAGTCCTAAGTTGCTGACCGCTGGTAAGGCCCTTCTCCTTCTCTGCTTCTCACGGACACACCCACGTTCACTTCAAGTTATCACATCAGATGCGCTTCTTTTCGTTCCCAATATTGTGCATTTAATGGAAATCCAAATTGAACAATTAGTTTTAAAATGGGAACTTGAATGTAAAATGGATGGTCACTTTCTATTCTGAAACCATCAATTGGAGCTCAATAATGTGTATGGACCCCGCCAAATTAGATATAATGGCGGTAGTGTTTTTAAATTTATGCTGCTGGCCTGATGTTATTATGAAATTATCTTTAATGTATCACTATGTTCCAATAAATAATTCCAGTTTCTTAGTTTTGGCCTATGCAACGAGATTCTAGGGTTTTTATTTGAAATCTGTGCTTCTCTGAGGGTTGTATTCATCTGATTTTGTCACTTTTTCCGTTAATGATAAAGCTTCCTCATTTTTCAGTGATTGTTTGGTTTTGATTGTTGCTTTACCTTAGGTACGTTGGTATGTATCAGTTGCCAGGATTTGGTCCTGACATTTCTGAGTTCTCATCTGTTCCTATGTATGGTTTATAATTTATTGTTGCATGGATGATTATGAATTTTATTGATTTTATCTCCTGCCGCCACTGGTGGTGCTGGTGGTGATGTTGTTGGTCATGTTGTGATCATTTTTGTTTACTGAAAAGATTGACTCTGGTTTTGTGTCATTTATTCTGTTATATGTCTCACATAAATAGGTATGTGATGGAATAGAGGGAAGATCATTTTATATAGCTTCTCAATTAGGGCTGCATGAAGCAGCATATATTTTTCTTTTCTCTCAAGTAGAATAAAAATTAAAAGTATGAATAGAAGCTGTGCGTGCTCTGTGGTTCTATTATTAGATCTATTCAGCATTGAGAAGCTAACATTAGTGCTCCCATCCTTCCTTTGTGTGGGGGCGATTCATTACTATGCTTATCAGCATTCATATATGGTATTTATTATCAATTACCTTAATTGCTACCCTTCCACTCGATCGCCAGTCTCTTATAATAACTGTTTTCAAATAAATTATTATACTGCAATATCTATGGTAATCGATTCCCCTCTATGGTAAACTTTTGGGAAAGGAGGATATGTTCTTGATGTAGGAGGCTTATTCATTAAACTAGTTGTATGAATGCTGGAAAAAACTCATTTCTTTTGCTTGTCTATTGATACATCAACCCACTACTGAAAGGAAAGAAGTATTTATGTTTTCATTATTTAATAATTATAAAATAGTTCTCATAATGCATGTTATACTTACACACTAGCAAGCCATATGGATGAATCCCTATAACATTCTTTCAAAATGCTAGATTTCAAGGGGTTGCTGTCTTGAGTGCAATAACCTCAAAATCATCCATATATCGAGTATTGATGATATGGAAACCAATAAATTGGTGATTTTCATGTTATTGCTCTTCAACTGAAATTCTTTCAGAACTATTGCTATGAAACTGTAAATTTCATCATGAAATAAACCTACCTGGCTAGGGTTACTCTGCCAGTAAAAATCATGTCACCTCCATGTATGTAATAAAGACATGCATGCGCAATGGTTATAAAATGATATATGCATTTACAACCGTTAGTTTACAAAAGTTCAGCCAGATCTTTATTTAAAGCCTTTGATTCGACTATGTTTCTGAAGAATTTGAATGAACATCAATATTTGAACAATGGACATAATGTTGATGCTTATGATAATTAGTAGAACTCATTACATATACGTAGTATCTTTTGTTCTTCTAATGTATTTTTATAGCAGGGGTTTTAATATTCCAGCGTTGGTATTATATGCCAGTAAAAAAGAATGTAAGCCTTAATCTTTACTAAACCATGTAGAGTGATCAGTATGATATCTGCTATTTCAAGGAATTCAAATAGTACTATTTCATCCATAAACCCTGAACATTTTGAAGGTTTAATCTTCTTTTGTGCACTTATTTATCTGTTGATGCTTATCATCCTGGGGTCTCACACAGTTCTTTGCGTTCATTCATTAAAACATGGGAAAAGATTTGAGTACTCTTGTATTAATTCCATTTAGTAAAATCTGAAGATGTGTGTAGGATCAAGATCATCATACCATGTAAACCCAGTATGAGAATTGTACACATATATGTGGAACTATATTTCTTCTGTGTTCTTATAATGATAGTACACCTCGTTTTAAATCTGAAACGACTTGAATACTTCCAAGTTCATCATTCTTGATTTTGACAGCGATTATTTCATGGGTTCATCTTTGCAGCAGTTTGAAAAGATAGATAGTGGATCAATTCATTTCCACTCCATGTGCTTGCATGTTCAAATACTGAATAACTTTTTGAAAATGATCAGTTGATCATGGTAATGTTAGCTAGCTTGCTGTTTCAATTCTTTCTAGGTCAATGTTGCCTACAATCATTTCAAAACATATTATCTCTATCGCCTCATTCTTCTAGTTTTTGTTTTCTCAGCATTCTAAACTCAAATATCAATATAATTAGAAACTAATTTGCTTGTTTTAATGGTTATATTAATTTCTTTTGCTAATGTTATATGTGACCACCTGTTAGGAAGCAAACAATAACTAAGCATATCTTAAAGTAATTATACTATTTCGTCTCTTAATTAGCTCCACAACTCTTTGTTAAGTTTCAGTTGATAATTTACCATCACCTTTCTCACTGGGTTTGTCAATGGGTTTGATGTCCTTGATCATCAACTTAATTTCTCATTTTCTGGCAGTTTCCCTCCTTATTCTGATCTGATTTTTAGGCTATAATCTGGCCTCAAAGATGTGATAAGCCTTCTTTAGCAAGTACCATACACACCTGAACACACACCCACCCACCTGCACACACACATATATAGTCCCCTATATATGTGGCTCCATGGTATATCCTCAGGTTGTCATGATCGGAGTTTGTGTTTTCTGTTTTAACGATCTGTTTTACTTCTAACGCTGGAAACACCTGCGTTTGTTGTCACTGGCAGTATATTTGTAACAATCTCTGTTTGGAACAGGTTATTGATTAGTACGTGTCATGAACATAGCCTCAAAACAGAACGGTTACTTGGATTGTTGGATGACATGCACAAATATAATTGGGGGGTTTTTGTCTTCTTTTTCTGTTTTTTTTTTGGATGTATTCTTATTTTATTTTTATCGTCTGATCTGCCGATGCTGTGCATATTGTCGATTCATTGGTTGATTTCGAATCTTGGTAGTTGGTATTGTCGAATGTTGAACGTCAAAGCGCTGGTCTTCCAATGATCAATATATTCTTGTGCTGTCAATGTCCCATTCCTAGAATCTGTTCAATTCAGGTTAGTCTTAGGGCTAGATTTAGTGAAAGAAATTGGGGAAAAAGAAACCAGCCCAAAATGGTAACATTGTCCATACGGCTTTAAATAAAGTCATTTACAGCCAAGATTATTTTTTTGGTCTTTGCATAAAATGTTCATGCTTGTTAATATCAATTTTTAACTGCTTGGTTGCTTGAAAGTGGGTGTTATTTTCAAATATCATCATGCTAATGTTTATTTACTCAAAACAATTTCTTTAAGAAGCTTACTTATATTTAAACTATTGCATTGATACATATGCTAATATTTATCAATACCCACTATTAGTTGATTTTCAGCCAACAACTTGGTCATAGTAGATGACCAACATGACAATATCAAGACAAATCAACTGCATTTATGTTATTATAGGACCTTATGATTGTGTTAACTTTTTCAACCTCTACTTCTGAAAAAGTTAGCCTTTTTTTTTCTACAAGAAGGGATCCTAAAATAGGGGCTGCCAGCCATTTAATGTTGTTGCCTTGAAGACCTGCAATATATCAATTTGTCTTGCCCAGTTTCAATTGGATTAGGGGGAAGAAATACATCATCATATCTTTTTATCTTCTCCATCAAACAAATACAATTCTTAGAACAGTAGTTGGGGTATTATATAAAAATAACTAGCAAAGCATGATTGAGACCAGCACATAGATATCTAAAACAGTTGTTTGCAACTGGGTAAACCTCCACATGCTTTTGTACGTCAGATAAATAGATAGGTTATCACATAAATAGATCAACATCTACTTCAAAGTGCTAGTTGAATATTTAGGATCTTAATTTCCATTTTGAAATGCTTCTGTTTGTTTTTCCTGTGTTGCTGGTTGTGTCACAGTACATCTCTGTCCAAATTATGCAGTCATCACAGGTGCTTGATTAGTAAATAATGTGAATTAAAAGGTGCTTTATTATCTGATTGCATTCCTAGCTCTTTTTTTTTTTCGTAATTCCTCTTTCATTGAATTGAATGATGGGATATCCTTATTGTGCAGGCAGGTTCATTTCTCCTCTCATTGAAGAGTTGAGTGAGAAATACCCTCACGTGAAGACATATAAGATTGAGATTGACCAGGTAGGAAGGGGGTACTGGGATGTTTTCTTTTCCAATTTTGTCTAATTTGCTTGGAAGTTGGAATCATCATGTTCATCATACAATGTTTGTATAAAATCTTATGTTGACAAAAAATAATTTCAAGTCTGGAATGCAGGTATTTTGGTTTTGATCTCATGATTGAAACCATGTTATTATAGCAATTCTTGGAAACATTAGTTAAGCAATTGTTGGTTTCAATTTTATTTCAATATTTTACCTTTTTACTATATTTTTTTGGTTTTTTAAGAAAGCTCACTCTGTCCCTTTCTTCTTATTTTTCTTTTTTGTAACTAATCATTCCATCGTAAGGTAAAGCTTTTGTAGTTCTTTCATATCATTTTGAGTGGAAAAAGAATTTGAGTATCTATAGATATCGTACTTATAAAAAAGAAAGTATCTGTAGATATCCATCACAAGCTCAAATAGTTTTTAATCTATCATGCTGCCAAGAAATGAAGTATTTCTAGATGTAAAGTTCTCCTTAAACAAGCTGCAATATGCACTGTGCAAAGTTATAATCAGATGGTATTAAATTTAAGGTTTTCTCTTCCTGGGTCTGTTATATATATATATATCTGTTAGATTGCCAACTGAAGTAGTATCTTTGGCTTTCATAGCAGGTCGGTCCTGTAAAAGATTTCCCAGCGATTACAAAATCGCTGGAATAGGATATAGCAGCGGTATTTTTAACGCTAGGAAAAGTTTTTCGAGCTCAAATTTCTTTCCCAGCGATTAGAAAGTCGCTGGCATAGGATATGGCAGCGGTATTTTTAGCGCTGGGAAAAGTCCTTTTCTTTCGAAATTTCTTTCCCAGCGATTTTTTAATTGCTGGTAATTTTCTTTTTGGTTGTATAATAGTATTTGCCGCGCAATAAAAGACTTTTTGCGGCGACTTTTAATCGCCGCAAATAGTATTTTAAAAAATAAAAAAAAATTATTAGTTCAACCTATATGGCTGTTTTATAGTGTTAATTCTTATATTTTATTATTTTTGAAATATTTATTTTTCTTACTTAAATTTGAACTTTATCATGGCCTACTAAGGTCTCCATACTTAAAGACAAATATTAATTAAAGACAAAAAAATGAAACACATACGTAAAGGTAAAAGTTTAAATTTTCAGAAAATTTACAAGAAACTTACCTATAGGTCTTGTTCATTTTTCCCATCTATAATCAATCATGTCTTTCATACTATCAATCATGTCTTTTACAGGACCGACCTGCTATGAAAGCCAAAGATACTACTTCAGTTGGCAATCTAACAGATATATATATATATATATATAACAGACCCAGGAAGAGAAAACCTTAAATTTAATACCATCTGATTATAACTTTGCACAGTGCATATTGCAGCTTGTTTAAGGAGAACTTTACATCTAGAATTGTATTTGTTATTTGCTAGTTATTTTTATATAATACCCCAACTACTGTTCTAAGAATTGTATTTGTTTGATGGAGAAGATAAAAAGATATGATGATGTATTTCTTCCCCCTAATCCAATTGAAACTGGGCAAGACAAATTGATATATTGCAGGTCTTCAAGGCAACAACATTAAATGGCTGGCAGCCCCTATTTTAGGATCCCTTCTTGTAGAAAAAAAAAGGCTAACTTTTTCAGAAGTAGAGGTTGAAAAAGTTAACACAATCATAAGGTCCTATAATAACATAAATGCAGTTGATTTGTCTTGATATTGTCATGTTGGTCATCTACTATGACCAAGTTGTTGGCTGAAAATCAACTAATAGTGGGTATTGATAAATATTAGCATATGTATCAATGCAATAGTTTAAATATAAGTAAGCTTCTTAAAGAAATTGTTTTGAGTAAATAAACATTAGCATGATGATATTTGAAAATAACACCCACTTTCAAGCAACCAAGCAGTTAAAAATTGATATTAACAAGCATGAACATTTTATGCAAAGACCAAAAAAATAATCTTGGCTGTAAATGACTTTATTTAAAGCCGTATGGACAATGTTACCATTTTGGGCTGGTTTCTTTTTCCCCAATTTCTTTCACTAAATCTAGCCCTAAGACTAACCTGAATTGAACAGATTCTAGGAATGGGACATTGACAGCACAAGAATATATTGATCATTGGAAGACCAGCGCTTTGACGTTCAACATTCGACAATACCAACTACCAAGATTCGAAATCAACCAATGAATCGACAATATGCACAGCATCGGCAGATCAGACGATAAAAATAAAATAAGAATACATCCAAAAAAAAAAACAGAAAAAGAAGACAAAAACCCCCCAATTATATTTGTGCATGTCATCCAACAATCCAAGTAACCGTTCTGTTTTGAGGCTATGTTCATGACACGTACTAATCAATAACCTGTTCCAAACAGAGATTGTTACAAATATACTGCCAGTGACAACAAACGCAGGTGTTTCCAGCGTTAGAAGTAAAACAGATCGTTAAAACAGAAAACACAAACTCCGATCATGACAACCTGAGGATATACCATGGAGCCACATATATAGGGGACTATATATGTGTGTGTGCAGGTGGGTGGGTGTGTGTTCAGGTGTGTATGGTACTTGCTAAAGAAGGCTTATCACATCTTTGAGGCCAGATTATAGCCTAAAAATCAGATCAGAATAAGGAGGGAAACTGCCAGAAAATGAGAAATTAAGTTGATGATCAAGGACATCAAACCCATTGACAAACCCAGTGAGAAAGGTGATGGTAAATTATCAACTGAAACTTAACAAAGAGTTGTGGAGCTAATTAAGAGAGAAATAGTATAATTACTTTAAGATATGCTTAGTTATTGTTTGCTTCCTAACAGGTGGTCACATATAACATTAGCAAAAGAAATTAATATAACCATTAAAACAAGAAATTAGTTTCTAATTATATTGATATTTGAGTTTAGAATGCTAGAAAACAAAAACCAGAAGAAAGAGGGATAGAGATATATGGAAATGATTGTAGGCAACATTGACCTAGAAAGAATTGAAACAGCAAGCTAGCTAACATTACCATGATCAACTGATCATTTTCAAAAAGTTATTCAGTATTTGAACATGCAAGCACATGGAGTGGAAATGAATTGATCCACTATCTATCTTTTCAAACTGCTGCAAAGATGAACCCATGAAATAATCGCTGTCAAAATCAAGAATGATGAACTTGGAAGTATTCAAGTCGTTTCAGATTTAAAACGAGGTGTACTATCATTATAAGAACACAGAAGAAATATAGTTCCACATATATGTGTACAATTCTCATACTGGGTTTACATGGTATGATGATCTTGATCCTACACACATCTTCAGATTTTACTAAATGGAATTAATACAAGAGTACTCAAATCTTTTCCCATGTTTTAATGAATGAACGCAAAGAACTGTGTGAGACCCCAGGATGATAAGCATCAACAGATAAATAAGTGCACAAAAGAAGATTAAACCTTCAAAATGTTCAGGGTTTATGGATGAAATAGTACTATTTGAATTCCTTGAAATAGCAGATATCATACTGATCACTCTACATGGTTTAGTAAAGATTAAGGCTTACATTCTTTTTTACTGGCATATAATACCAACGCTGGAATATTAAAACCCCTGCTATAAAAATACATTAGAAGAACAAAAGATACTACGTATATGTAATGAGTTCTACTAATTATCATAAGCATCAACATTATGTCCATTGTTCAAATATTGATGTTCATTCAAATTCTTCAGAAACATAGTCGAATCAAAGGCTTTAAATAAAGATCTGGCTGAACTTTTGTAAACTAACGGTTGTAAATGCATATATCATTTTATAACCATTGCGCATGCATGTCTTTATTACATACATGGAGGTGACATGATTTTTACTGGCAGAGTAACCCTAGCCAGGTAGGTTTATTTCATGATGAAATTTACAGTTTCATAGCAATAGTTCTGAAAGAATTTCAGTTGAAGAGCAATAACATGAAAATCACCAATTTATTGGTTTCCATATCATCAATACTCGATATATGGATGATTTTGAGGTTATTGCACTCAAGACAGCAACCCCTTGAAATCTAGCATTTTGAAAGAATGTTATAGGGATTCATCCATATGGCTTGCTAGTGTGTAAGTATAACATGCATTATGAGAACTATTTTATAATTATTAAATAATGAAAACATAAATACTTCTTTCCTTTCAGTAGTGGGTTGATGTATCAATAGACAAGCAAAAGAAATGAGTTTTTTCCAGCATTCATACAACTAGTTTAATGAATAAGCCTCCTACATCAAGAACATATCCTCCTTTCCCAAAAGTTTACCATAGAGGGGAATCGATTACCATAGATATTGCAGTATAATAATTTATTTGAAAACAGTTATTATAAGAGACTGGCGATCGAGTGGAAGGGTAGCAATTAAGGTAATTGATAATAAATACCATATATGAATGCTGATAAGCATAGTAATGAATCGCCCCCACACAAAGGAAGGATGGGAGCACTAATGTTAGCTTCTCAATGCTGAATAGATCTAATAATAGAACCACAGAGCACGCACAGCTTCTATTCATACTTTTAATTTTTATTCTACTTGAGAGAAAAGAAAAATATATGCTGCTTCATGCAGCCCTAATTGAGAAGCTATATAAAATGATCTTCCCTCTATTCCATCACATACCTATTTATGTGAGACATATAACAGAATAAATGACACAAAACCAGAGTCAATCTTTTCAGTAAACAAAAATGATCACAACATGACCAACAACATCACCACCAGCACCACCAGTGGCGGCAGGAGATAAAATCAATAAAATTCATAATCATCCATGCAACAATAAATTATAAACCATACATAGGAACAGATGAGAACTCAGAAATGTCAGGACCAAATCCTGGCAACTGATACATACCAACGTACCTAAGGTAAAGCAACAATCAAAACCAAACAATCACTGAAAAATGAGGAAGCTTTATCATTAACGGAAAAAGTGACAAAATCAGATGAATACAACCCTCAGAGAAGCACAGATTTCAAATAAAAACCCTAGAATCTCGCTGCATAGGCCAAAACTAAGAAACTGGAATTATTTATTGGAACATAGTGATACATTAAAGATAATTTCATAATAACATCAGGCCAGCAGCATAAATTTAAAAACACTACCGCCATTATATCTAATTTGGCGGGGTCCATACACATTATTGAGCTCCAATTGATGGTTTCAGAATAGAAAGTGACCATCCATTTTACATTCAAGTTCCCATTTTAAAACTAATTGTTCAATTNCCAGCGATTTTGTAATCGCTGGGAAAGAAATTTGAAGAAGAAAAATACTTTCCTAGCGTTAAAATAGCGCTGCCATATTATATACCAGCGATTGTGTAATCGCTGGGAAAGAAATTTGAGCTCGAAAAACTTTACCCAGCGTTAAAAATACCGCTGCAATATCATATACCAGCGATTTTCTAATCGCTGGGAAATAAATTTTAAAAAGGAAAGATATTTAGCAGCGATTAAAGAATCGCTGGGATAGAAAGTAGCAGCGAGTAAATTGTCGCTGCCAAGTGACATTCCGTTTTTGAAACTAGTTCGCGGCGATTTAGAAATTGCTGCTATAGACGCTATTTTTGGCGGCGATTTTTTGTTTCCGCCGTAGTATATAGAAACTGGCTGAATAGTGCCGGCGAACAACCGGCGACATAGAAATCGCCGGGATATATGTATGGCGGGGATTTTCATGCTTTTCCCAGCGATTTATCATCGCCGGGAAAAATGCAATCTGTTGTAGTGTGTATCATATAATATCCTAGTATCCACCAAAATCATGTACAGAAAAGTAGTTAATTTATAGATATAATTGAAAGATATATATATATATATATATAATATAAGATCTGAATTAAGTAGATGCACCGTGCACATTGAGGGGATGGGGTCCAAAAATAGTGTGTACAATGTACGTATTGAGGGTTTGAGAATTATTGGAGGAAATTAATAGCTAGCTGGAAAGCACCCAATTAAACCAACCAGAAACCTCTATAACAATTATGATAATATTCCAACATATACCTTTATTTCATTTAGCACTACAAAAATGGCTGCCATAATAGTAGTAGTAGTAGTAGTAGTAGTAATAATAATAATAATAATAATAATAATAATAATAAAATAAATAAGTAAAAACTAAAAAATCAAAGATGAATCATATTTTAGGAACTAAACATATATTCTCGATCAGTGAAGAAAAACCTAGATATACCATCCAACATGTGGTTTGTGTTTTGGGGGGGGGGGGGGGGGGGGGGGGGGGGGGGGGGGGGGGGGGTGGGTGGTGTGGAATCTTCATCCTCCCTCCTCGAGTCTTGTGATGGGATTCGTGGACATAAAGTTTGCTACAATAAGCAATTTGACGTAGTAACTAAGTGGGAAGAAAAATAAGTGGTTCGAGGGAGGCTTGAGTATCTTTGATGGGAGAAGACATGGTTTTTATGAATGATTTGGTTCTCTAATCCGAATTAGAGTAGTTGGCAATTAGCAAAGCATGCGGAAATGTAAAAGGGTTCTAAACTCTAAACCTTTTTTTTTTGTTTTGTTTTTTTTTTTTTGAGAAAAATGCTTCATAGCATTCATTCATAAACGAAGTTACAATTGCGACTTAACAAGACAGAAAAACCTGACGATAAGCCAACTAACGCAATTGCTCAGGAACTTCCCCACACACAAGGTAATGGACATTTTCTTAACTTCTAACAAGCTCTGTAAGGCTAGAGACAAGGACCCCTCCAACCTCCAAGGAGGCAGAATACGGGAGACAACTGCTATGAAGAAACAGTCCAATAGCATATAACAACACTAAACCTAGAAACCAACAAACCAACTAAACAAAAACTAACAAAAACAAACTGACCACGATCACGGCATGAGCTCTAGCGGCACATCCTCCACAGGCAATTGGCATCACGAGCCCCAATGAGACGAGCACCTAGCTTGCGTACGGACCATAGCAACCTCCACATCGGAGGCCAGCTGTATGACCACCGGCAATAACATCGCCCGCCGCTCTCAGCTCTTTGCCTCAGTTTGAGCCCCCACAAAAACTCATAACCACACCGTGGACTTCACAAGAAACTAACAGAACAACCAAAAACAAACAAAAACCACAGCGGCAAAGGCCGTGCAAAGCATAGACACAAAACCAACACCAGAAACAGAGAAAACAAAAACACCCACACCGGTGACACCAACCAACAGCGGCAGAGACCATGCAAAAAGAAAACCGGTCGCCTAACAAAAGATGGAAAAACAGAGCACAAACAACCGGCAAACATAGGCCGAGCTCGACTCAAAAACTAAAACTAGGAGGAACACCGTTGTTCGGAAACTGAAGAACCGGAGATTGAGGATCCAAAGAAGCCGATAAACTTGTCTGTAGATGGTCCCTTGGAGGAGCGTGACAGCCACACGTCGCAGAGAGCCGAGACTTCGACTCGCTTGTGCTGGCAACGCCCCTCTCCGATTGGCACCACGTTCGGTGGGCTTGTAGATCAGCACCTGGTCAACACCCTGGAGGGGTGCGTGTTGACGGTCGGCGGCTAGACAGACCGGAGCGGCATCCTCCCTTATTGACTTGAAAAAAACCAAAAGAGAAAAACGAAAAGACAACAAACAGAGAAAAAAAAAAGGGGGAGGGGAGCGGGAGACGAAGCTCCCACCCCCCTCGTTGAGCGCCTCTGGGTTGGGGGGTTAGAGAGGTTTCAGAGAGAAGGGTTTCCTGAAGTTCTATCAGCTAACTCTAAACCTTGTTGAAGCACAAGCTATTGTTCCATTTAAAGCATTAAGATTTTTTGAAAAAGGAAACACAATCGTACGTGCAAGATATTGAGGGGATTCTTTTTTTTTTTGGAAAGAGGGTAAAGATCAAGATCAACTTGCTTGCTCCCATGGCAAACAAAGGGCATGGGAGAAACTTCTAATTAAACCAACCAGAACTAGTAGTCTAGTAGTACTACATGAGATCATATTAATATAATATGGGATTTCAGTGGGGTATTATTTTACTTATAGTAATGCTTTTATAGAAGTGATACCAGATACAACTACAAATATTATCTGAAAACCAAAACAACTTTCACAATTTTTTATTTTAAAAAAAAAAAATCTCACAAAAATTTTCTTTCCAAACAAACAAACAATATTTTCAGTGAACCCCACTAGAATTTCTCAAACTTCAATAAAAATATCTGTAAAAACTTTCTCAATCCAAACAAATATATTTTTAGTGTACTCATGCATAACAGCATAAGCATTAAGCAGGTAGTATTTCTTTTAAAAACATAAAATTATGAAACTTGTGTAACAGATTAATTTAATATTTTGCATATTAGAGAATCAGAGATATATACGTTAGCATACATATGGATTTTGGGCTTTGAGGCATTTATTCGAACAGTTTGCACTCATCTTCCATTTACACCTCAATAACATGCAATCACCTACTGCATTGATTCCTAAATACATCCATCCATTTTCACACCTTTACAACTATATTCATAATTCCCAAATTGAAAATGAAAACCCTAAAATTACCAATTAAAATGGTGGTGCAGGTGGCACTGTGAAGAAAATGATTTTGCAAATGTTGGACCGTGCAACACAGCTACGACGGAGGCACCAAGAAGAAATTAAATGGGGATGATAAATGGCGTAGAAGAAATGAAACGACAGTAAAATCCACTTGAGACAATGAGAGACGAGAGTAGAGAATCTGAGAGACTAAGATTCAAGAACCAAACAGCAAACGGGCAAAGTGAAAACTGTAAATGGAAGAAGAAAAGAAGAAGAAAGGGCCACAGCATAGGGTCTCTATACGCAGCAAGACAATGTTGTTCCTATTTAAAGGAACATTGTCGTTTAACTTAGGAATAAAAATAAACACAAATGCAAAACGAAGTCATTTTGCATCTATGTTAATTAAAAAAAAGTCAGAGTCGAAGTCAGAATTCGAAGTCCCATGAGACTGCAAACTTCGACTCTAACTCCGATTGCATTTTTGGAGTGGCTCTAATTCCGACTCCGAATTCTGACCACTCCCACTTCGTCGGAATCGGAACAGATTTCGGACATAATCGAAATTGTCAAAAATTTGCACAACCATACAAAGCACTGTGTTGATTTTGGGTAGAATTGATTGCTCAGCTAGCCTATATATAATATATAGAAATTGGATTAATAAGGACGGAGAAGACTTTGGTGATACATCAAAAAGATTTTAAAGTGCACTATTATTGATAGACTTGTGGGGTGCATTATTTTCTTTGATCATCAACTTTGTTATTATTAAAAGAGTATATAAGTTTTAACTATTTTATCTCATTATTATAATTTTTTTAAATTTTTATATAAAATATAATAATATATTTAATATTTTAAAATAAATATAATATTAAAATATTTTATTTAACTTTTATTTTATCTCATCTATATAATCAAATGAAACTTCGTCTGCTATTTTAATAATTTGGAACTTCACTCATATTTGCAAATTATATGTACATATGTAAAAATTAATAGAATCTTAAAACTTCGAGTGATCATATGTGGAAAGGCAAATCAAACTCTTCTCTCTTTTCTCTCTTCCTCTCTCTCGCCTAAGAGTGGAAAAGAAAAAAGAGGTGAAGTACATAGAGTCCCATATTTACAGTAATAATACTATAAGGGTGGTGGTCTTCCTAATTCAGTGATTTGAATTGAGGAAGGTTTAGGATGGATTCTCTGGAAGAAAAGTGAAATCAGTTTCGATTATCTGAGAAGGAAGATGAGAGTAGAATTGTGGATGCGGCTTCACTAGTAGATTCACTTAGAAAAGGTGAAAGAAGTTTAGTGGATAAGTTGTGCTCTGAATGTGTGGTGAATAAATACGTTATATTCAATACCATGTCTAAAGTATGGAGAGTGAACAAGCCGTTTTAGTTTCAAGATATAAGTCCAAACCTGTTTGTGATAACTTTTTAGAATGAAGCAAACATGGAGAGAGTTTATTCGGGAAAGCCTTGATTGTTTGATAATAACCTTTTTGCATTAAAAACTTTCGATGGGTTCTATCTCCAAAACATATAGTTTTCAAAATAGAGGCTTTTTGGATTCAGTTATATAACTTGCCACTAGCGTGTATGAATAAATTGATTGGCAAGCAGATTGGTTCTTCAATTGGTAAGGTGATCGACATTGATGTCATTGAGGATGGAATGGGATGCGGACAAGTCTTGCAAATTATAGGGGAGATCAGTTTGCATAAGCCTATTGCAAGGGTAGAATGCTTAAGGTATAGGAGTCAAGCATGTGGATTCCTTTGAATTACAAGAAGTTGCCCAAACTATGTTTTAAATGTGGAAGAATCATGCATGATAGTCAACGTTGCAAGGGTGTGAGTTATAAGGATGAGGAGGCAGTTCAAGATCAGTTTGGAGTTTGGCTACGTGTTGATTCTGTTTTCAAAAGGAAGCAAGCAGATTGATCTCGTAAAGATAGACGGAAGCCAGGGACCAGTTTTGATCAACAAGGGTGTAGGAAGGAGGTGTTGAGGGAAGAACCAGAGTTGATGAATATTCCAATGAGAAAATGAATCATGGAGATTATTTTGGAGGATAGTGGAGAAAAAATAGGAGATTTGGCTACTATAGATAATCAAAGGGAGGATAGGGATGTGAGGTTAAATTCAAAAAAGGTGACCTAAGATGGAAGTGAAATAAATGGTGTTGATCTAGGGCTACAAAAGGAAAAAGTTGTTGAGGAAAATAAGGCTAATGATTTTGAGTTTGCTGGGATTGAAAAAATAGTTGAGGGAAAGGTAAACGTATCTCGTAGGATGGATGTGGGTACCGTTAGCCAAATGGTTTCTGAACCCAAGCCCATCTCAATTTGGCCTATGCATGCGGATATGACTGAAAGGCCCATTAATCTTGTTGTTGAAACTGTTGATAGAGCAGGTGACTCAAATCTGAGATCTATGCTACATGTTGAGAATAAGTACTCGAGGATGGAAGAGGAAGGCTGGGCAGCAAGGTATTCAAGATAGGGGGGAGGCTAAGATTCAATTTAGCAAAGAGAAGCACAGCAAAAAAAGAAGTCTGGAGGATGAAAATATTATTTCAAACTGTCAGGTGTCCATGAAAAGAGGGAAAGTAACAGTGGTGGAAGATGAATTTAGAGTGGCAAGTGGAATGGCAAAGGTTGTATCACAGCCCGGCCAATCGTTATGAAACACTTGAGTTGGAATTGCCGAGGGCTTGGAAATGCTTGAGCAATTCATGATCTCTACTTGTTAGTTAGAGAAAAGAAACTCAATGTAGTTTATCTCATGGAGACAAAACTAAGGAGTTCTAGATTTGAATAGATCAAACAAAAGTTTGGTAATGATTGTTGCTTTGTAGTTGAGCCATTGGGAAAGAAAGGGAGATTAGCTATGTTGTGGCAGAAAGAGTATGTTGTAGAACTTGTGAACTACTCGCATAATCACATTCAAATGTTGGTTACTGAAAATGAGGATCAGCAGCAGTGGTATTGCACAGGGTTTTATGGACACTTAGAAATCACTAAGAGAAGTGGCTCTTGGCCTCTTCTTTCCATAATTAAACCAAGCTTCAATCAAGCTTGGTGTGTCATGGGAGATTTCAACAAGATATCAGCATGTTATTAAACTTATGGAGGCTGACAAAGACCTAAAAAACAGATGGAGGATTTCTGGCATGTTGGTTTTTGTAATAGTTTGCATGACTTGGTCTAGAAAGGATGTTTGTTTACATGGAGCAATAGACAGGCAGGGTCTTATTATACAAAAGAAAGGTTAGATCGTATACTAGCTTTTACTTAATGGAAGAATATGTTTAGGAGGTATGTTGTGGAAACCTTAGCTACAAGAAGATCATATCATAGGCCAGACTTATTAACTTGTCATAGAGCTGATTCCTATACGATGGGAAAGAGTAATAATTTCATGTTTGAGGCAAAATGGACTAAAGATATGGAGGGGGAGGAAGTAATTAGAGAAGGGTGGGGTAAGGTAGTGGATGGGCAGGATGGATGGGAGAAGATTAAGAATAAGTTCTATGGATGTGCTAAAGAGCTTACAAAATGGAGTAAGAAGAAGAATATTGATTGTGCAAAGGAAATACTAATAAAAACAGAAGAGCTTAGGAAGATGCAGGATATTGAGGGGCCTCAGAATATTGAAGCTATTAAAGATGTAACAGCCCGCTAGATATTCACTGTTGAAATTTCTATTGACTTTAGAAATCTCGTGAAAACCTTATAAGTTTTCACAAATTGACTAATCACATAGGTTTTAGTCTATCAATATAGTCATTGTTATCACTCACTATGGTACCAAAAATGTAATTTTTATTATTTGAGGTAGTTAGAAGTTTTACAATACGTTATGATCTACATTACTAGACTCAGTTGATTATTTAGGATTTTATGGCATAATAACCCATTTTCATAATTTCAGATGAAACGTCTGTTCGAAACTGTGAATTTATTTTCAAGGACACTTCAAGGTTGAGTTTTGGTAAACGATTTTCACTGTAGGTTAATATGAGTATTTAGGATTTTTCAGTACTAAGTTTATTATACATTTTTTTGGAGTGAATAATAACCTCGTTAAGTGTACTAAGTTCAGTGTTTTCAAAATCACAGCGTGGAATGTTCAAATTAGATTAGAGAAGTTTTATTTGGACACTTGGTAAGATCTTAGCCACACATAGTGAATAGTATTAGACCCTTGACCCAAAAAGGAACCATTAGATGGATTTGTAAAGGAAATCAAGATGTGAGATCATGCCACCTAAGCAAAACTTGTTTTTCATTTGATCAACCAAATTGTCCCAGACCAAAGAGGGTTTCAACCCTAGCGAGGCCCTAAATAGTTGGAATCTAATTGAAACCCCAAAAGTTTGGTTGAAAACCAAAACCCTAAACGGTTTTCCTAAACCTTAAAGTTGGCCTCCAAACCCCTTTTGATCTGATTACTAGCATTATGTTTAATCACTTGGTTAAATCACTTTCACATGCTATTAATTCATAAAATTCTTGTTATGACATCATTATCCAACCTTTTAAAATTTGAAAATTTGATTAGGCCAAGAAAAATTAGATTTGGGCTTGATACCATCTAAAACCCTAACCAAACCCCTTTTAAACCCCAAATTGAAGCCCACTTGGTTGAAGCCCGCCAAGAATTTGGCCACCTTGGCAAAGCTTCTCGAAGAAGTTTCCTCCCCCACATGGCAGGCCATCCACTGCCCTTGGCTGGGCCCAATAGTGCCTTGATGTGAAGGAGAATTCCATCTCATCAACCTCCATACCTCACAGCTTCTGCAAGCAATCCTTTGTCCCTCACTATTCTCCACTTTATGTCACATAGCCACCTTCTATCAAGGGTCATTCAAGCCCATAACTCCCCCCGTCCAGAAGTCCAAAGTCATTCAAGATACATTTATTTCCCTTTCATCACTTATTCACCCCGTTCTTAGAGAGAAATCCAAAAGAGCTCTCTCGAGTAGATTTCTGGATCTTTTTGCGTGGAGATTTTTGATACTTTGTAAGTATTTTCACATGATGAATCCTCATAAAATTTTTTCATCTTTGAGTATAGTTTCCTTAGATATATTATTCGTCTCATTCCATGGTCATTTGCTCGGTAAAAAGTATTTTTAACCATGGAAAGGTCATTCTGGGTGTGAAACTGGAGAGTATGTATGTTATGGAGTGTTTTTAGCATGTGTTTATGAATCTTTATTGGGGTTTTATTTGATGACTAAAGCTTTTGATGATAGATTTTGTTAAATCTAGAAACTTGAAAACTGGAAGTGGAGAAATAGTTTTTATATTGAGAAAGTTTGAATATTTCGTGGTTTAATCTTACTCTAAAGATTTTGATATTTTATATGATGATCCTAAGTCTCTTATTTTGAAGATATTAGTATTAGTTTCAAAGATATCATTTTTCTATGCAAGAGGATTCCGGTTAGCCTAAAATTTGATGTTTTTGGGTTAGATTCATGTTTTATTTATTTTTAGCCATATGATTTTAAGTTTGATGGTTGGTTTTTTTTAGGACACATTTTCAAACCCTGTGATGTTTTAATTTGAAGATCTCATATTTTTAAGTCATGGATCAAGAGATTGATCAAAACTTAGTTAAGAAAAAAACGTTTCTGTTTTTGGACTAAGTGTAAAACCAAAAACTCCAAGTGTTATTTTGGTGACTTTCGTTTACTGATTTAAAGCATGGTTGATCTTAGGATGATGTTATGAATATTTTAGAAGGATGATTTGATTTTTTGAAATTCTTGGAGATGTTTTGATTTAGGGTCAAGGCTTGTGATTAAAGGGTTTGGATCTTTTTACAAAAAAGTTTAGTGTTGATTATTAGTTTTTTCTAAATGGATGTTTTAAGTATGGTTTTAAACTTAAGATAGGAAGATCTTTGTAACAAAATTTTGGTTTAAGTATGAGTTTTGAAATTAGAAGGAATTGAAACAAAAATCAACCGAAATGCCTATGGATGTTTCGGCCATAGTGTGTTTTTCATAGTTGTGATTTATTTTAAAATTTTATGACTTGATATTTGAGTTTATGACAAAATTTACATGAGGAATGTAAATTTTGAAAATTTTTGGAAGTAGGATGTGAAATCTTTAAGTTAGCGGTAAAATGGTCATTTTCCCACATGTAGAGCCTAAAATGATAATTTTACTCTAAATTAGCTTATTTTCATGCTTCTAATGGTTAGTGATTAAATTTGTATTTTTTTTAGAATCACTATTTTCAATTCCTCGTGTTTCACTCTTTATTTTGGTAGAATGCGACGATCAAGGTAAGTTAACTCTTAACTTACTATTAGTTTACTGTGTATGTGTAATGGGTAAGAGAACTATAATGTATGTATGTGTGTTCTCATATATGCCATGCATGCCAAGTTATCACATATTTGTCTGTTACATAGAATTTATTTTGTCATGAGTTATTCATCTGTTACATAAGATATTTTGTCACGTATTACGCTACATTGCAAATACATCATGTTAAGTGTGCAATCTATTACATGTATGTCATGTCATGTTCACTGTTGCAAGTACGTCATGTTAAGTATGTTGTTCGTTATATGTGATACCATGTTATGAAATATGGTTTGTTGCATGCCATGTCAAGTTACGAAATATCTCTGCTCCATGTATGTCCTCGTGTAGTTAAGTTATTGTTCAATTTATGGTGACTACACCATCGTGGTAATCCCATGAGATAAGAATAAGCAATCATAGTGAACCCATGAGATAAAAATAAGCAATCATGATAACCCCATGAGATAAGAATACACCATTATGGTGAACCCATGATATAAGAATAAGCAATCATGGTAACCTCATGAGATAAGAATAAACCATCATGGTAATCCCATGAGATAAGAGTAAGCAATTATGGTAATTCCATGAGATAAGAATAAGTAATCATGGTAACCCCATGAGATAAGAATAATTTCAGTTCAAGTTCAAGTTCATGTCAAGAAGTTGAGTTTAAGCAGTTAAAGAAGTAAGATTCTAAGTTTATGTTAAGTCCAGTTTCACATCAAATGCAAGTTAAATCAAGTTTCATATCAAGTTCGTGTTAAGTCAAGTTTCAGATCAAGTTCATATTATATTGTTATGTTATGTTCACGTTAAGTTTCAAGTTCATGGTCATATCATGTTATGTTATGTTCATGTTCATGGTAAGTTCCAAGTTCATGTTCATATCATGTTATGTTCACATACATGTTATGTTCAAGTTCACATTCATGTTATGTATGTTCATGTTCACATTATGTCTCAAATTCACGTTTATGTTAAGTTCAAGTTCATTTTTATGTTATGTATGTCCACGTTCATGCTATGTTTCAAGTCCACGTTATGTTTCAAATTCTTGTTATGTTATTAGTCCATGTTACATTTTAAGTTCAAGTTCATGTCACGTCAAGTCAAGTTCAATTTACGTTTCAGTTTAGGTTATGTTAGTTATGTTATGCTTATTTATGACTTTAATTATACATTCATACTTTTACTGCTATGCATGTATCATTAACCTGTGTGGGAGCTTCTTGTTAACTTACTGAGATTTGTAATCAAATCTCACCGTGGTAGTCTCAACTACCATTCTCCCGAATGGTAGGAGTTGTGTTAGGATTAGAGCAGGGAGCGGACATCAATAGACTGGAGGAGGTTGAATAAATGCTACAGACGCAATGCGAAACTTACAGCTTCAATAGTTGGGTTTTTTTTAGACAATATTTTGGTCTCGTTTGTCGAGTTACACGAGTTACTTGACGAACTGGCTCAATACTGTATTTTGGTAATGTAAATATGGAGTCTAGTCTCCCATGTTTTGAGATTACAGTCTTTTGAGACCTGTACTATAATCGTGGATGTTTATTTTATTAAGTATACATAGATTATGCTTTAACTATTTAGGATATTATAAGTTTGGTGCATAGTATTACTCAAGAAAAAAATTATCCGCTGTGAATATTGTATAATGCTATATGCATATTAGGAACATTGCATCTTATATGTCATGAATGGGAGCAGGTAATCTTGTGTTACATGTCCCGACACTTCGGATGTCCATCCGATCTCAAACGAAATATGGGGGCATCACAAAAGAGATGGAAAAGGAACTTGATACACTCTTAGAGCAAGAAGATCTTAAGTGGAGGCAGAGAGCAAAAGTAAACTAGTACCATATTGGAGATAAAAACACTAGGTTTTTTCACCTATGTGCAACTCAAAGACAAAAATAGAGTCAAATTAGAGCTACTCATGATATGCAAGGCAGGAGAAGGGAGAGTCACACAAATATTGCAGATGCCTGTACTCAGTACTTCAAAGATATTTTCAACTCTACAAGACCAACTAAGAAAGATTTGAATAGCTACCTAAGTTGTATTGACACAAGGGTGACTGAGGACATAAATAACAGATTGCAGAAGCCTTTCATTAGAAAAGAAATAGAAAAAGCTCTAAACCAAATGGCACCTCTAAAAGCCCTAGGTTCTGATGGGTATAATGCTCAATTCTTTCAAACTTATTGGCACATTGTAGGGGATGAGGTATGTGATACCATTTTATAGTTTCTTAATGGGGGTAGGATAGATTTAGGGGTTAATTCTACTGTTATTGCTTTAATTCCTAAATTAAAAGAGCCTTTTATTGTTAACCAATTTAGACTATTAGTCTTTGTAACATTTTGTATAAATTGGTTTCCAAAGCATTAGCTAACAAGTTGAAGAATGTACTACACCTCATTGTATCAAACAACCAAAGTGCTTTTATTCCCAATAGGCTTATCACTAATAATGTGATTATAGCCTATGAATTATTACACTCTATGAAGACTAAGTAGAAGGGAAGAACAGATACTATAGCTATCAAACTAGACATGTCAAAGGATTATGACCGTGTGGAATGGAAGTTCCTAGAGGCTATTATGAAATAGATGGGTTTTGGAGATAGATGGATAAAGTTAGTTATGGAATGCATCTCTACTGTGAGCTACATAGTCTTGATAAATGGAAGAAATGGTGGATTTTTTCAACCTGAATGTGGAATTAGGCAAGGAAATCCATTATCTCCTTATCTATTTATCTTATGTGCTCAAGGATTTAGTGCAATGCTAAATGAGACAAAGGGGAAGGAAGAGATAAAAGGTGTTGCAGTTGCTAAAGGGGGATTAAGGGTTAGTCATCTGCTGTTTGCTGATGACAGTGTGCTCTTTTATAGAGCAAATATTGAGGAATGGCAAAGGATTCAAGGTTTGCTCAATATATATGAAAGGGCTTCTGGACAATGCTTGAACCGAGATAAGACTACTGTGTTTTTTAGCACTAATACCAGCATAGATAGACAGCAAGAATTCGTGAGTGCAGTAGGGGTCTCAATTAATAACAACTATGGAAAGTACTTTGGTCTACCAACTATGGTTGGGAGGTCAAATTACCTTACTTTCAGGGCTATTAAAATGAAGATATGGACCAGAATGTCAAGCTGGAAGAATACATTCCTTTCACAAGCAAGAAATGAAGTATTATTACAAACAGTAATTCAAGCCAACATATACCATGAGTGTTTCTAAGTTGCCATAGAGATTGTTGAAGGAGATAAAGTCAATGATGGGGAAATTTTGGTGGGGGAGTGGTAACGATCAACAAAAAATTCAATGGAAGTCATGGAGGAGCATGGGTGAGTCTAAGAGGGACAGGGGATTGGGTTTTAGAGATTTGAAATCTTTCAATAAAGCCATGTTGGCTAAGCAAGTATGGAGGGCTCTGAATAATCCAAGCTCTTCAAATTCTCAAATCTTGAAGCAAAAGTACTTTAAGAGGGGTAACATTCTAAATGCTAAAAAGGGAATTAACTCTTCTCTGATTTGGCAAAGTCTATGGTCGTCGATAGAGTTTATTAAGGAAGGAAGTGTTCAAAGAGTTGGGAATGTTAGTAGCATTAATATTTGGCATGATAAGTGGGTCCATAATTCTGTTCCTATAAAGCTTCATTCTTTTACATCCCGCTTGAGCAGAGACTCAACTATATCAGAACTAATAGATAAAGAGGAGGGTAGATGGAAGGAGGTAGAATTATATTAGCTATGTCAGGAAAATGAGTTAGAGCTTATATGTAAGATCCCTTTAAGCAAAAGAGAGGCTCAAGAAAAATTGATCTGGGGGTTTATTGCTAATGGAGTTTTTATGTGAAAAGTGCATATTATTTGCAACAAACTCTTAATACATAGATGAAGGGAGAGAGCTCAAGTGTTGTAGCAGGGTTGATAGATTGGAACCAACTATAGTCTATAAATATACCAATGAAGCTCAAACTTGTTGTGTGGAAAGCTGCTCATAATGTTCTTCATACTTTATAGAATATGTTTAAAAGGAAGGTAATCGAATCTGATCTATGTTCTATTTGCAAAAGGGAGGTAGAGTCTGTTATCCATGTAGTGTGGAGTTGTCCTACTACAAGTGACGTATGGGATATGTCTAATTGTCCAACACACAAATGGCAAAGTTCTTTTCCAGACTTTGGAGTTTAATGATCAACTTTGTGCTCAAAGTTAGAGAGGATGGTTTACAGTTGGCTTGCTTCATAATGAGAAGGATCTGGATAAGGAGAAATTATGTGGTTCATGGAAAAGAGTTAGAGGGTCCTGAATAGGTGGTGTTGGAGGCTATTGCAGATAGGGAGTTGTTCCAAGTTTCTCTAATATGAGCTGATGAAGTCTCCACTGCTGCCACAAGGATTAGAGATGCTATAAGATGGAAGAAACCAGGCTATAGAACTCTGAAAGCAAATTGGGATGCATCAATATGTACAGAACAGAACAAAGCTGGTTGTGGAATTATGGTAAGAGATGAACAAGGGGACATTATGGCTTGTGCTTGTGCTAGCAAAAAACGCGTTGTGAAATCTGTATTAGCTAAAGGACTAGCTTTGAGAAGGGCGATGGAAATTTGTCATGATCTGGGCTTTGCAAGGGTAGTTTTTGAAGGGGATTCTTATATTATTGTAAAGGTAGTAAACACAGATGAATTTATAAATGTAGATTATGTCACCTTGATACATGATGTTAGAAGTATGCAGTTGGAAAGTTCTCAATGGCAGGTTGTATTCTTTCATAGAGTGGCTAACTGTGTGGCTCATTAGTTAGTAAACTTGGCATTATTTCATGAGAATGACCAAGTTTGGATTGAAGATAGCCCAATGCAGATTATGTCTGCTATTTTGTTAGAACAGTCTATGTAATGTTCACCGATATTTTTTCTGTCTTTGCATTTTTTCATCAATATAATGATTCTAATGTTAAAAAAAAATAATAATCATATGTGGAGAAAGGAACGTATCCCAGATTTAAAAAAATAAAATAAAACCAAATGCTATTTTCACAAAAATATATTCTCCTCAATGTACTTAAAGTATGGACTTCTTATGAAAAGAATAAAAAAAATTACTTTGATTCAATATGTATAGCCCAAAGAAACTTTCTTTTAATAGACCGGAGCAAATCTTATCATGAACAACGTGAAAATCAATCTCAATGTGTTTGGTTCACTCATGAAACATAGGATTGTGTGCAATGTAGAAAGCAAATTGATTATCACAATATAAGGTGAAAGGTTCGGGTTGAGAGATACCAAGATTAGTTAGAAGCTATTTGAGCTAGGTGAGCTCACAGGTGGTGATGGCCATAGCCCGATATTCAGTTTAAGTGTAAGAGCACACCACGGTAATATGTTCCTTAGTACGCCAAGAGATCAAACTAGTGCCTACTTGAATGAAGTATCCGGTAGTGGAACACAAGTGGTGGGACAACTGGCCCAGCCAGATTCAGTATAGGCTATGACATGTAGACTGATAGAGGAAGGAAAAAAGATGCCTTTGCCGAGACTACCTTTTATGTAGTGAAGAACCCTAATAGCTGTAGTCATGTGAGGAACCCAAGGAGCATGCATGGCCTGACTGAGGATGTTGATTGCATAAACAATGTTGGGTCTAGTGATGGTCAGATAGATGAGACGATGGTAGGTACAAGGATCAGGAAGTAAATCATCATCTTGAGTAGTAAGCTTCAAGTGTTGTTCCATAGGAAAAGGAGTAGTTCGAGCACCAAGTTGTCCACTATCAGAAAGTATGTCGAGAGCATATTTTTGCCGATGAAGGAAGATGCCGTTAGGAGACTGAGCAACTTCGAGACCAAGAAAGTACTCAGAGAACCAAGATCTTTTGTCTTTAAATGAGTGGAAAGAAGTCTTTTAAAAACCTCGATCTGAGAGAAGTCATTACTAGCGACCAAAATATCATCAACATAAACAAGAACAAGAGTGATGTTGGTGTGGGTGACAAACGTGAACAAAAAATGATTGACCTAAGACTGATGAAAACCTGCATCAAGAAGCACATTGGTTAGTTTAAAAATCCAATTCAATTCCGGGAGGCTAGTTTGAGGCCATAAAGGATTTTATGAGGTGAAAGACACGGGTCTCCCCCTTAGGGAAATATTCGGGTTGTGAAGTCATGTAGACTTCTTAATCGAGATCATCATGCAAGAATGTATTTTTCACATCAAGTTGAATGATCCAATGTTTGGCAATAGTGACAGGTAACAAGCATTGTATAGTGGTCATTTTAGCAACTGGAGCAAATGTCACATGATAATTAAGGCCTTCAACTAGAGTATAGCTCTTGGAAACTAGACGAGCTTTGTACCGCTCAATGGAATCATCAGCCTTGAGATTAGTTTTGAAAACCCATTTGCAGGCAATGTGTTTCTTACTAGGACGGAGGGGCTCAAGAGTCTGAGTCGAATTGTCCTCTAAGGCACAAATTTCAAAAGATATGGCCTCACGGCGGATAGACTCAGAATAACAGCAAGGATCAATACAAATGGTGAGAGCAGTTAAATAAGAAATATGAGGGAGAGAAAAATGGGAAAATGAAAGAAAAGTAGATAAAGGATGAGAAGTACCTAACACCGGTGGAGCAGGTGACGATGTTGTGGGCTCCATATGTAATTTGGGATATATATAGTCATGAAGATAGGCAGGTTGAGTAATGGTGTTGATGACTTGCAGAAATTCACATTGCAGTTTTACCACATCGCTCGAGCGGAAGAATTTGGGCGCTTGAGCGTATTCAAGCAGATTCAAACGCTCGATGGTTGCTCAACAATGGGATCGAGCGGGCCGCGGGAAAATGAGATTGCTCGAGCAGAGACATTGGACGCTCGAGCGAAGTCAGGCAGAGTTGAACGCTCGATGTGTGCTCGACACGCCGCTTGAGCGAACATCGTATTTTACAGATCTAGGGTTTTTCTGCCGCCAGGGTATATAAAAGTGATTTTATATCATATGGCCGTAATTTTTGACTGGAGAACACTGTTTGGGATAGAAAAACACAGCTAGAAGAATTCAAGTCATCTGTTTTGGAGAGAGAGTTCCACGCATTGCACGTACGCTGGAATCATACACGGGCACAGACGGGAGAGAAGCAGTGAATCACTTCATGGTGTTTTTGAAGACGAGCTGGGACTGCGAGGAGTATTTTTTAGTGTTTATTTTCCTTCCAATATTCTCAGAACAATTATGGTGAATTCGTCTATATTGAATTCCATTTTTAGCATGAACTAAACTTTATTTATTCTAGGAAAACGATGTAACCTAATTAACTATGCTTGATTGTCTATGCTAATTTAAGGCAATTCTCTCTTTGTTTATCTGATTTATTATGAGTTTATTGCTTCTAATTAACTGACCATTGATTAGATGATGTTTTAATCTTGTAATTTGCTATCGAAAGAGGGAATTATAAGATAGATTTTGAATATGTCAGCATAGGTAAATATAGAGATCGAAAGACTTATATGAACCTATGTAATATTTAAATCATTGGTCTTATTACTTTCTTGCTTTATTAATTTGCATATTCTTGTGTAAATTGATGAACAAGAATAATTTCCAATTCACTATCGAAAGAGGCTTTTGGATGAATTAGAGATTTGCTAATAAACAAAAAGAATTAAATTAAATTAGTTAAATGAGTAAAGTATAGTGAGGAATTAGGCGAAATCGATTTCCTAGAAGTTTTCTTTCCCAATATTTTGATCTTCGAACATCATTTTTATTTCATTTGCGTATTTCTCTTTGACTTGATTTTATTTTAAATTGCAATTACAAAAATCTTAGTAATTTCTCTCGATAAAATCAAGATTAGTATAATTTTGGTGTTTGTCAAAAGTAAGATACCAATCCCTGAGGACAATACTCTTCTTATCACTTTACTATAAAACTACGATACTGTGCACTTGCAATTTTACACCGATCAAGTTTTTGGCGCCGTTGCCGAGGATTGATTTATTCTTATTCTTTTTGCCAATATCGATACAAAGTAATCTTGGTTTTAATTTAGAATTTTATTTTAATTTATTCTTACATTTTATTTTTGCTCTAACAGGTGTGCTTTTGACGTTGGATGCGCCATGCTAGATCTCGTGACATTACTCCTTTTGATCTTGAGATTGAAAGGACTCTTAGATCACGAAGAAAAAATAAGATATTAGCCATGGCTGACAAACAACATGAGGCATTGCCTTGCACCTTGAAGGACTATGTATGGCTAGTTATGAATGGAAATTATTCGAGTATAAGACGCCAGACTATTAATGCCAACAACTTTGAGCTCAAACCAGCCTTAATTAGCATGGTGCAGCAGGCCCAATTCAGCGGATTGCCACTTGATGATCCCAATATTCATTTGGCAATGTTCTTAGAGATTTGCGATGCTGTAAAGATCAATGGTATTACTGAAGACACAATTAGATTGAGATTGTTTCCTTTTTCTTTGAGGGACAAGGCTAGATGTTGGCTACAATCTCTACAATCGAGAAGCATCACTAGTTGGCAGGACATGGCTGAAAAGTTTCTTACTAAATTCTTTCTACCTGCAAATACAGTCCAACTCAGGAGTGAGATTGGTCAATTTAAGCAAAATGATTTTGAGTCACTCTATGAAGCGTGGGAAAGGTATAAAGATTTGGTTCGACGCTGCCCTCAATATGGATTGCCAGATTGGTTACAAGTTTAGATGTTCTATAATGGATTAAATGGGCAAACTCAAACTATAGTTGATGCTGCTCCTCGTGGAACTTTGATGTCAAAGACAACTGAGGGTGCTACTGCCATTTTGGAATAAATGGCCTCAAAGAACTATCAATGGCCAACTGAAAAAACTTTGGCTAAGAAAGTTGCTGGAATTCATGAATTGGAGCTGATAGCAGCCCTTTTAGCTCAAGTTGCTACTTTATCTCATCAGATTTCAGCTTTGACTACTCAAGGGAGACCACAAAATGCAGAATTTGTTGCAGCTACAAGTATGACAGTTCCGAGTACTGAAGCGAGTCAAGAACAAGTTTAATACTTCAACAATCAGAACTACAACTATCATGGTAATACTAGGCCAAATTACTACCATCCAGGGCTTCGAAATCATGAGAATTTGTCATATGGAAATACAAAGAATGTGTTGCAACCCCAACCTCCTCCTGGATTTGATAGCCAACCAAGTGAGAAGAAGATGTCACTTGAGGATGCCATGGTTTCCTTTGTTCAGGAGACAAATGCAAGGTTTAAAAAGATTGATTCATGGTTGGACAACATTGAGACTCATTGTAACAATATGGGAGCCACTATGAAGAATTTTGAAGTGCAAATTAGGCAACTAGCCACTACCATCAATGCCCAACAAAGAGGAGCTTTTCCTAGCAACACAGAAGTAAATCCAAAGGAACAATGCAAGGCCATCACACTTAGGAGTGGAAGAGAAATGGAGAGGTCACCATCAAAGGAGAGTAAGTCTACCCCTACAGCTATGAACAATGGCCAAAGTAAGGATAAAGTAGAAGAAGAGGAGATTGTTAATGATACACTAAGAGAGATCGACCTGCCTCCAGCAATTTTGTTTTCTGACAATCCTCATATTCTCTCTAATCCACTTTCTTATCCTCAACATTTTCAAAAACAAAAATTAGATAAGCAATTTTCTAAGTTTTTGGATATTTTTGAGAAAATTCACATAAATATTCTTTTTGCAGATGCCTTGGAACAAATGTCAAACTATGTCAAATTCCTGAAGGACATCATTTCCAAGAAGAGAAGGTCGGAGGAGTTTGAAACAGTGAAGCTTTCTGAAGAATGCAGTGCCATTCTTCAAAAGAAATTGCCTCAAAAATTCAAAGATCCGGAGAGTTTAACTTTGCCTTGCACTATTGGGAATTCATTTTTTGATAGAGTTTTATGTGATCTTGGTGCTAGCATTAATCTTATGCCACTTTCTGTTTGCAGGAAATTAGGACTTGGAGAGATGAAGCAAACAACAATTTCTTTGCAACTAGCGGATCGATCCATCAAGTATCCACGTGGAATCATAGAAGACGTATTGGTAAAGGTGGATAAATTTATTTTACCTGCTGATTTTGTAGTGTTAGATATGGAAGAAGATGAAGAAGTCCCACTAATTCTTGGCCGACCATTCTTGGCTACGGGAAGGGCTTTGATTGATGTTCAAAAGGGTGAATTAACAATGAGAGTTAATAAGGAAGAAGTTATGTTCAACATCTACCAAGCCATGAAATTTCCATAAGATCCAAGTACTTGCTTTCGGGTAGATGTCATTAAGCAATGTGTAGAAGAAGCCTTTCAAGAAGATATGCCATCTGATCACCTAGAACGATGTATCACCACTTCATCTCATGCTTATGATTTTAATGACTCTGCTGTTTGTGAATCTGACTTACCTTTTGTTAGTGAAGAATTTCTCCACTGTGTATTTGCCTTGGGAGCATTGCAGCAGGTTACATCACTTAGTAACGAAGTGGGGAAGCTAGAGGCGATGGTACCAAAGATTGATTCTATGAATTCTAAAGAAAAGATGTAGCGAACTACAACTCCAGAGTTGAAGCAATTACCTGAACATCTTCGCTATGCATTCTTGGGTGATAGTTATACATTTCCAGTGATTGTTACTTCATCACTCACACCTGAAGAAGAGGAAAAGTTGCTGCATGTGTTTAGGGAGCATAGAACAGCCTTGGGATGGACTATTTCTGACATAAAAGGTATAAGCCCCTCCATTTGCATGCACAAGATTTTAATGGAGGAACTTTACAAACCAACGATTGAGCACCGAAGAAGATTAAATCCAGCAATGAAGGAAGTCGTGAGAGCTAAAATTTTGAAACTCCTCAATGCTGGAATTATTTATGCTATTTCAGACAGCTCATGGATAAGTTCAGTGCAAGTTGTACCAAAAAAGGGTGGAATGACAGTGGTGAAAAATGACAATAATGAGTTCATTCCTACAAGAACAGTCACGGGCTGGCGTGTATGCATGGATTACTGCAAGTTGAACAAAGCAACAAGGAAAGATCATTTTTCACTTCCATTCATTGATCAAATGTTGGATCGATTGGCTGGGTACTCCTACTATTGCTTTTTAGATGGTTATTCGGGGTATAACCAGATTGCTATAGCCCCTGAAGATCAAGAGAAAACTACATTCACATGCCCCTATGGAACATTTGCCTTTATGAGGATGCCCTTTGGATTGTACAACGCCCCTGCGACATTTCAACGTTGCATGACGACTATCTTTTCTGATATGGTGGAAGATATAATGGAAATTTTCATGGATGAATTTTCAGTCTTTGGTACTTCTTTTGATCATTGTTTGCATAACTTAGCTCTTATTTTGCAGAGATGTGAAGATAAAAATCTAGTCCTAAATTGGGAGAAGTGTCATTTCATGGTTCAAGAAGGGATCGTGCTTAGCCATAGAGTGTCATCTAAAGGAATTGAGGTGAATCGAGCTAAAATTGCAACCACAGAAAAACTATCACCTCCAAAGAATGTTTAGGGAATCAGAACCTTTTTGGGACATGCGGGATTTTATAGAAGATTTATTAAGGAATTTTCTAAACTTTCTAAACTTTTATGTAATCTTCTTGAAAAAAATTCTGCATTTGACTTTGATGATGTTTGTTTGCAGGCCTTTAATGCAATCAAGGAGAAACTAATTTCAGCACCAATTATGATTGTACCTGATTGGAGTCAACCTTTTGAAGTTATGTGCGATGTAAGTGACTTTGCAATTGGAGCAATGTTGGGAAAAAGGCAAGACAAACTGTTTAGGGCCATCTATTATGCAAGCCGGACATTGAATGAAGCTCAATTAAATTATACAACAACTAAGAAGGAGATGCTTGCTGTGGTGTTTGCTTGTGACAAATTTCAGTCTTACCTCATTGGTACAAAGGTGATAGTGTTCACTGATCATGCAGCACTTCGCTATTTGTTTGGCAAGAAGGATGCTAAGCCTAGGCTAATTCGTTGGACCTTGCTTCTTCAAGAATTTGATTTGGAGGTTCGAGATAAGAAAGGATGTGAAAATTCAGTTGCTAATCATCTCTCTCGGCTAGAGCAAGAGGAAGAAAGACCAGATTCAGTGATCCAAGAAGCATTCCCTGATGAGCAGTTGTTTGTATGTGAGATCAAGCTTTCCTAGTATGCTGATATTGTAAACTACCTAGTTTGTAAAGTACTACCACCTGATCTTACTTACCGTCAATGCAAGAAGTTTTTGCATGATGTAAAATATTACCTTTGGGATGAGCCTTTGTTGTTCAAAAGATGCCCTGATCAACTCATTCGAAGATGTGTGCCAGAAGAAGAGATGCAAGCCATTCTCCATCATCGCCATTCATCATCATATGGAGGACACTTTGGAGCAACCCGTACAGCAGCTAAGGTACTTCAAAGTGGGTTCTTTTGGCTTTTTATTTTTCATGATAGATATACTTTGGTGAAAACTTGTGACCGGTGCCAACGTATGGGAAATATTTCAATGCGTCATGAGTTACCATTGAAAAATATCTTAGAAGTTGAGTTTTTTGATGTTTGGGGAATAGATTTTATGGGGCCTTTTCCTCATTCTTTTGGCTTTGCTTATATCTTTTTAGCAGTTGATTATGTGTCAAAATGGGTGGAAGCAATTGCTACAACAACAAATGATGCAAAGGTAGTGCTCAAATTTCTGCACAAGAATATATTCAGAAGATTTGGCACTCCACGAGCTATTATTAGTGATGAAAGGACCCACTTTTGCAACAAGTTGTTTGATAATCTTCTTTCTAAATATGGTATAAAGCACAAGATAGCACTTGCTTACCATCCTCAAACTAATGGCCAAGCTGAAATTTCAAATAGAGAAATCAAGAACATCCTTGAGAAGACGGTCAACACCAATAGAAAGGATTAGGCGAAGAAGCTTGATGATGCTTTGTGGGCATACCAAACAGTCTTTAAAACACCTATCGGGATGTCTCCTTACCGATTAGTGTTTGGAAAGGCATGTCATCTTCCTGTGGAGTTGGAGCATAGAGCTTATTGGGCTGTAAAGAAGTTTAACTTTGATTTGAAGGCAGCAGGGAAAAAGCAACTTCTTCAATTGAATGAGATGGATGAGTTCCGGAATGACGCATATGAAAATACAAAGATCTATAAAGAACAGACGAAGAAGTGGCATGACAAACAGATTCTTAGGCGTGAGTTTGCACCAAGACAACAGGTTTTACTTTTCAATTCATGACTCAAACTCTTTCCGGGAAAGTTAAAATCAAGATGGACAGGTCCTTATACAATTGATAAAGTTTTCTCTCTTGGAGCAATAGACTTGAAGGACAAGACATGGAATATATTCAGAGTTAATGGTCAGAGATTGAAGCATTACTATGGAGAACAAGTGGAGAGGAACTATGCATTTATTCCTCTCGAAGATCCTAATTGATGAAGATTGAAAAATTTGGCTGTAGACTTTAAAACAAGCGCTTATGGGAGGCAACCCATAGAACTTTCTTTTATTTTTTCATTTTTTTTATTATCTTTATTTATTTATTTTTAATAATTTGGATTTGATGCAGGTTTATTAATATGAATAAAGAGCTGAAAAATTATAAACTATGGTAGATTCACCATGAAACCAGGGAAGTTCCATTCATTCCTTCAATCCTTTTCACTTTTGCATTACAATGAGGACATTGTTTAGTTTAAGTTTGGGGGTGTAAACTCCTATAGTCATTTGCTCCTTTTTGTTTTATATAAGTCTTGGGTTGTTTGATTCTCTTACCAAGCATGCGTTTGAGTAAGATTTAATTCTCTCTGACTTTGAAATTTGTGATTGACGATGGTTTTGAGAAAAATTTTCAAAAATTTCTTTTATCTCAAGCGAAGTTTTGTGGATACTTTGATTTAAATCTTTGACCTTGAACATAATTGAGCACATAGTCTTTTTTCTTTTATTCCATTTTGCTTATGAAGAGAAGAAGTTGAATTAATTGGAAGATGGAAGTTCAATCTTGCTTTGCATTAGAATCCGTTGATGAATCCTTGAGGCGAAATCCTAATTGATACCAAATATTAGAGAAATGATCTAGGCATTTCTTTGTCATAGCCAAAAAGTTTTCCCAGCCATCCTAAGTATCATGCCATCATTGCATGATGTATTTCCATAGTCAACCCACTTGAGCCTTATTTTACATAAGCCTTTATTTGTTCTTTGATCTACATAAACCATTCCCGCTCTAAGCCTGAAAATCCATGAATCTACCTTTTATAGTTTGAGAAAATACTTTGGTGGAAATTTACATTTAAAGAGAAAGTTAGTTCAAAGAAAAGTATCCGTATTATGTTTGCTATGATTGATCAAAGTATGAAAAAAAAAAAAAAAAAACTCAATAAGAGGAGTGTGTTGTTTGAGCTGAGTTATTGAATATTTTAATGCTTTTAGAACCAATATATCTTAATTCTTTCATTACTTTATCATTGGTTTTATATGAAAAAATGAATGAATCTAAGTTATGATTTTAATTGATTAAAAGCATTAATTTCTGCTTAAATTTTATCAACTGTTGATTAATGTGGAATCTGGTCCACATCGCTCGAGCAGAGGCTTTTGGCCGCTTGAGCGAATTCAGGCAGATTCAAGCGCTCGACTGCCGCTCGACAGTGAGCTCGAGCGGGTTGCGGAAAAGGAGATCGCTCAAGCGAAGACATTTGGCCGCTCGAGCTAAGTCAGGCAAAGTTGAACGCTCGATGTTCGCTCGACATTGAGCTCAAGCAAAATCAGGCAGAGTTGAATGCTTGATGTCCGCTCAACACTCCGCTCGAGCGGACATCTTATTTTACAGATCTAGGGTTTATTCCGCCGTTAAGGTATATATATGATTTTTTACATCTTATGACCGACTTTTGGCCTGGAAAACACTATTTTTTATTACAAGCAACACTTAGAATTTTTTTCCTTGATTTTTCACTCTAATCTGGAGAGGGGGATTTACACAAGTGATCATTCACGCAGCAACACAAATTCTTCCGGATCATTCACTCATACTGCAGCAAATTGAAGAGCTCATTGAGAGGACCAATTGCTACTGCAGCTCAGACTCCTCCACCGCTTCGAATCTTCATCTCCATTCAATTGGCTTGATCTTTTCATTTCCCTACTTGTTATTTAATTTCAGTTTTAAGTTTGTGGAATATTTTTGAGATTTTTGGTTTAGAAGTTTGAGCAATTTATTTGTTATTCATTTAGTTCATATTATTGATTTTTCTCATTTCGTTAAGCTTTCATTTTAATAGTGACTACAATTGCTATGGATTAATTTTGAGAAGTTGTGGTTTGAATACAATGATGAACCCTAGAACATTGATTTTGGGGTTTTTCAATTTTCAGTGCATGTTTTGTCAATTACTTTTTAGTCTAGTTTAATTCTAATCTTAGTTTTATTAATTTCTTAGTTTAATCTCTTAGTCTTTTACATTTCAATCCGACACTCAAAAATCTAAGATATGAATCTAGTCCATGACTAGTATCATTTTCCATCCATTGCACATACCATCATCCTTATTTTCTCTTTGTGAAGATTTTTACCATTTTCAACGAGTTTGATTTTTAAGTAACTTTTCCTGAGGAGACGATTTAGGAATTTATTCCTAATTATTACACGACATCCTCTTACACTTGGGATAGCCTTTGTGCTACTCATTTTTGAGTGAGTCATGTGTATCACCTCATATTTTGTTAAATGAGTTGTTGGTATTGCTTCATTGAGTACAACAATAATAATGCCACCAGTATGAGCATATTGTCGAGAAAGAGCTATGATTTGAATCATGTGGATATCTCTTTTATTGTTCTTTCCACCAAGTATTTTCCCATTTTGCTTTGATTCTCCATATCTAGTTCTTTCTTAACCCTCACCCTGTGGCCTATCATTACAACCTTATTAAAGACCTTTTGAAATCGGATTTTGGTGTTGACTACATTAGTGGAGAGGATTTCTGAAAATTGGACTTATGGGGTTAAGTTTTGAGAGAATTCTTTTGCTTTTAGTTGTTCTACTTTTATCTGAGTTTGCATGTGGTTTGAGGTTAAATTGCCTATATCACACACACACTCAAGGTCTTAGCTTTAGGTTGAAGTAAACACCTAACTCTTGCTTGACAAATTGTGAAATTTTTTATTGATTTTCCTGCTATCTTTGATGTTAAAAGAGTAAGATACTAGTGATGAAATCTAAATTCATATAAAGCTTGGTGAGTGATGATACTTCTCTATGGGGTCTAGTTGATAATGCCTAAAGTAACATTTTATTTTCTTTTTGTTTGAGGACAAACTAAGTCGTAAGTTTGGGGGTATTTGATGACTTGCAGAAATTCACATTGCAGTTTTACCACATCGCTCGAGCGAAGAAATTTGGACGCTCGAGCGAATTCAAGCAGATTCAAATGCTCGATGGCCACTCGACAGTGGGCTCGAGCGGGCTGCGGGAAAATGAGATCTAGGGATGCTCGAGTGAAGTCAGGCAGAGTTGAACTCTCGATGGCCACTCGATAGTGGACGCTTGAGCGAAGTCAGGCAAAGTTAAAAGCTCAATGTGCGCTCAACACGCCGCTCGAGCGAACATAGTATTTTACAGATCTAGGGTTTTTCTGCCGTTAGGATATATAAAAGTGATTTTATATCATATGGCCGTACTTTTTAACTGGAGAACACTATTTGGGACAGAAAAATACAGCTAGAAGAATTCAAGTCATCTGTTTTGGAGAGAGAGTTCCACGCATTGCACGTACGCTGGAATCATAAACGCACAAACGGGAGAGAAGCAGTGAATCACTTCTTGGTGTTTTTGAAGACGAGCTGTGACTGTGAGAAGTATTTTTCAGTGTTTATTTTCCTTCCAATATTCTCAGAACAATTATGGTGAATTCGTTTATGTTAAATTCCATTTTTAGCATGAACTAAACTTTATTTATTTTAGGAAACGATGTAACCTAGTTCCAAACTATGTTTGATTGTCTATGCTAATTTAAGGCAATTCTCTCTTTGTTTATTTGATTTATTCTGAGTTTATTGCTTCTAATTAACTGACCATTGATTAGATGATGTTTTAATCTTATGATTTGCTATCGAAAGAGAGAATTATAGGATAGATTTTGAATATGTTGGCATAGGTAAATATAGAGATTGAAAGACTTGTACGAACCTATGTAGTATTTAAATCATTGGTCTTATTGCTTTCTTGCTTTATTAATTTGCATATTCTTGTATAAATTGATGAACAATAATAATTTCCAATTGACTATCGAAAGAGGCTTTTGGATGAATTAAAGATTTGCTAATAAACAAAAAGAATTAAATTAAATTAGTTAGATGAGTAAAGCATAGTGAGGAATTATGTGAAATCGATTTCCTAGAAGTTTTCTTTCCCAATATTTTGATCTTCAAACATCATTTTTATATCATTTGCATATTTTTTGTTGAGTTGATTTTATTTTAAATTGCAACTACAAAAATCTTAATGATTTCTCTAGATAAAATCAAGATTAGTATAATTTTGGTGTTTGTCAAAAGTAAGATACCAATCCCTGAGGATGATACTCTTCTTATCACTTTACTATAAAACTACGATACTGTGCACTTGCAGTTTTGCACCGATCAGGTGTGATGATGACAAGAAACAAGTGGGAATGGAGGAGAGGGAAGTAATGAAGGTGGCGAAGATGAGGCAGTAGGGGAATTAGAGGATGGAGGAGGAGACACTATAGGTGCAAGAACAGGAAGAGGGATGATGGGAGTGTAGGGAGAATGAGGGTCAGGAATATATTAGAAAGGGAATTGTCACTTATAAAATATGACATCACGAGAATAAAAAACTGAGTGTCAAGGTTGTAGAGTTTGTATGCATTATGAGTACTAGAGTAGCCAAGAAACACACATTTGGTAGCATGAGGGAAAAATTTGTCATGATAAGCACGAAGAGTTTGAGCATGGCAAAGACACCGAAGACGCGAAGGTGATCATAGTTGGGTGTTTAATCAAAAAATGTTTCGAAAGGTGATTTATTCTAGAAAATGCAACTAGGAGTATGATTGATGAGATATGCAGCAATGAGAATACAATCACCTCAAAATTCTAAAGGTAGGTGGGCTTGGAAGCAAAGGCTTCGAAGAACATTTAGAAGGTGCCAATGTTTACACTCTGCAATACCATTTTGTTAATGAATTTAAATACAGGCATGTTCGTGAATGATGGTGTAATCCTTGAGGAAAGTTTGAAATTGTTGGGATAAAAATTCTTGTCCATTATCAGTTCTAATGATTTTAATAGTGGTGTTAAATTAATTTTGGACAAGAGTGAAAAAATATGTTAAATGAGTATAGGCTTCAGATTTAAAAACCATGAGATATATCCAAGTAGTGTGGGAAACAACATCTACAATTGTGAGAAAATAATGAACCCCACACGAAGAAGAAGTATGATAGCCACCCCAAATATCACAAAAAATATGATTAAAAGGAGAAATACTTTTATTAGGAGACTAAGAAAAAGACAAACTTGTATGCTTAGAATAAGCACAAATGTCGCAATCAAAAATAATACAAGGAGAATTAAAAAGATAGGGAATGATAAAACTGGAAGGGTGACCTAGACGTTGATGCCATAGGATCTTATTAATGATGGTTGGTGCAACTATTGCAAGAGGAGGGTCAGGGCTATACACATAGAGTCCACTGCAAAGATCACCTACTCCAATCGGACTCATCAATCGTGCGTCCTGAAATAGACAAGTTGTGATGACCCGTTTTTACGTGTATTTTCACTAAAGGAGTGTTTTTAATTTAATTAATATTATAGTGCTTTTATTTTAAATTATCGGATTTTAATTAGATTTTATTGGCTGTTGAATTTAAATTGCTGTTTAATTGATTTTAGCTCGTTTTTGGTTTTAAAAATTTAATAGTTGGTTTTTGCTAGTTATTTAATATATTTTAGCTTAACGATGTGTTTAAAATATTTTCTTGGTGTTTATTTATTTTATTTGATGTAGTGTTTAATTTATTTTAGTCGTTTTATATTTTTATATCGTTTTCGGCAGATCAGTTTCTGGATCCCGGAAGTGAAGTTTGGACTTCATTTCTTTTCCCTTCTTTTCTTTTTCTTTTTTTTCTTTTTCCTTCTTTTCCTTTTCCTTTCTTCTTTTCCTTCTTTCTTTCCTTTCTTTTCTTTCTTTCCCGTTTCCCTCCCGTGCCCGTGCGTCGTTCTCTCTCTCTCCCTGCACTTTTTCATTCCGCGCAGCCACCTTTGGCCAGCCATATCTCCGCCGTCCGGTGGAGGTGTCATACACCACCCCCGCCATTCTCTTCCTCTCACGGCAGACTACAACCCCTCCAATTTTCAGAGCCATCGGACCCACCGTTAGCCGCCACGAGCCCCTCGAAGTCGCGGCACCAACCCAGTTTTTCCTCTGTTTTTCCTTTCCGCGCAGCCTCCTTCGACCGCCCATATCTCCGCCGTCCGGTGGAGGTGTCATACACCACCCCCACCATTCTCTTCCCCTCACATCAGGCTACAACCCTCCAATTTTCAGGACCATCGGAGCCACCGTTAGCCGCCACGAGCCGCTCAAAGTCGCGACACCAACCCAGTTTTTCCCCTGTTACCGTTTTTCTTCCTCCGCCCAGAACCGCCACTTGCCGGCGGCGTGGCCTCCACCACCCACCCAGAAAACTTCCCCTCCCTCCGGTGCACCACCCCTCCAAAGATCTCCCCCAACCGTGCCGCCGTTTGGCCGGAAAAGCGCATCTAAGCCGCACGGTTTGTCACCGTTTCCGGCGCCGTCGCACCACCTCCGGCCACCATCTTTTCACCACTTCTTCCCCTACCTCTTGCCGACCTAACCCACCCATTTCCGGCCTAGATCGGCCACCGGAGCAGCTCCCACGAGCTCAACTCCGATTTGCTCGTTTTTCGCTTCTACCGGCGTTTTCGCCGCCACCCACGGCCAAAACTCACTTCCACTAGCTTCATAAACATCCCTAGACCATTCCCTATCAATTTGGTGTCTTGGTTTGTCCCCGTTCAAAAGTGGGTATTTTGCGACCCACGGCTACAGTGCATTTGCACTGTTACGTTGCTTTCCGCCCATCGTTTGCCGCGCGCCGAACCTTCTAAAAATCCTATATAGCTCTGTAAGTATTTTCCAAACTCTACTTTTAGATTTAATTATATTTTGCTCTTACAATAATTTATTTGGTTGGTTTGCTGATTCCGGACTGAGTCCGAGGAGTTCGGGGGTCGGATGGATGGAGGACGGAGTTGCTTGAATTGTTGTTCTATGGTTGGTTGTATTTGTCGAGCATTGAAATTTGCATTTACATGGTGCATGCACGTGTATTTTATTTTAATTGAGAAAATCCTGTTTTATTGGCGTAAATGGATTTTTGGGTGCGTGCGTGTCACGAGCCCAAGCCGGGATGGGTTATTATTCCGGTGGAGCTCCTCTGGTCACTCGGGAGTGGATAATACTGAGTGACATCCCCTGGGTCGTCGCTGGGCGACGACCGGATCGCACGATACGGTAATGCTGTCGTGTCGACTCCGTGGTCCCTAGAGTGGCGGGGACTAGAGGATGGCCTGGCCAGGTACGCGCGAGGCGCGAGTCTGGGCATCACTCGTGTAGGTGTCACACGCGTAGACGTTACCTGCGGTGTGGCACAGAGCCAGAGTGTGCGGATGATCCCTAGGGGAGATCATGGTGCATGCATAATCGGATTGGTTTTTATAGTTTTCGGATACAGGCCATTTTCTGGGAAAATGGCGAGGATGTGTTGAGGACTTGTGATCCATTTTCTGGGAAAATGGTGGTTTGGGCCATTATCTGGGATAATGGCGAGACTTGGTTTTAAACGATGTGTTTTGGGCCCTTATCGGGGATAATGGCGAGATTCTGTTTAAAGGGTATGTTTTTGGGCCAAATGGGTTATTGGCGTGCGTGGAAAAAATATGATTTATGAGGTTTGTGCATTGGCATTTATTCATGCATATTGTTTGAGTTTAATATGCTTTTATCTAGTGGTATTTGGGTTTTACTTACCTGCGGCACCATTTTGGTACCGTAGATTTTGGTGCAGAGTTCGAGGAGGAGGAGGAGGCTGAGCCCGAGGATGCGGCTCCGCCGGAGTTCTGAGTTGAAGTTTATGTTTTGTTGTTGGCTTTGAAACAATATTTATTACTTGTAATATTTTATTATGTATCTTTGAACCGCTTTGTATTTTATTTAAGAAAAAATTATGGTACTTAATTTTATGACTTTGCTATCCGCTGCGTATTTCGTTGTGCACATTTGTCGCTTGCACACACTTGGCACTCGTCGATAGGATGGTAACCCGGGTTGTCACCATCCAGACGTCTCGAATTCCCCGTGTTGGTACGTGGGGATTTGGGGGCGTCACACAAGTGTTAGAAATAAAATAAAATAATACAAGTAGATAAGAGATTAAAAGTAAAGGTGGGGATATAATAGACATTTGAGAGGGTGAGAAGGGGAGAGAGAATGCATGTCCCGATGCCTTCAGTCGGGACTTCATGACTATTCAAAAGCCGCACAAAATGACTGGATTCTAGTCTTCTTAATTCGGCAAAGCTAGTTTTTTGGTGGGAGATGTGGTGGCTTGTGCCACTGTCCACCACCCAATGGTGGTCCCGATTGAAGAAATAAGTAGAGGAAGGGGGGAGAAACTACTACTGATGATGTGGGCTATGGAGGTCGAAGGATAGGAAATCGTCGACACTAGCAAGGAGAGGAGTTTCTGGTAGAGGTCTGGTGAGAGGCCAGGGATAGGACTTGACACCAAGAGGATGGTTGGGGCTTGATTTGCCAACGGTGGTGGTTGGCCAAGGATGGAGCTCCGCGGCTTTGGGTGTGGTTCACAACCTAGTGGGTTGCCCATGACATTCCAGCACCTGTCACAGGTATGGCCTTCCTTCCGGTAGACCGTGCATTTCAAGGTGGATTTTGGGCGACCAGGGGGGCAAACTGCCATGGCCAAACTTTCGGATGGGGTGGTGTGAAGGTGGAGCAACCGTTGTTGTTCCTCTTGGAAGAGAATAGAGAACACTTTGCTGATGAAGGGGAGAGGATCCATTGCCAAGATCTGTGTTCAAATAGGTGCGAAAGAATCGTTGAGGCCAAGGAGAAATTGGAAGTATCTCTCATCTTCGGCTTGTTGTTGTAGATCCTTGAGGTCAGTGCTACTTTGAAGATGACTAAGTTCATCCCAAAGTTGTTTGATTAGGTTATAATACTCGTAGACTGAGTTGATTGTTTGTTGCAGGGAAGAGAGGGCTCGTTTAAGGTGATAGATTCTAGCATTGTTGCCATGACAGAAACAAGAAGATAAGTCGACCAATACATCATTATGATCAATATGGTATTTAAGAGAATTTGCAATGGATGGACTGATGGAGTTAAGGATCTAGGTAAGAACCATGTCTTTGGTTTGGTTCCATTGAGAGTAGATGGGTGAAGAGGGTTCAGGAGGGGTGTGGGTGCCATCAACAAAGCTTAAAAGGTTATTCTGTATCAAAAGCACTGTATGGGTTAAGTGATAAAGTCAACTACCTATATCCCTCTAATATCTGGATCAATTCGTAAAGATAAATCCTAGAACAGTGTTTATCAACATGGAAACCAAAGTAATTGTATTCCAACGAGATATGGATCTATAAAGATAAGCCCAATCAAGATGTTCACACTGGATGGGCACTATCAATAGCTGAATTGTGCTCCAAAAGTAACACACCAAACTGGGCACTAAAAATCATTACTATAGAGAGGTTTTGCCATAATAGGTCACCTCAACCCTTTTAAATAGCCTATTAGGTATGTACCATTGATTCATAGTTTCATTGGTCATTGAAAAAGCTTAACTTCTCACTGACTTGAGCATCGAATACATCCTCTACTGGTTTTCACAAAATTTTCCTTTTAGCTTGCATATCGTTTGGGCATGCCACAGACATACCAAGAGATTGCATCAACACATGTATGGCTTATTATCAAGTGTTCTTCTCAAAGTTATTAGCATGTACGTATCTTGAAACTCGTGCTATATATGAAAAAAAGTGAAAAAGGTTTCATCCAAAATTTCCATATCCAATAAATATTTGATATATAATTAAGCTTAATTTGGAAAGAAATATTTCGAGACTAGTAATAAAAAAAACGCAAGAATTAATTGTGTATAATTAGGATAATGCTTTAGTTAAGTTAGTAAAACTACCCATATGTAGGGTATTATCACACACCTTAATGACATGTTCTTGCACATACATGTGTATATTGAAAAACTAGAGATACAGGAGAATGAATTAACATGTGCATGCCTTAGTTGTGAAAGAAAATGCATATACAATAGAGGAGGGTTTTAGGCCCAGCGTGTAAGAGGTTTGGATTTGATCAAAACATGTAATAGATAGATGGTGAGATCAGGCGATCATGAAGTACATAATGAATGTGAATACTAGGGGTGTAACCCGTTTGGTTCGGTCTGGCTTTGGACAAAATTTAGGACCGAACCACCTGTTCGGTCCGGTTTTCAAGTTTTAATATATTATATTATATAATATATATTATAGTATATAATACTATAATGATAATATATTGTAGTATATTATAATATATATATTAATTGTATTATAGACTATAGTGACATATTATAATATATAACTTATAATATATTATAATATATAGTGATATAGTATTCGTAAAACTATTAATATGTACTATATAATATTAATATAACTATTAATACAATAAACTATAGTGCATATTAAGTTGGATATGGTATTTTATTGGGTATGACAAGGAAAGAAAGCTTTTCAAGTTTGAAGCATAGTGGAGTAAAAGGGAGGGATGTGACAACCTGATCAGAAGAACTTGGGAAAACTCCATAGTTCAAACAGGTCCCTTGCATAACACACTACTAGGCCTAAGGAACTGTCAAGAAGGCCTGAAGTTATGGTACGAAGATCTTCACAAGTGCAACAAGGAATACTTAGAGTCAAAATATGACAAGCTAAACCACCTCAAATAACAAAATGAAGGACAGCTTCATGCTGAAATCAGAGACCTACAAAGGGAAGTGGACTTTCTACTTGAAAAGGATAACACTAAGTGGCAACAAAGGGCCAAGCAAAACTGGTTGAGGGAGGGGGACAGAAACAATGCTTTCTTCCATAAATGTGCCAGCCAAAAGTGAAAGCAAAATACCATCTCCATGATATGCAATGAGGCAAGTTAAGAGCTAACAAGCCAACAAGAAATCAATCATGTGTTCCAACAATATTTCCAGAATTTGTTTACCTCCTCCAACCCCATCAGCATTGTAGAATGTCGCACTGCCCTGCCTAGTAAACTCACAACATAAATGAGGGTCATTCTTTCCCAACCTTTCACTGAAACAGAAGTAAAGGAGGTTGTGTTCAACATGAATCCATTGGGATCTCTGGCCCAGATGGATTTTCCCAACTTTTTTTTTTTTCAGGATCACTGGTCCATAGTGGGTTCAAGAGTCACTAAAGCAGTACTATGAACTCCCAATGGCAGCAGGTGGTCAAAGGAAATGAATGAGACCTTTATTGCTCTAATTCCCAAGAAAACAACTCCCTCACAGGTAACTGACTTCAGGCCCATAAGCTTGTGCAAGGCATTTTACAAAATCATTTCCAAGACTATGGCCAATAAACTAAAACTAGTCCTACCTGCTCTAATATCCCCAACACAGATAGCATTTGTCCCTAACGAACTAATAACAGACAACGTCATAGTGGCCTTTGAGTCTCTCTACACAATGAAGGCCAGACTTAAAGGCAGGGAGGGATTTATGGCACTTAAACTCAACATGAGCAAGGCATACGATAGGATAGAATGGCCATTCTTGAAGTCTGTATTAGAACAACTTGGTTTTGACCAACATTGGTTGGGACTGATAATGACATGTATAGAGATAGTCTCATACTCTATTCTCACTAATGGAGATCCATAAGACAGCTTCTACCCCACACGTGGTCTCAGGCAAGGGGATCCCATATCCCCTTACCTGTTCATAATGTGAATTGAGGTCCTAAGCTGCGTGCTTAACAAAGCTGAGCAATCTAAAGTCTTCATAGGTCTGTCTATAAGAAAGAATAAACTCTCTATTAACCATTTATTCTTTGCATATGAAAGCTTACTCTTTTGCAAAGTCAACTCAATTGAATGGAGCAACCTTTATTACTTGCTGGAGTCCTATGAGGTTGCATCAGGCCAGAGGTTAAACAAAGAGAAAACCTCAATCTTTTTCAGCACCAATACCCAAGAGGAAACCAAGGAGATTATTACCAGCATTGCAAGGACCAAATTATTACCACTTGTAGGGATCTCAAGCCCACTCCTTAAAGAGTATACTAGACAAGGTGCAAGCCAGGCAATCAAATTGGAAAAACAAGCTCCTCTCCCAAGCTAGGAAGGAAGTACTTATTAAAGCCATCATCCAGGCCATACCAACTTATAGCATGGGCATCTTCAAGTTACTCAGGCAGCTAGTTCATGAAATCAACAAACTGGTGAGGAACTTCTGGTGGCAACAGCAAGCTCAGAAGCACAAGATACACTGGGTGAACTGGAACCAAATGAAAAGGGCTAAAAGTCAAGGTGGTCTCGGGCTAAGGGATTTTACCAATTTCAACCTAGCCCTATTAGCTAAACAAGGGTGGAGATTAGTCTCTAATCCTAACTCACTAGCTGCCCTAGTGCTCAAGGAAAAATATTATCCCAACAGGGCCTTTCTTTCTGCAACACTAGGCCTGAATACATCCTTTATGGCAAAGTTTCCTAGCTACAATAATTTATCATATAATACAAAACTATTTTATATATTATTATATACAATATTAAAAATTAAAATATATATATGAACCAGTCTGGTCCGATTTAAAAAAAAAAAGGAAACGGACTAATTTTGACCAGTTTTAAGAAAAATAAAACTGATACTGAACTAAACCTACCTGTTCGGTCCAGTTTACCGATTCATCAATTTTTTTACACCCCTAGTCAATACTAAAAGATGATAATATCAGTGGCGGCAGGTCTTGGTCATACAGAGTAAAAGCTAGGATTGAAGGCTAAATGTCATACAACTCAAGAAGGACTAAAAAGGTTTAAGATCAATGAAGATGTATTAACCATGCATCGACGGAGATGGAGGTAAGAAATGAAAAGGTGCATGATTAAAAAGTTATATAAAGTTATATAATTAATAATTATATAGATATGCCAATGGCCTGTGTGGCGTGATAGCACAAGACTCATATTTCCAAAATGGAGATCATGGGTTTGACCCCCCACCCCCAATGTATAAAAAAGAAAAATTATATAGATACTAGATATGGTATCTTGTTTTATACGTCCCAAGTACATGCAGGACATCGTTCTAATACAACACTCGATCAGGGCTTAACAAATTGAACACTTAAAACTCTAAAGTACTTCCCTATCAAGCTGTTCATCATTTTGCTTACCGAGTATATATAGGGAGGTGATTCGTTAAAACTCAAAAGTACTTCCCTATCAAGCTTTTCATTTTGCTTGCCGAGTATATATAGGGAGAGATTAGTGGTTAGTAATTAGGTTATAATTGTTCACCCATATTCAGTTTCAAGCACTTGGCTATACTCAAATCTGCATGCAGACCTATATACAGTTCGAGTAGCCACGCAATTAGGTTGTCCAATTTTAGACTTGGATGGATGTCTGACCTTATCCGATTATAAAATTTTGAATATTTGATTATTCAAATTGTAATCGAATGCTAGGTGCACACTAAAAGAGAAACAGGTTTTTATGACCAAAGTTTTGCAATCAAAAGGACTATTTTCGATGAAAACGTTTCTCTTATAGTGGTATAGATTAAAACTGGCTATATATTTTATCGGCTTAGGCTTACTAATATTTTATGAGGTTTTCTAGGTGTTTTTATGGGCATTTTCTATAACTTTTAAATGGCTTTTATATAGGTGTTTGTGTTTGTTTATTTTTAATTATAAATATTTTATAAGCTATTTTTAATAGTCATTTTTAATTAAAACTTTTACAAGAAAAAAATTGGATATATATCACGAAAAATGCAATATAATTGATGGAAGTATTCTTCATTCTAAAACCCACAAAATATAATTAACTAGCAATGTCAAGTTACAATCTCCATGGATTTGAGCCTCATCAATGACACTTACATTGTGTTAATCCCAAAGAAGAAGAATTCAAAGAAAGTCTTAGATTATAGGCCAATCTCTTCATGCAATGTTATTTACTAAATCATTTATAAGGTTTTGGCAAATAGATTGAAAAAAATACTGCCCATGATTATATCCCCTACTCAGAGTGCTTTTATCCCGGGAAGAATGATTCTTGACATTGTTATCATGGCCTATGAAACTATGCATTCAATGAATTCAAAGATGAAGGGCAAGACAGGATTCATGGCCTTGAGGTTAGACATGAGCAAGACTTATGACAGGATGGAATGAGAGTTTCTTCAAGCAGTTATGGCCAAGTTGGGGTTCAGTCAGAAATGAATTGGCCTAATCACAAGATCGATGTTTAAAAACAATTTCATATTCTATTTTGCTACATGGTTCTTCTCAGGTTAATTTCAAAGCTTCTAGAGGATTGAGGTAGGGTGATCCATTATCACCATACCTCTTTATCCTTTGTTCTGAAGCATTGAGTACTTTGCTAAATCAGGCTGAGGTGTCTAAAGCTATCATTGGGATTCCTCTTGCTCGAGGACAAATTTGCATTAACCATTTATTTTTTACAGATGGCATTTTGTTATTTTATAAAGCTAATTCAATGGAATGGAGCAACATGATTGGTTTGCTGGATTATTATGAAAAATTTTTGAAGCAAGCAGCAAGAAACAAGAACCTAAAATCTAGCCACAAGAGACAATGGTAATGAGAGAGAGAGAGAGCTACTCGTGTGAACCGGATTATTTGATTACTAAACTGAACTGAAAAATAAATGACTCGCTGAATAATCCTAATCATTAGGTTTCCAAAGTTAATATGTAGTCCAATAATTTATTTATCTTTTCTGCTCCATGGTTTTTCCACGTGCAGGCCTTGCAACTCTTCGATGTCTGCTTTCCAAGAAATCATTTTTATTTTTATTTTTGTATAAATGATGTATTAAGGTTTCGTTTGAGATGCATCTAATTTTATTTTATTTTAATTTATTTCTAATCATTATTTAAATATAAATATTTTTAAATTTTAAATTCCAAATTTTTATATCTAATTATTAATAAATTATTATAATTTTTCTAAACTTTTAAATAAAATATAAAAAATATCCTAACTTTTTAAAATTTTAATTTTATAATATTTTTATTTAATTTTTCTATTTTTAAATAAAATATTTTAAACTAAAATTATTTTACTAATAATTAGTTCAGAAAAATAAAGAGAATGTGATGATGATGAACCAACTGTAGTGTGAGGTATACGTCTCATTCATTTCGTTTTTCCATTAATAAACCATATATATTGACGTATGTGGTTTTCAATTGGGACAATGATACATCACCGACTATTCTACAATTTATCTATAATTTTATATCAAAAAATTATTTCTTTTACTTTAATTCAAAGTGATTTTCTTAGCAACAGTTTAAAGTATAATAAAAAATAATTATTTAATACCCAGTTGTAAACCAATTATAATACAGTTGTCGTTATATCATTTTCTTTTGAATGAGGTGACGCTCTACGCTCTACAGTTGTGGTTATACCAACAGATTGTCATGTTGGTGGTACAGCATTTTCACATTAATGGGTCTGCCGGGAGATGACGGTTAGGAAAACTCTTTAAGAGTTTTTAATGATGACTGCTCGGCTAGCCTATATATAATATAATATCTAGAAATTGGATTGATAGGTGCGGGCAAGACTTTGGTGATACATCAAAAAACGGATTTTAACGTGCACTATTATTGATATTCGCATATCGATAGGGAATGATACAAGGAGGAGTCTCCTGCTTGAGCTGAGGAGTCTTTCTCTTGCTATAGGCAAGGCCAGTCCCCTGGTTTCTTGAAACCGAGGGGTATAGTGTGCAATCCCGATTATCAGCTTTTTACAGTGAGAAATTTTCCTCCCACACTTTCGTCCGGCTCAGATAGTGAAAGGAGTCCCTTTTAGAAACCTCTTACCAGAAGCTTTCCCTGGACTCCATTGCTGGTTAGAGATGGAAGAAGCTCTAATAGAAACATGGGGAAAACTTAAGCTGACCGAGCGTGAACAAACTGATGTCCTATTTGATTTAACCACGGAAGAGGCTACTCTCAGACGAGGCAACATGAGTTTACTGGGGCTTGTCATTACAGAGAAAGTGATAAACTGCGAAGCTTTCAAAACTTCAATGAGAAGATTATGGAAGTTACGGGGGGATCTACAAATCAAAGTAGTAGGAAAAAACCTGTTCCTGTTCGAGTTCAACGAAGCTACGGATATGCAAAAAGTAAAGCTTGGAAGGCCGTGGTCTTTTGATCGTCAACTCCTTTGTCTAAACGATTATAACGGTCTGATCTCCCCTAAGGACATGGCTTTCGATAAAGAGCCATTATGGGTACAGGTTCACAACATCCCGTTGGGAGGCATGACAAGGAAAGTAGGAGAACAAACTGGAAGACAGATGGGAAAGGTCCTAGACGTGGATGTAGACGAGCAAGATGTTGGCTGGGGGCCTTACCTACGAATCAAAATCTTAATTGATATTACAAAGCCACTGATGAGGGGAGTCATGGGATCATTCAACGGTACCAGAAAGTGGCTACCTTTTCAGTACGAGAGACTACCCGCTTTTTGCTTCAACTGTGGAGTCATCAAACATAGTCCAGATGGGTGCCAACACCAAAACTCAGAAAGATCAATGCATGGGAGGAAAGAGGTACAATACGGAGTGTGGTTACGAGCTGTAAACCTGAAGGAAAACCCGAAGGAAGTAAAGGCAAGCAAAGGAGGTTCCAAAGAAACCCCAGAAGATCCTGCAGCTCATGAGGAAGAAGGTGATGACGTGGTGAAGGACTGTAGTCACCAAGGAAAAAAGTCAAACAATCCTGACAAGTTGGTAGAAGAACCACGTCCAACCTTACCCCAAACAGAACAGCCTTCGGTAAAGCCAATTGACAGAGGAGCAGGTACCTCGGGCCCACAAACAGGTATGGTTTCTGATCTACAAGCAACTGAATCCCCAATTGTTTCAGTTTCTTTTAGTAAACAAATAGAGCCCGAAGTAGAAAGTCAAAGTCCACCTGTTGTTACTGTTACTGGAAATTCACTAGCTGAAGGTCTGGATTCCAACCTTGGGAACCGGAAAGGGTTACAACGTAAAGGATCTCAAAAACAAAACTCTCCCCTGACCTTAGTTCTTAAGGAGATCAACCCAAACCTACCAACCCCCCACCAAACCAGAACATGGAAGAGAAGGGCGCGTAGGGAGGGACATATGGATATTGAAAACCACACAACTGGGGATAAGGAAGAGGGTCAGCATTGTACTAATGAAAACCAACAGGCTAATAATGCAAAAAGGAAGGCCGGATACATGGAATCAAACAGAAAGAAAGGGAAGCACGCTTTGGAATTGGTAGATGAGGACATAACAGATTTGGCAGAGGCTGGTGTCCAGCCCTGCCAATCCAAATGAGTCTAATAAGCTGGAACTGTCGAGGGCTTGGGAACCCTCGGACAGTTAGAGTACTTAACATGTTAGTTAAGGATAAGTGCCCGGGTTTAGTTTTCCTTATGGAAACTAAATGTCAAAGCAAGAGAATGGAAGCAATTAGAGTGAAACTGAAGCTAGAAGGATGCTTTACAGTGGAAAGTTATGGAAGTAGTGGGGGTCTTGCACTCCTATGGGGTCATGACCTTGAGGTGCAGATCCAAAGTTTCACAAGATGGCATATAAGTGCGTTGGTGAAGGAGAGAAACAACCAGCATCAGTGGATTTTTACTGGCTTTTATGGCCACCCCGACACCTCAAAACGTGATAGTAGTTGGGGATTATTAAAGGCTATCAAGGACCAAACCTCTTTGCCCTGGATATGTATAGGAGACTTTAATGAAATAAAAAGTCAAAAGGAGAAATGGGGTGCTGCACCTAGGCCTTACAGGCAAATGGAGAAGTTTAGAGAAGTTCTTAACCAATGCTCACTCCATGATCTAGTCACTAAGGGTCCTCTTTTTACTTGGTCAAACAACAGAACTGGTCCAAACTTCACAAAAGAAAGACTCGATAGAGCCATGGCTACACCTGTATGGATGTCTATTTTCCCAAACAGCATTTGTCAAGTCCTCCCAGCTGTAAGTTCAGATCACTCTCCCCTCCACCTAAGGCTGATTTGCCCAAACCCAAGCTGCAGCAAAAGAAAATATGTTTTCAGGTACGAAGCAGCATGGTCTCTAAGGGAGGATTGGCAAACAGTGATAGCAGAAGCTTGGCAAACATCAACAAATGGGCACCACCTGGATAAGCATTTCAGAGAAAGATTAACATACTGTCAAAGAAGGCTGCAGCAGTGGGCAACCAATAACAAAAAACCTATGTCTCATGGTATCCGCAAACAGTTACAGCAGATTTCAGAAATGCAAAACATAGGTCTAGGAGACCATATTAATACCATGCAGCTACAGCAGGAAGAGGTACAATGGTTCTTAGCAGAAGAGGAATTAAAATGGAAACAGCGTGCTAAACAACATTGGCTTAAACAAGGGGATCGAAACACAAGCTTCTACCACAAGTATGCATCCCAAAGGAGGAAAACCAACAGCATTAGACTCATACAAGACCACAATGGAAATGATATTGTCGACCAAGGGCAGTTTGCAGCAATGTTTACAGATTTCTTTTCCACTTTGTTCACTTCATCACATCCTACTTCAATAGAGGCATGTATTTCAGGCATGACACCAAAAGTTAGTGAAGAAATGAACAGAAATCTCCTGCTGGAATTTACAACTCAGGAAGTCAAAGAAGCAATGTTCCAAATGACCCCCCTAAGCTCTCCAGGTCCGGATGGTTTCCCCGCTCATTTTTATCAATCCAACTGGGAACACATTCAGCAAGAAGTGCTTGAATTCTCCCTGCACACTCTGAATAAAGGAGGACCTTTGAAGGAAGTGAATGACACCTTCATCACCTTGATCCCTAAGATTAAAGAGCCAAAGAAAGTGAGTGACTACAGACCTATAAGCTTGTGCAATGTCATCTATAAAGTCATAGCAAAGGTACTTGCTAATAGGCTCAAAGCTGTTCTGCCAATGGTGATTTCACAAAACCAAAGTGCCTTTGTGCCTGGAAGGTTAATAACAGACAACATCCTTATAGCATATGAAACTCTCCATGGGATGAATACTCGGGGCAGGGGCAGAGAGGGCTTCATGGCACTCAAATTGGACATGAGCAAGGCGTACGACAGGGTAGAGTGGAGATTCTTGGAAAGAGTAATGTTGAGATTGGGTTTTGATGTCAAATGGGTCACTCTAATCATGAAGTGTGTATCCTCTGTCACTTATGCAGTAGTTGTAAACGGGCAGCCCCAGAATTCCTTTTCCCCCTCTAGAGGTTTAAGGCAGGGGGACCCCCTCTCCCCCTACCTTTTCATCCTTTGTGCTGAAGCCTTATCCTCTATGCTAAATGAGGCAACAGGAACTGGTAGTATAACAAGTGTGCAAGTTGGGAAACAACCAGTGTTTATCAATCACCTTTTCTTTGCCGATGATAGCTTGCTCTTTTGCAAGGCTAACTCTCTAGAATGGAGTAGGATTCTCTTCATCCTAGAAACTTATGAGAAAGGATCAGGCCAAGTCCTAAACAAGGAGAAGACTTCCATCTCCTTTAGTAGAAACACCCCTCTAGAAAACCAGCAGATGATTCTACAGCTAGCAGGTGTAAAATCTCAGGGATCCTTTGAGAAATACTTGGGTCTCCCCTCCATGGTGGGCAGGAAAAAGGTGGCAGCCTTCCACTCATTAATTGACAGAACCTGGGCAAGGATTACTAATTGGAGGACTAAGTTTTTATCGGCTGCAGGCAAGGAGACACTACTCAAAGCTGCGCTTCAAGCTATCCCAACCTACTCCATGGGCATTTTCCTCCTTCCTCAGTCAATCATTCAAAGACTCAATATTCTACTTAAGAAATTCTGGTGGGGGTACAATGATGATCACACAAAGATTCAGTGGGTGAAGTGGAGCCTCATGGGGAAAGCAAAGGATCAAGGGGGGCTGGGTTTTAGGGATCTCAACAGCTTTAATATTGCAATGCTAGCAAAGCAAAGCTGGCGCATTTTAAAATTCCCAGATTCCCTACTAGCCCAAGTTTTCAAGAGTAAATACTTCCCTCATTCAGATTTAATGGAAGCAAGACTGGGAAACAGGCCCTCCTTTGCTTGGAGAAGCATTATGAAAGGTAACCAACTACTAAAAGAGGGCCTAATATGGAGAATTGGGAATGGGAAAAGTACCAAAATTTGGGATGACCACTGGATCCCATCAACTCCACCACATAAGGTTGACACAAGAGGAGAGGAGAAGAATCTGAAGTGGGTGTCTGAGCTTATTGATCCGGAACTAAAACAGTGGAAGGAATCCATCCTTAGGTCCCATTTTAATCTAGAGGAAATTGAGAAGATAAAAGCCATCCCAATCAGCCTAGGAGGCAGGGAAGACCAGCAGGTATGGGCAGCCTCACCGAATGGTTTATTCAATGTAAAGAGCGCTTACCTCCTGCATAAGGAGGTGATCAACCAGAAGGAAGGCGAATCCTCAAGTAGCAGGGAATACTCAGATGAATGGAAAGCTGTTTGGCATCTGAAAACTCCAAACTCAGTTAAGTTGTTTACCTGGAAAGCTTGTCAAGATGCTCTTCCCACGATGGCAAACTTGTACAAAAGGAAAATAGTTGAGAACATGGACTGCCCTATATGCAAACTGGAACCAGAAACTGGAGTTCACGTGTTATGGAACTGTGAAGCTGCAAAGAGTGTATGGGGTCAGGGTTGTATCAAAATTCAGAAGATGGCTGGAAACAGATCCTCATTCAGGGAGATTTGGAGTCAGATGGTAAAGAACCTACAGAAAGAAGATCTTGCTGAAGCAGCAACCATAGCCAGGCTGATTTGGCTCAGAAGGAACACCTTGATCCATGAAAACTCCTTCACCCCTCCAGGTCTAATTATTCGAGCAGCTAAAACGGAAATGAAGAACTTCAAGGAAGCCATGGAGAAGCCACAACCCAGTCCAAGATGCATCTCGGGCCAAACAATCAATTTATGGAAGAAGCCTCCAGAGGGTTCATATAAACTTAACTGGAGTGCGGGAACTGACAAAGCTACAGCTAGAGTTGGTTTTGGAGCAGTTATTAGAGATCCTAACGGCCAGGTGATTGGAACTCTCCAGGCAACAAGATTATTAATAGCTGATCAATTTACTGCTGATTCATATGCCTTAATGATAGCATCTTCATTTTGCAAAGAAAGTGGAATCTCAGCAGTGATTGTGGAGGGTGAATCTCTAAGAGCAACAAACATCCTTAGAAATGAAGTAACTGATTGGAGTCAAGGGGGTCTGCTCATTGAGGAAGCAAAAGATGTTCTTAACTCATGTTTGCCGTGGACGGCTAACCTTATCAAGAAGGAGGCCAACAAAGCAGCTTGTATTTTAGCTAGAAATGCACTTGTGATGTGTGAAGACGTGTATGAGTTGGAAGACATTCCCAACTGTATCTTATCCACTGTTCTCAGTGAGATGATGTAATTTGTTTGTTGATCAATAAACTAACTAGTTTATTTCAAAAAAAAAAAAAAAATAGACTTGTGGGCTGCATTATTTTCTTTGATCATGAACTTTCTTATTATTAAAAGAGTAAATAAGTTTTAACTATTCTATCTTATTATTATAATTTTTTTTATAAAATATAATAAGTTATTTAATATTTTTAAATTTTTAAATAAAAATAATATTAAAATATTATATTTTAATAATATTTTATTTAACTTTTATTTTATCTCATTGTATAATTAAACGAAACCTAGTGTGCTATTTTAATAATTTGGAACTTCACTCATATTTGCAAATTATATGTACATATATAAAAATTAATAGAATCTTAAAACTTTTAAGTGATCATATGTGGAGAAAGGAATGTAAATCATTGTCTTGAGTACTAAGCTTTAAGTGTTGTTCCATAGGAAAAGGAGCAGTCCAGGCACCAAGTTGTCCACTATCAGAAAGGATGTCGAGAGCATATTTGCACCGATTAAGGAAAATGCCGTTAGGAAACCAAGCAGCTTCGAGTCCATGAAAGTATTTTAGAGAATCAAGATCTTCTGTCTTGAAATGAGTGGAGATAACTCTTTTGAAAACCTCGATATGAGAGAAGTCGTTACTAACGACCAAAATATCGTCAACATAAACAAGAACAAAAGTGATGCTGATGTTGGTGACAAAAGTGAACAAAGAATAATTAGCCTGAGACTGATGAAAACCTGCATCAAGAAGCACAGTGGTTAATTTAAAAAAATTAGTTTTGGGAGGCTTGTTTGAGTCCATAAGATTTGTTGAGGTGATAGACACAAGTCTCCCCCTTAGGGCAATATCTGGGTGGTGCAGTCATGTAGACTTCTTTATCAAGATCGCTATGCAAGAAGGCATTGTTGACATCGAGTTGATGAATGATCCAATGTTTGGCAGCGGCAGTGACTGCTAATAGGCATCGTATAATGGTCATTTTAGCAACTGGAGCAAATGTCTCATGATAATCAAGGCTTCAACCTGAGTATAGCCCTTGAAAACTAGACGAGCTTTGTACTGCTTGATGGAACCGTCGGCCTTGAGCTTAGTTTTGCAGACCCATTTGTAGCCAATGGGTTTCTTACCAAGAGGTAGGGGCTCAAGAGTCTAAGTCGAATTGTCCTCTAAGGCACAAATTTCAAAAGACATGTGAGGGAGAGTAGTTAAAAAAGAAATATGGGAGGGAGAAAAATGAGAATATAAAAGAAAAACAGATAAAGAAGGAGCAGTACCTAAGACTGATGGAGCAGGTGAGGAATCTGTGGGCTCCAAATATAATGTGGGACAGATATAGTCATGAAGATAGGCAGGTCGTGTAATGGTGCAACAATGATGAGAAACAGGTGGGGATAGAGGAGAGGGAAGTGGTGAAGGTGTGGAAAATGAGATGGCGGGGGAATCAAAGGATGGAGGAAGAGACACTATAGGTTTAGGAACAAGAAGAGAGATGATGGGAGTGGAGGGAGAAGGAGGGTCAAAAATATATTGGAAAGGAAATTGTTGCTCATGAAATGTGACATCACGTGAATAGAAAACGGACTAATTGTCAAGGTTGTAGAACTTGTATGCTTTATAAGTACTAGAGTAGCCAAAAAAACGCACATTTGGTAGCACAAGAGGAAAATTTGTCACAATGAGCACGAAGAGTCTAAGCATAGCAAAGACACCCGAACACACGAAGGTGATCATAGTTAGGTGTTTTATAAAAAACCGTTTCAAAATGTGATTTATTTTGGAGAATGCGACTAGGAATATGATTGATGAGATATACAGTAGTGAGAATACAATCATCCCAAAATTTTAAAGGTAGGTGGGTTTAGAAACGAAGGCTTCGAGCAACATTTAGAAGGTGCCGGTGTTTACACTCCGCAATACTATTTTGTTGAGAAGTTTCAACATAGGTACGTTCATGAATGATGTCGTGATCCTTGAGATAAGTTTGAATTTGATGGGATAAAAATTCTTTTTTATTATCAATTCTAATGATTTTAACAGTAGTGTTAAATTGATTTTAGACAAGACCGAAAAGATGTGTTACATGAGTATAGGCTTTGGACTTAAAACGCATGGGATATATCCAAGTAGTGCGGGAAAAATCATAGACAATTGTGAGAAAACAATGAGCCCCGCACAGAGAAGAAGTATGATAGCCAGTCCAAATATCATAAAAAATACAATTAAAAGGAGAAATACTTTTATTAAGAGATTGAGAAAAAGACAATGTTGTGTGCTTCGAACAAGTACAAATGTCGCAATCAGAAATAATACAAGGAGAATTAAAAAGATTAGGAATGATAAAACTGGAAGGGTAACCTAGACGTTGGTGCCATAGGATCTTATTAACAGTGATTGGTGCAGCTAATGCAAGAGGAGAGTCAGGGTGATACACATAGAGTCCATTGCAAAGATCACCTGCTCCAATCGACCTCATCAATTGTGGGTATTGAAATAGACAAGTGTTAGAAGAAAATAAAATAATACAAGAAGTTTGAAGTGTAAGTTGGGAAATAGATAAGAGATTAAAAGAAAAAGGTGGGGATATAATAGGCATTTGAGAGGGTGAGAAGGGGAGAGAGAATGCATGTCCTGATGCCCTCGACTGGGACTTCATGGTCATTCGGAAGCCTCACAAAATGATTGGATTCTAGTCTTCTCAATTCGGTGAAGCTAGTTTTCTAGTGAGAGATGTGGTGGCTTGCACCACTGTCTACCACCCAATGGTGTCCCGATTGAAGAAAGAAGCAGAGGAAGTGGGGAAGAAAGTATTACCAATGAAGTGAGCTGTGGAGGTCAAAGGAGAGGAAGTCGTTGGTGCTAGCAAGGAGAGGAGTTTCTGGTAGAGGTCTGGTGAGAGGCCAGGGACAGGACTCGACACCTAGAGGATGGTTGTGGCCTAATTTGCCAACAATGGTGGTTCGCCAAAGATTGAGCTTGGCGGCTTTGGGCGTGGTTTGCCACCTGGTGGGTAGCCCACGACATTCCAGCACCTGTCACGAGTATGTCCTTCATTCCCACAAACCTTGCATTTGAAGGTGGATTTTGGGTGGCCAGGTGGGCGAACTGCCATGGCCAAACTTTCAGATGGGGTGGTGCGAAGGTGGAGCAGTCGTTGTTGTTCATCTTGGAAGAGAATAGAGAACACTTTACTGATGGAGAGGAGAGGATCTATTGCCAAGATTTGTGTTTCGAGATGTGTGAAATAATCTTTAAGGCCAAGGAGAAATTGGAGAACTCTCTCATCTTTGGCTCGTTGTTGCAGATCCTTGAGGTTAGTGCAACTTTGGGATGAACTTAAAGATGACTAAGTTCATCCCAAAGTTGTTTGTTTTGGTTATAATACTCATGGACTAAGTTGGTTGTTTGTTGGAGGGAAGAGAGGGCTCAATTGAGGTGATAGATTCTGGCGTTGTTGCCATGATAGAAACAAGAAGATAAGTCGACTAATACAACACAATGATCAGTATGGTATTCAAGAGAATTTGCACTGGATGGACTGATGGAGTTAAGGATCTAGGTAAAAACCATATCTTTGGTTTGGTTCCATTGAGCGTAGGGGAGAGTTCAGTCCGGTCCGGTCCGGTCTGGGGAGGTTTTACGGACCGGACCGGACCGGACCTATTCAGTCCAAGGTTTTCCCACCCTGGACCAGACCGAACTTCCTAAGGACCGGTCTGGTCCAGTCACATTCGGTCTGGTCGGTCCACCCCTTATTTTTTATTTTGTTTTTATCTAATGAAATTTTGTTTAATACTTATGTAATTATATTGTGATATATTTAATATATATACATATAGTATACTATTATATATATATATTAGTAATAAGCTAATACTATTAGTCTATTAGTAATAATACTATAACTAATAACTATATGTAATAATAACAATACTATAACTAATAACTATATGTAATAATAGTAATAGTGATAACTATATATGTAACTATATGTAATAGTAATAGTAATAATAGTAATATATGTAACTATATGGAATACTAATAACTAATACTATTAGTCTATTAGTACTAATAACTATACTAGTACTAATACTATAACTAATAGCTATATGTAATGATAGTGATACTATATGTAATACTATATTAAATAATAGAAATAATATTATAATAGTAATACTCTTATTGCTAATACTCTATGTAGTTATAGTGATTTAATACTAACATATTACATATTAAGCTAACTATACTAATACTATTATAAATTTACAAATATATGATATATTATAATCTATACTATAACTTTTATAATATGTTAATACATTAATATATATACTAGTACTATATATTTTTTTTGATTGGTTATACTAGTACTATATATTATAGTTAATAGTTATACATTAAAGAATATATTAATACATTGATACTAAATATATATAGTTATAGACTTATAATGATTTAGTTATTATGAATTTATGATTAGTATAACTATATAATTGTATTAGTATTAGACTATTAGTAATTCAATTTGGCTATATTATATTAGTAATATTAGTTATGTTGAATCAGTTAGTTAGTATAACTATATTCTACATTATTAGTATTAATATAAATATTAGTATTAGTTATAACTATATAGCCTATATTAGAATTGAGAGTCTTAGACTATATAATAGACTAATGGTATTAGTACAACTATATAAGTATACAGTATAGCTATATATTAGTTTTAATTATAGTGATTAGTATAATTATATAATAGTAGATTATAAGTATAACTATATATTAGTATTAGTTATACTGTTATAGTGATTTAGTATATTATAATTTCATTATGAATATTAAAGTACTAAGTTAGTAATTACGCCTGTCGCTTCTCTCGAAAGCGAGAGTAGTATGAACTCTGCTCTCAACCATTTTCTCTCGAAAGCGATCTGAGGAGTAGCGAAGGAAGTACTTTCTGTTACGACGGAGGAGGGTGAAAGTATCTATTCACGGTGGTGGATAGAGTGGAGTTATGGAGGAGATGGAAGAGAGATGGGCGCGTATGAAACTTTCTGAGGAGGAAATCTGTCCGATCGTGGTGAGTAAGGGGGAGAAGAATTGGGGGAAGGACAAAGAAGTTCGGAGTATTGTTGGTAGAATCTGGTCAGAAAGGCGGATTGGAAGGGAGGTAGTGAGGACTACAATGGAGAAAATATGGAAGGTAGGGAAGCCATTAGAGGTTAAAGAGATTGGAGTGAACTGTTTTGTGATTACTTTCGTTAAAACTAGTGACAAGAAGAAGGTTATGAAAGGTTGTCCATGGTTATTCGATAACTTTGTTTTTGTATTGAAGGATTTTGATGGGAGTATTCAAGTGAGTAAGATGGATTTTGAACGTGAATTCTTTTGGATCCAAATGCACAACATGCCGCTGGGATCTATGAATGAGGAAATGAGAGTGAAGATTGGGAATACAGTTGGGAAGGTTTCTGCAGTAGATGTACAGGAAGATGGACTGGCTTGGGGGAAAATGTTGCGTGTCAAGGTTGAATGTGAAGTGAAGAAACCGGTGGCTCGAGGGAGAACAATGCAGATAGATGGGAAGAAGTGTTGGATTCCATTTCAGTATGAGAAATTACCAAGAATTTGTTTTAATTGTGGTAAAATGGTTCACGGGGAAGGGGATTGTACAGAGGTGGATGTGGTGGATAAACCATATGGAACATGGCTTAGAGCAACTGCTGTATTTCGGAAGAAATATGTAAGGAAAGGTGACCAAAGTAAGGAGGAGGGGGTTGGAGATTCTTTTGAAAACCGGAGTTCATCTGTGGGTCGAGAGGGGAGCTCGGGAGTGGGAAAGGGTGAGATGGGAAGGGATGAGGGGAAAAGTAAGGAGAGTGTAGTGGTAGAGGTAAGGGACAATATACTGGATCAGTTGAGTGTGGAAAATCCTGTCGACAAGGGGGGCAGTTCAGGTGTTTGTGATAATGAAGTAGTGAATTCTGTAGTTTTGTGTCCCTTGGAACTGGCCGTGGGTGGTGCAGGGGTGGGGGTGAGAGGGGAGGTGAGTGTGGGAGAAGGTAGGGAAAAGAAAAAAGAAATAAAAAAAAGTAGTTGGAAGAGGAGGGCAAGGGAGATAAATGATAGTCAGGGTAACATACAGTCAGTGTTGGGATTAAAGAGGTCCATTGAGGACTTGGAGGGGATCAAGGAAGGAAAGGAGGGGGATGGTGAAGGAATGGAGGTTGGGAAAAAGGTTAGAAAGGAAGGAGGAGGGGAGATCATTGGAAAAGAGGTATTGGCGGTGGCTGTTGGACAGCCCCGCCAAGCATTATGAATCTACTCAGCTGGAACTGTCGAGGGCTTGGGAACCCTCGAACAGTTTAGGATCTTTGCCTCATGGTGGAGGAAAAGCAGCCCAAATTGGTGTTTGTTATTGAAGTTAAGGTGAAAGGGAGTAGGGTAGAAGGTCTAAAAAACAGGTTGAAAATGGAAGGTTATTTGGTAGTGGATCCAGAGGGGAGGAGAGGAGGCTTAGCTTTGTTTTGGAAAAAAGAAAATGAAGTGGAAGTTTTGAGCTATTCTCAGTGGCATGTAAATGCTCGGATTAGGTATGAAGAAACAAAGGAGGAATTGTATTTTACAGGGTTCTATGGACATCCTGAAACAGGGAAAAGACACTTGTCATGGGATTTGTTAACTAGTTTGAATCCAAAGGGCTAGTTACCATGGTGTGTAGTGGGGGATTTTAACGAGATTACAAGTCAAGAGGGGAAAAGAGGTGGGAGACAGAGAGCTGAAGCACAAATGGGTAGATTCTGTGAGGTCTTAGTGAATAATGGTTTATTTAATGTAGGCTTCAGTGGTTACCCCTATACTTGGAGTAATTCTTTTACTGAGGAGAGGCTGGATAGGTGTGTGGTGAATAATAAATGGAGGGAAGTGTTTGGGGAGGTAAGGGTGGAAGGGTTACCAGCTAGAACTTCAGACCATGCACCATTGCTAGTGATTATGATGAAATCGAGTGCAAAGAAGCCTAGAAGAGGATTCTCCTTTAAATTTGAGGCTAGCTGGCTCAAAGAGGAGGGGTTTGGGGACGTGGTGAAGCAATTCTGGGATAGAAGTCAGAAGCAAACAAATCCTGTGATAAGAGTTCAGCAACAGTTAAAAATATGTAGTGGGGGATTGGTAAAATGGTATAAAGGGAAAGATAGAAATAGGCTGAGGAATATAGCTCAGCTTACAAAGGAAATAAAAGAGCTGAAGGAAGAAGAGCGATTGCAGAATTATGAGAAGCTGAAGAGAAAAAAGAAAGAAGTTGGAATCTTGTTGGAACAGGAAGACACTAAGTGGAAACAAAGGGCTAAGAAGGATTGGTATAGGCTAATGGACAAGAATACGAAATACTTTCATGCTTGTGCCAATCAAAGAAGGAGCAGGAATCAAATAAGGTCAGTTGTGGACTCTCGAGGTAGCTTATTGAATGTTCAGGGAGATATTGAGAGAGCTTTTGAAAGCCATTTTTCTGGGGTCTATAAAACTGCTGAACCAAGAAGGGAGGAGATTGATAGCTGTTTGAGGGCAATGGATCGAAGAGTTTCAGACTCCATGAATGAAAAGCTGTAGAAGGAGTTCACCAGAGCAGAAATTGAGATAGCTTTGAAAATGATAGGGCCACTAAAGTCCCCAGGACCAGACGGCTTTGGGGCTAGCTTCTTTCAGCAATCTTGGAATATTATAGGAGATGATGTGTGTGAGGCAGCCCTTACAGTTCTCAATGGTGATGGTAAGCTACATCTCCTCAACCATACTTATGTGGCCTTGATCCCTAAAATAAAAGAACCAAGATCTGTTAATGACTATAGGCCAATAAGTTTGTGCAAAGTGATGTACAAGATCATTGCAAAAACTTTGGCCAACAGATTGAAAGGGGTGCTTGATGAGGTTGTTTCTAAGTGTCAAAGTGCTTTCATCCCTGGAAGGCTTATAACTGATAATATAATAGCAGCCTATGAAGTTTTACATACTATGAAAACCAGGCAGAAGGGTAGAGTGGGTAGTTTGGCCATGAAGTTAGATATCTCTAAAGCCTATGATAGGGTGGAGTGGGTTTTTTTAAAATCTGTTATGGAGAGGTTGGGCTTTGGAGAGAGGTGGGTGAAGTTGATTATGGAGTGTGTAACGACAGTGTCTTATGCTATTCTGATCAATGGTCATCCGGGGGATACTATCATTCCAACTAGGGGATTAAGATAAGGGGATCCTTTGTCCCCTTACTTATTTCTGCTGTGTGCTGAGGGTTTGAGTTCAATGATCAATGAAGCAGTCCAGTTGAAGGAATAAAAAGGGGTTAGTGTTGTAAGGGGTGGTACTAAAATTTCTCATCTCCTTTTTGCTGACGATTGCATTATTTTTGGGAGGGCTAATTGGACTGAATGGAGGAAAATATGTAGTATTCTTGAGAAGTATGAAGGGGCATCAGGCCAAAGTTTGAATAAACAAAAAACCACATTGTTTTTCAGTCAGAATGTGCATCAAGTTACCAAAAACAGAATAGTGCAGGAGTTGGGTGCTAGAGTACAATCTGATTGTGAGAAATATTTGGGCTTACCTGCCATGGTAGGGAGGTCTAAATATAATACTTTTAGAGGAATAAAGGATAGAGTATGGGAGAGGGTGAATAACTGGAAGAATAAGTTTTTGTCTCCAGCAGGAAAAGAAATTTTGTTGAAAGCAGTTGCTCAATCAATTCCAAACTATCATATGAATGTGTTTAAACTGCCGAAGAGGATTTGCAAGGAGATGGTTGCTTTAATGGCGAGATTTTGGTGGGGCTTTAAGCAAAATGATAAGAAGATACAGTGGTGCAGTTGGAGTAAGATGGGTAGATCAAAAAATGAAGGGGGATTGGGTTTTAGGGATTTTGACAGCTTTAATAATGCCCTGCTAGCTAAACAATGTTGGAGGGTGTTGACACTCCCTCAGACCATGGCATCAGTGGTGCTCAAAGAGAAGTATTTCAGACATGTTGATCTGCTTAAAGCTAATTTAGGCCAAAGACCTTCACTTATATGGAGGAGCTTGTGGGGTTCTTTGTGCTTATTGAGAAAGGGTCTGGTATGGAGAGTTGGAAATGGGCTTAATATTAGGATTTGGGGAGATAAGTGGATCCCGAGACCTTCTTCATTCAGAATTCAATCCCCTGTTAAAGGACTTCATGCAGATGCTAAAGTAAGGGAATTAATGGTGGAGGAGGGTGGAGAATGGAATGAGGAAGTGGTGAAAAACATTCTGAATGTTGAGGATGTGAATTTGGTGTGTAAAGTCCCATTGAGTCACACAGGCAGGCAAGATAAGTTGATTTGGGCTCATACAAAAAATGGTATCTATAGTGTAAGGAGTGCATATTACCTAGGGATGAATTGGAAAAAGGAGATTAAAGGGGATGTATCAGAAAGGAAAGATGAAGGGTGGAAAGTGCTGTGGCAGTTAAAGATACCAGGGGTTGTCAAAATGTTTATGTGGAAGGCTCTTACTGATAGTCTACCTACCAGGAAAAATCTTCTGAAGTGAAAGATAATTGTGAATTCAAGCTGTCCTATATGCGAATCTGAAGAGGAGTCTATTGGTCATGCTATTTGGAATTGTGTGAGTGCCTCTGATGTGTGGAATGAGATAGAAAGTCCTGTATAGAAATGGGGATGCAGTGAAAGGGACCTCTTTGTAGTCTGGGCAAAAATGGTGGAGAACTTGTCTCAGGAGCAGTTGAAGTTGGTGGCAACTGTTATGAGAAAGATTTGGTTAAGAAGGAATCAGTTTGTTTTTTAGAATGCTTTTACTGATCCTAAATTCCTCTTCAAGCAGGTTGTTGATAGTCTAGCAGAGTTTCAACTGGCACAAGTAACAGAAGGTAAAGGGCAAAGAAGTAGAAGTAATGCAACGGGGAGGAACCTGTGCAGATGGCAGAAACCTGCACCTAATTCAGTGAAAGCTAATTGGGATGCGGCATTAAAAGAAAAGGAAGGGAAGATGGGAATGGGAGTAATAATCAGGGATGAGGAGGGTGAGGTCCTAGCTTCACTATGCGGCTCGAGGAAATGGGTGTCTAAACCTGATACAGCAGAGATGCAGGCACTGTGGAGAGCTTTAAAACTTTGTGCAGAGTTGAACTTTGTAAATGTAGTTTTTGAAGGGGATGCATTGGGTATTGTCAAAGCAGTAAATGGAAGGGAGGAGAATTGGGATTGGAATGGACAGATGATTGAAGATATTAGAGAAATTCTGAAGAATAGACCCAGTTGGGTAGTACAGCATACATATAGAGAGTGTAATAATGCAGCACACAGTTTAGCAAGATATTCTTTGAATGTAAATGATGAGAGTGTCTAGATTGAAGATGTACCTGAGGAGATAGTGAGAACTATCATTCAGGATAAACTTTGTTCTATTTGATAGTGAATATAGAAAGGAGGTTCCCTTTTGAACCTCCTCTTCCTTTCAAAAAAAAAAGTATATTATAATTTCTATATTATATTTATACTATAACTCTTATAATATATTAATATATACTAGTACTATATATTATAGTTATATATTAAAGAATATAATAATACATTCATACTAAATATATATAGTTATATTTCTAGTTATTTAGTTATTAACTTATTATGATTAGTATAACTATATAAATTATAATAGTATTAGATCATTAATATAGCTATATATTAGTAATATTAGTTATGGTAAATCAGTGGTTTAGTATAACTATATAAGTGTTAACTATAATGATTAGTATAACTATATAAATTATAGTATAGTGATAATTATATTAATTAAATATAAGTATAGTGATAATTAAATTATATTAATTATAGTTATAAATATACTATATAGCTATACATAGTATTAATTATAATGATTAGTATAAGTATATAAATTATATAATAGTATATTAGTATTAATAGTAAACTATTAGTACAGGTCACTATACCTATTGTTGAAGTATTAGTTATAATGATTTATTATAACTATATTAGTATAAGTGTAATTGCAATCTATATTAGACTATTAATATTTTTTTATACCATATATAATTAATTATATACAACTATACTATTATATAAATAATATATAAAAATAATAAAAAAAAATTTTAATTTTTATTCGGTCCGGTCTGGGGTAGAAAATCCCTGGACCGAGACCAGACCGAACTTGGTTGGTCCTTCCAAATTTGGACCGGGACCGGACCGGACCGAATGAGTCCGGTCTGGTTCGGTCTAAAAATAGCTAGTCCGGTCGGTTTGACCGGTCCGATACTCACCCCTAATTGAGAGTACGCAGGTGAAGAGGGTTCAGGAGGGGTGAGGGTGCCATAAACGAAGCTTAATTTATTTTTCACATTAAGTGCCTGTGTAATTTGTATCGAATCTGTTGTATTTCTTTGAATTGAGCTACAAATAAATATTTACAATAGACAAGTATGGAAATAAGTACATATGGTAAATGAGCTACTTCTTGCTGATTTTTTGGAGACTAAATATATGGAAATATACATAGCTGTCAATACAATTTATATACAAATTTAAATATAATAATATTTTATAATATGTAAACCCATTAAATTAAAAGTAAGAGTAAAAGTAAAATTTAAAATAATATTATCTTATTACATAATTGTAAAGAAGTTGTTATAGAGTAGTAATTCTAACATTTCTCTTTAATATATATAAATTTATGCTCATATAAAATAAATTTTTTTCTTTTTAATCTTAGCTATTTTCATATATAGGGTTAAAAAGGGACCGATAGGAAAAATAAAAAATAAAATTTAGCTTCAAAAGTCATGTCTTGGATTTCTAACTATCTCATAATTAACCCAAAATTAACTTTAATTATGATCCATTCCACAATAAAATCGCAATTGCACTCTATGTTGTATTTAAGAATCGAATGCTATTAGTGATAGTAGATAAATTACGTAGGTGATGGTATTTTCCAGAATAATAAACCATTGTGGTCCAATCCAATATAGTCTTAGTATATGATCAACATGTCAATTAAAAGTAACCACATCCACAATTAAAAAAAAAATCATCATAATTAAAAAATCATCATAATTGATATCACTACAAGAAAAACGACTTTTTATGGTCAATTTATTGCGGCGAAAATAGCATTCGCAACCAATTATGATGATGATTTTATCGCCGACTATGAACTTAATATTTTCATAAGTTACAAGGACTTGCGATTTATATCTTTTGTTTTAATTTTATTTATTGATTTAATAAATACAATGTCTTTTGTTCATGTAATTTTCAAACAAATCAATCTTTTGTTAAATAAAATATTATTATAAAAATGTCACTCGAGTTGGATTATCGGGACACTAGTATCCACAACAATTGGGTATCCAAACAAGCTATAGGGAGGAGGTAAACTACCATATATAGGACCTCGGCCATTTGGATTAATAAATTATCTAACGTTATTCCATTTCATCTCATTTTATTATTATAATTTTCTTAAATTTTCACACAAGATATAATAAATAATTCAACTTTTTCAAATCTCTATTCAACTTTTTCAATTTTTAAAAGAATAATAATATTAAAAAAATAATATTCTAACAATATTTTATACAACTTTCATCTAAAACCATCTCATTTTATATCACCATCCAAACAATCCATAAACCTTTCTTTCCGTTTCTTTACATAGCTGGGTAGGGTACCATGCATGAGTAGAGTCAAGGGTGGACCCAATATGAATTGCAGGTGATCTTTCTTATCAAAATGGCATTAAAATATAGAAAATGGGGTTTGTGGGATCCATACAAGTTGTAAGTGGATTAACTTTAAAAAATAAATTTTTAATAATAAGTTCTATGTTTTTTTTTTTTTTAAATTCCATGAATTTTGCATGTCATAGAGTACTAATTGTATGTAGTATTATTTGTAAAATAAATGAGAGGTGAAAGGGAAGTGTCCCATTTTAATAAACTGATCTCCCAAGCAAAACAATGAAAACCGATGGAAGAAAGTCTCATTCAGCTATTGAAGCAATTAATTCTGGTAATCAGACGTATAATTCATTGAAATAAAAAGTCTTATCTTCATAATTATTGAAAGACAGAGAAATAAAATCGTATGGCTATGAGAGTTACAACATGGCCTTCTTTCTGCACTTAGGGTCCCCATCTCTCAACTGGAATTAATTGGACCAACCAAAATGTCGATACTCCATCCTTCTAGTTATCTCTTGCCCTCATACCTATATATGGAAGCGTAGTTAATTATTGAAGTCATGACTCATGAGCAGCATCCTTTTCCTTCCTTCTGGCCTCGCTTCTGTATTTAAAACAAGATATATGGCAGAAGAAGAAGCCCTGCATATGTATACTCGATCAGCATGATCAAAACTCCTTCTCTCCAATTCATCAAATCCTTGATAATTTATCATTTGACGTTGGTGGCATATTACATATTCTTCAATTCAACTAAAGTTGTTTATTTTCTTCTGCTGCTCTTCGTGGGTTCATTTTACGTGCTTACATTCTTGGAAGGAATGAGGAGGAGTTTTCAGGAAGGTCATTGCGAGCAGATCAGGGGTACGAGGATTATATTGCAGTTCCATGGAAGTAGAGTACCTGCACGTTACGAGTACTCCAATGCCTCCTATTCCATGATCTGGGTCTCATAGATGGCGGACTTTCTCAGAATCAAATAGATGATCATATATATAGCACTATATATATATATATATATATAGGTTTCAATTCTCATGTTACAATCATACTGAAGATCTTCTTACAATGCTGCTTCTGTTTTTGCTTTCATTATTATTATTATTATTATTATTATTATTATTTTGGGTTTGTCCTCGTTTACATATTGGTGCTATATATTACCCTCAGGATCAAACAATAATGGTTTGTTCGTTATATATAATATACAGGGAGCTCCTCTGCATGCAGAGCAGATCAGGAAATTTATAAAGTTTTTGTTTTTGTTTTGTTTTGTTTTGTTTTTTTTTTAAGGGCAGGGGAGTTCCTCTGCATGCAGGGCGGATCAGGTAATTTATAAAGTTTATTTATTTATTTATTTTTTTGAAAAGCATATTTCCATTAATCAACCTTAAGAAAGGTCATGAATACAAGTAGGGACGTGCCCAACATCAACCGAAGAAAGGAAATGTAATAAAGTATCCCTAGCAAGTTGTGGGAAGCCTTGTTGTCTTCTCTTCTAACAGGTGTAACTGGCCAATCTTCATAAAAACTCAACTGATTCTTCACATCTTCAATTATCTTGCCGGTCGCTGACCAGTTGTCCTTCCTTCAATTAATTTCTTAAACAACTTCCTTTGAGTCCCCTTCAAGAATGATTCTTTTTATCCCCAACTGCAGTCCAAAACAAGTTGCTTCCACTATGCTAGACAAGGGTCAGGTGTTGGATTATTTGAGTTTCTGTTATGAAGAGGAACTCGCTGATATATATATATATAATAGATTCTAAAATTAGAAGTTCTGCTACATACAATTATTATTATTATTATTATTATTATTTGTATTTTTGGTAAACTCTACTGATGTAATTTGTTAAAGTAGTTATTTTATATTAAAACAATAATATAGTCAATTATATTAGTAGAGTATACAAAAAATACGTAAAAATGACTGTATATAATTTTTGTTTTAAAATTAAAATTGACAATGAAATTTAAATGTTTAAAAATGGCCCACTAAATACCATAAAAAACTCTTTCATTAACTTACCTTTTTTATTTTTTTTAATTAATTAAATTTTGAGCCCTCGACCCAAAGGGTGGTGGTACTGCCCCTTTTTACATGGCATACATGATCATAGCTTGTTGATAATATAGTGACGAGTAAATTAATTCGTTACTGTAAGGATGCTGCTAAAACGGAAATGGCGACGAACTTCAAATCTTGTCCTCAAAAAGTTGGTTTTTATAACGAAAGATATTTTTATCGAAAATGCACCAATTCTTTGATCCAAGTGACAGCATGATCTTGTTTCTGGTGAACAAAATATTTTTCATCAAATGATCAGTGTGTAACCATTTTATGAACCATCCAAATAATAGATGATTGTGTCATTTGTGGTCGATGCTATCTAATTAACTAGCTACGACATACCGTTTCATCAAGATTAATATAGAAGCTCGGAAACTAGAATAAAATATCAAAATTTTGTGATAACCACTAGTATTATTTATAAATAGTATTACTAGATTATGGAATTATGTGTAACTAGCGAGGTTAGCTAGAATAAGAATGGATTTTGATCCCTTAAGAAATTTTAATGTGTGAATTATTTGAGCTTAATTAGAGTAGGGTTAGAAGTGACATTGGGTTAGAGTACGGTTTAGGACACAAGACTTAAACCCAAGACCCTTTAGAAGGCCCAACCGTGACCCTGATTCATAACTCAAATTGTGCCCAAGAATGTGAACTAGGGGTGTGCAAAATTTCGAGCCTTATGATTCCGATTGATTCCCGCTCTGATTCTGAGTCTGACAAAATCGGAGGGTTCGAAAATCGGAGTCGGAATCGGAGTAATTCCGATTTCATGACGGAAGTTAGAGTCGGAATCGGTAACCCACAAGTTCCGAATTCTGACTCCAAATTCTGAATTCTTTTTAAAAAAAAAAAAACCTGATGCAAAACGAATCTTTATTTTTCCCAACCATTGACTGGAACGACGTCATTCCATTTAAATGGGAACGACGTCGTTTTGAATAGGACTAAATGCCGTAGGTCGACTTAGTCTAGGCTTTCTTCCTCACTCAGTCATCTCTCTCTCGTAAGCTCCCAACATCTCACAGTGACACAGACTCACCAAGGTCTCTCACGCCGCACGACGCCACAGCCCACGACCAAGCACCGAGATTCTACCATAGATTGCCAGAGGTCGCTGTCGCCGCAGTGCCAAGATCCCCAGTTTTTCCCAATTGGTAATTTTAAATTTTGGAGTTTTAAATTTAGGTATTTACTCCGAGTTTTTTATATTATTTCTTATTCAAATTGGAAATTAGATTGTATATTATATCTAATTCTATGAACAAAATCATATGAATGTATTGAGGAAAAGGGGGTTCTAATGTTTCCACCATTAAAGTTTGTGATTTTGGACTTTGAATGCTACCTGTTTGTGGAAATGTCACAAACAAAAAAGTTTCGTTTGCAACCATCTCAAGGACTCAAGCACTCTTCTCAGCAATGGTAGTCATGATCATGAACTTACAGTACTCACAAAAGGGTACTAGTTCATCTTTGTTTAAAGGTGATAATTGTAAAATGTCTAGCTAGCTAGCTATAACCGACTCACTCTCTAGCAATTAATCGAACTATTTCAATTTCATTAACTAATTTCTAACACCAACATGTTATATCCAATGTTATATAAATATATTTATATATATATATATATATATATATAATTTCATCTCAAAATACAAAGGATGCTTAATTATTTTCTAATATCCCAAGCTAAACAGTCGAAGCTTCAGGAGGATTTTCTTTACTAGTAATTTCACTCCAAGATCACGATTCGTCTAAGTTATTTCACTCCAAGATCAGTATTTTATAACATTCCAAGCTTGTTGTCTTTGATAGACATTATTTCACTCCTAGATCAGGATTTGTCTAAGTATATATATGAGTACGAGACGTGAGTCATGAGGCATGTTCATGCCTTCATGTTTCCCCTTTTTGTTTTAACTTTTCTTTTATTAAAAGTGTTAATTGGAGGGGCGCTCACGTGGGGCAGATCCCTCCTTTACTCTGCCTAACGTATGGCTTTAAGCCATGCGTTATTTGCTTATAACGCATGGCTTTAAGCCATGCGTTTCTGCCAAACTAATGGCAGATTAAGGCTAGCCTTTAAGGCCAGCCGTGTAGGGGGGCTATATAAAGCCCCCCTCTTTTGATTCTCGGTAATCATCTGAAAAAGTTAAAAAAAGCTCTCTCTCTCTCTCTCTCTCTCTTTTGTTCTCTCTTAATATAGTATTTAGGCTGTGGATTATTAAAGCGTTACTCTAGTTTTACACTACGTAGTACACTTTACTACTAAGGAAAAACTCTTGAGATTTATCGATCTGGAGAAACTTGTGGAGCAACTTTATAAGCTGAGCTTGAGGTACTTTCCGCTGTGTTTTCTAACATTGGTATCAGAGACATGTTATAATTGCTTCCAGTTTCTTTTTAGCATATGCATGTAAACTGTGTTTTTTTTTATTCGAGCACATGTGGTGCTGCAGTGTTTTCTTAAAAAAAAAAAAATTCTTTTTGGCTGAACCGATGTGAAGCGGTGCTGTGCTCACCACCCACACACGATGGTGCAGCGAGCACCACCTCTGCTCTCGGTGGTGTAGCGTGCACCACCTGTACGTGGGAGGTGCAGCATGCACCAAAGGGTGCTGCGCGGCACCTCTGTGATGGTGCTACACGCACCACGGTGCTGCGCACACCAGCAGGTGCCCATGGTGCTCCATGCACCGTGGAGGCACCTGAGCACCACCTCGATGCTGTGCGCACCAAAGGGGTGCTGCGCGCACCAGTGGGGTACTGCCAGCACCACCTAGGTGCTGCGGCAGCACCCAGCTTCCTCTGGAAGCAGTTTTTGGCGATCGAAGGCGCCGGTGACATCCATAAACAGCAGTTGAAATTTTTCTTTTTCTCGAGTTACTGTTCACGTGAACAGTAACTTGCGGGAGGAAGAAGATGACTTGAGTCATCTACCCTCTGATGGGCTGGGTTGGGCTTGGGCCCTTCGGCCCACTATGTTTTGGGTTTAAAAAAGAAAAAAAAAACGGGGCTGGGCTCTTAAGCCCAGTGTTTTTTTTTTTTGAAAGTTTTTTTTATTAAAAACCGAAAAAAAAGATGGCGCAATGGGTTTTGATCCAAAACCACCTACTAAACTAAGGAGATAAGCGCACCACTGGGCTGCGAATATTCTTTGGTTTATGTGGGGGTTTTTTAAAAAAAATAATAAGAATAATAAATAAATAAATAAATAAAATTGCATGATTTAATATATGCTTAGATATATTGTTATATTACATGTGATCTTTTATTTAATGTTATAGATTATATGTGATAACATGTGAATATTTGTTTATTTTCATACTATTTTTTTTTTCCATAATGTTATATTACATGTGATCTTTTATTTAATTTTTAGATTAAATGTGATAACATGTATGTGTGTATTGAACATATGGAAATATGATTATTTTATCATCTATGAATGTTAGACTTGAATGTTTAGACATTAGTCTTTATTTGTTTTAGTGATAAAATAGAAAATCCCACTAAGTAGTCTTAGTTAGAATTGTCAGTGTAAATGATAGGCTGAAAGAATTGCAGTGACCCCAGTAAGAACTGTAAATGCACTGTATAGCCAAAAGACCATGGTGACCCCAGTAAGAACTGTAAATGCACTGCATAGCCAAAAGGACTACAGTGGCCCCAGTAAGAACTGTAAATGCACTGATGGAACAAGAAAAATGGACTGTAATGGTCTCATATGAACCATCTTTGTAGACTGGCCCAACAAGTTGCTGTAGTCTGGCTGTCTTTGTAGATTGGCCCAACAGGTTACTATGGTCTGGGTAGTTGTCCTTGTAGACTGGCCCAAAAGGTTACTACGGTTTTAGTAGGTTATGTCTTTACATATGACTAGGACTAAAAGACTACTTAAGATAGTGGGAGTATGGTTGAGATTTATGATGATAAATTCTCCCATTTTTTTAAAAATAATTTGCGCGGGAATTAGGTTAGAAATTTAATAATTGGATATTGTGGCGCAAGAGATGATTATGAAGCTTAGCAATTTTTTGATCTTGCGACATGTCTAAATTATTCTTTTTTCTATCTTGAAAGGACGCGGCAGATTTCTTAGGTGTGTGTATAATATCCCTTCTTTGCGTATTGTAGTGATATGGCATCCAAGACTATAGTTGCCGACTTAAACAAGGGGGAGAAATTAGATGGGGAAAACTATGACATATGGCATCACAAGATCCAATTTGTCTTAAATGAGCAAGAGGTCTTGGAGGCCTTGTCTCACACCCTTGCTGTACCCGCGGAAGGGACCTCGGAACAACATAAGATAGATCAACAAGCCTATACTCAATGGGCTAAGAAAAATCGGTGCGCACGCATAATAATGTTAAGCAGCATGCACAATGATCTAATGTGTGAGTTTGAGGTCTATGACACTGCCCAAAGCATGTGGGACGCTTTAAAATTGAAGTTTGGTGGAACTTCAGCCACTAGGTTGCATGGATTAACCATGAGGTTCGACTCCTATAAGATGCGCTCTGACCACACGATGAAGCAGCATCTTAGGGCTATGTCAACTATGATTCGCGAACTTAGGTCGTCAGGAAACAACCTGACAGATAAACAGCAAGTCCAGGCAGTGATAAGGTCACTACCAAATTCTTGGGAGAATATGAGCCGGAACCTGACGCATAACGAGAACATCAAAGACTTTGATGATGTCTCGAGTCACTTGGAATTGGAGGCTGAGCGCCTAGAGGCTGCTAAGCCCAATCATACAGCCTATGTGGCTAATGCTAGTTTGCGCAAGGCATCAAGGCCTAAGCGCAAGAAGTCCAAGATTGGAGTAGCTGCTGGACAAATTAAAAAAGTGTCAGAAACTTTTCAGCGCACCAAGAGGGGCAAGTGCGGAAAGAACAAGTCAAAATTAGAGTGCTTCAACTACGAAAATACTGGCCACTTAGCTCGTGACTGCAATGAGCCGAAGAAGGTACACTCTGACTTTTCTCGCATTGTTTTAGTAACTAGTCATGTGATGGTTGCTCACTCCTATCCTTTGTGGACTGTTGGTGACCGAGCACATAGCGCGAGATAGAGTCGGATTTGTGGAGTATCGTCGGATTTCAACTGGGAGCCGTGATATCAAGGTGGGGAATGGAGCTAGTGTGGAGGTACTAGGACTTGGTACCTACAAGCTGGACTTGCGGGGTGACCACACTCTTTTCCTCCACAATGTGCTATACGCTCCCGAGATCCGACGAAACTTACTTTCAGATGTTACTCTATTGAAACTTGGCTTTTGGATTTTTTTGAAAACAATTATGTTTCCTTTTATTTGGGCCATGTGTTTTATGGCAAAACTTTTCTGCAAGACGGTTTTATGATATTGGATTTGGTTTATTCTAATATAAATGAATCTATTGCTTTTCTTTCTTCATCTGTTGATAATTTGGATTCACATACATGGCATGCTAGGCTTGGCCATATAGGACAAGATAGAATGACTCGGTTAGCTAGAGAAGGCCTAATAGGCAATCTCGCTAGGGTCATCTTGCCCACATGTGAACATTGTCTAATGGGAAAAGCTAAGAGAAAACCGTTTGGAAAAGCCACTAGGGCATCTTTTCCACTGCAATTAGTTCACTCAGACATCTGTGGTCCAATGAGTGTGAGGGCAAGACACGGAGGTGTCTACTTCATCACTTTTATAGATGATTTTTCACGTTACGGTCATGTCTACTTAATCTCCCATAAGTCTGAAGCATTGGAATGCTTTAGACAATATCTAAGAATGGTTGAGAATCAGTTAGACAAGAGTTTAAAAACTCTAAGAACTGACCGAGGACGAGAATATCTCTCTGAGCAATTTAAAAGGCTCTGTGATGAAAAAGGAATCAAAAGACAGTTAACGATGCCAAGTACGCCGCAGCAAAATGGCGTGGCGGAAAGGAGAAATCGAACACTGCTTGAGATGGTTAGGTCAATGATGGCGCAAGCAAACCTACCAATTTCTTTTTGGGGGGATGCACTTTTGACTGCTGCCTACATTCTTAACCGAGTGCCCTCCAAATCAGTAACTTCCACCCCATATGAACTATGGACCGGCGAGAAACCCAATTTGAGTAACTTGCGGCCATGGGGTTCAACGGGTTTTGTTCATGATCTTTCTCATAAGTATGGGAAATTAGGCCCTAGAGGGAAGAAGTGTATCTTTATAAGGTACTCAGAACACTCTAAAGGGTATGTGTTAATAGGTGAACAAACTGATGGAAGTGTGACTGAAATTGAATCACGAGATGTGGACTTCATTGAAAATGAATTTCCAAGTAGAGGTGAGGTTGATAGGAGTTTAGAACTTCATGAGATTATGGAACAAGAGGAAAGTGCTCCAAGGAATTTAGTTGAGAATGAGGAAGAAATTCTTCAAGCTCCTACAAATAAGGACTTAAATCCGAGTGGGAGCACACCACTTGTCAATCAATCACAACAACCTCAGCCACGTAGAAGCACACGTGAAAGTATTCCCCGTCGTCGTTTTGAGATTGAAGGGGAAGCTTTTATGGTAGCTCCGCATGATGATGATGAGCCTAGGACAATTCATGAGGCTCTCTCATCTTCTACTAAAGATGAGTGGATGAAAGCTCTTAATGATGAAATTGAGTCTATGAAAACTAACCAGGTCTGGGATTTGGTTGATCTACCGACAGGGCGTAAGACTATTGGGAACAAATGGGTTCTTAAAGTCAAACGCAAGTCGGATGGGTCGATAGATAAGTACAAAGCTCGCTTAGTGGCGAAAGGATATACCCAACAGGAGGGTATAGACTATGAAGAAACTTTTTCACCAGTAGTGAGGTTTGCTTCAATTCGCCTGATTCTAGCTATAGTAGCAAACATGGATTTGGAACTCTACCAAATGGATGTTAAGACAGCATTTCTCAATGGAGAACTAGATGAGGAGATCTATATGGATCAACCAACGGGTTTTGTGGTCAAAGGTCAAGAGCGCAAAGTGTGCAAGCTCAAACGATCTATTTATGGCCTAAAACAATCATCTAGGCAATGGTACCTCAGATTCCATCGAGCCGTTCTTTCGAATGGGTTTACGATGATCACAGAGGACCATTGTGTCTATGTCAAAAGATCCAAGAAGAGTTTCATTATGTTGTCATTATATGTTGACGACATACTACTAGCTGGAAATGATAAAGGGTTGATAGTCGCCACAAAAGAGTGGTTATCCTTCAATTTTGAGATGAAGGATATGGGTGAGGCAGAATACATTCTGGGAGTTAAGATCTACAGAGAT
>QGSO01000139.1:1976993-2072605 GCA_011037825.1 Carya cathayensis | reverse complement strand
AGTTCGCTCGAGCCAAGTGTCGAGCGAGGGTCGAGCGGTCCAATCTGCTTGAGTTCGCTCGAGCCATGTGTCGAGCGAGAGTCGAGCGGTACAATCTGCTTGAGTTCGCTCGAGCCATGTGTCGAGCGAGAGTCGAGCAGTCCAATCTGCCTGAGTTCGCTCGAGCGCCCTGTCGAGCGAGTGTCGAGCGGTGACACCTGTTTTGACCATTGATCATCACATTTCAATCCTCTTCGCTTCAACACTTGTTACAACACTATTTTACACAGGTTTTCACAAGAATATGCCAATCAACTCATTTTTGCCTCAACATAAAGCATTGGAATGCTTTAGACGATATCTAAGAATGGTTGAGAATCAATTAGACAAGATTTTAAAAACTCTAAGAACTAACCGAGGACGGGAATATCTCTCTGAGCAATTTAAAAGGCTCTGTGATGAAAAAGGAATCAAAAGACAATTAACGATGCCAAGTACACCACAGCAAAATGGCGTGGTGGAAAGGAGAAATCGAACACTGCTTGAGATGGTTAGGTCAGTGATGGCGCAAGCAAACCTACCAATTTCTTTTTGGGGGGATGCACTTTTGACTGCTGCCTACATTCTTAACCGAGTGCCCTCCAAATCAGTAACTTCCACCCCATATGAACTATGGACCGGCGAGAAACCCAATTTGAGTAACTTGCGGCCATGGGGTTCAACGGGGTTTTGTTTATGATCTTTCTCATAAGTATGGGAAATTGGGCCCTAGAGGGAAGAAGTGTATCTTTATAAGGTACTCAGAACACTCTAAAGCGTATGTGTTAATAGGTGAACAAACTGATGGAAGTGTAACTGAGATTGAATCACGAGATGTGGACTTCATTGAAAATGAATTTCCAAGTAGAGGTGAGGTTGATAGGAGTTTAGAACTTCATGAGATTGTGGAACAAGAGGAAAGTGCTCCAAGGAATTTAGTTGAGAATGAGGAAGAAATTATTCAATCTCCTACAAATGATAAAAGGGACTTAAATCCGAGTGGGAGCATACCGCTTGTCAATCAATCACAACAACCTCAGCCGCGTAGAAGCACACGTGAAAGTATTCCCCGTCGTCTTTTTGAGATTGAAGGGGAAGCTTTTATGGTAGCTCCGCATGATGATGATGAGCCTAGGACAATTCATGAGGCTCTCTCATCTTCTACTAAAGATGAGTGGATGAAAGCTCTTAATGATGAAATTGAGTCTATGAAGACTAACCGGGTCTGGGATCTGGTTGATCTACTGACAGGGCGTAAGACTATTGGGAACAAATGGGTTCTTAAAGTCAAACGCAAGTCGGATGGATCGATAGATAAGTACAAAGCTCGCTTAGTGGCAAAAGGATATACCCAACAAGAGGGTATAGACTATGAAGAAACTTTTTCACCAGTCGTGAGGTTTGCTTCAATTCGCCTGATTCTAGCTATAGTAGCAAACATGGATTTGGAACTCTACCAAATGGATGTTAAGATAGCATTTCTCAATGGAGAACTAGATGAGGAGATCTATATGAATCAACCAACGGGTTTTGTGGTCAAAGGTCAAGAGCGCAAAGTGTGCAAGCTCAAACGATCTATATATGGCCTAAAACAATCATCTAGGCAATGGTACCTCAGATTCCATCGAGCCGTTCTTTCGAATGGGTTTACGATGATCACAGAGGACCATTGTGTCTATGTCAAAAGATCCAAGAAGAGTTTCCTTATGTTGTCATTATATGTTGACGACATATTACTAACTGGAAATGATAAAGGGTTGATAGTCGCCACAAAAGAGTGGTTATCCTTCAATTTTGAGATGAAGGATATGGATGAGGCAGAATACATTCTGGAAGTTAAGATTGCTCAAAGAGAATATTGTGTTTGTCCCAACAGACTTACATAAAGAAAGTTCTCGAACGCTTCCTAATGAGTGAATGTAAACCCATTGACAACCCTGTTACAAAAAGCGAGAACTTATCTAAAGAGTTGTGTCCTAAGACTCAAAGAGAAAAGGAAAAGATGGCCCGTGTCCCTTATGCTAATGCTGTGGGTAGTCTGATGTACGCAATGATGTGTACTCGGCCTAACATATGCTATTCAGTTGGCTTAGTAAGTAGATTCCAATCTAACCCCAGACTGGCTCACTGGAAAGCAATCAAGAGGATTATGCGATATCTAAAGGGAACTGCAGACTATATGCTGTGTTATCAAGGTTCAGATTTGCAGCTAAGAGGTTACAGCGATGCCGACTAGGGCAGTGACCTAGATGAGCGTAAATCAACCACTGGGTATGCCTTTCTGCTCAACAATGGCGCCATTACATGGAGCAATAAGAAACAACCCTGTATAGCTTTATCCACCATGGGGGCAGAATACATAGCTTGTTCTACAGCGGTTCAAGAAGCTGCTTGGTTACAGAGATTCCTCAAGCATTTAGACATTGGCACGGATTCTTCAGATCCAGTGACAATATTTTGCGATAGCATGGCTGCTCTCGCACATGCTAAGGACTCTAAGTACCATGGAAGAACCAAACACATAGATATCAGATATCACTACATCAGAGACATGGTAGCGCAAAAGGAAGTGGTTCTGAAACACCTCTCTACAAGTTGCATGGTTGCTGATCCCTTAACGAAGCCCATAGCAAGAGATGTCTTTGAGGCTCATGTTAGGAATCTAGGACTACGTAAACTGTAAATGTTTTTTGTGTTTCAAATGACATTAAGATGTAACCTTTCCTTTGGGATATTAATACAATATGATTTAGTTATTGTCTTTATCGTATTGTCTTTCTAATTCACACACAAGATATGTCAACAGGCTTAGATCGACTCACTCACACGAGCGATCACCTCTAGTGCTTGAGAAGCTAGTAGAGATGAGACATTGTGTTCTAAGATACTTGTCCAAATGGATAAGTTAGTTGACACAAAGATATGTCAGTTTTAGTGGGAGCTAAGATCAGGTCCAATGAGAGGACTATGCATGGGTTACCCCACAACCTATGTAGCCTATGGTTAGCCAGATGTGAGATCCTCTTTGACGCCTTGGAGGTGAGCAAATAGAGGAACTCGGGTTAGACGCTTAAGGAGCGGCTAGACTAAGATCTATACGGTGTTGATATAGACATATGCTCTTTAAGAAAGAGAAATCCATCATAGCATGTATTTCATACCACATGTGCTTATTCAACCAAATGAGTAAGTGAGTAAAAGGTTTCCCTCTTTATCACTGTGTGAGTCTCATTTTTTAAGTGTCCTTTACTTTTGACTATGTCACGAGATGGAGGTTGTGATGTCTGCTACTTTGGCATGTTGTCTATGGCTATGATTAATTCGGTCTAAAGAGGCATTGCTGGGAAAGCGGTTCAACCAAAGTTGAATGATATGAGTACAAAGGGAAGATTCTTCGATATCGCATCTTCGATAGTGTTTGCTGACATCAAACTATAACGCTACATACTGGTAGCGACTAAGGTTGTGAACATATTGAAATGATTTGGAGGTAGTCAAGCATTGTTCTGAGTTTTCTGAACTCAAGAGGGTTTCGAAAATGCTTGATTTGATGCGATCAAATGAGTCTAGGACATGACCAAACACTTTAGGGATGTTACTATGCTAGTCTTCTCTGTGAGAGATTTAGTGTATGTATTCCCACCTTTCTATAGATATGCTTGGTGGTTGTACAGCCTATTTACTTGTATGAATAAGATTGAGAATATTAGAGAGATGCTGACCTGAGGTCATGCCCACTGTGTGCGAGTGGGAGATGTTAATTGGAGGGGCGCCCACGTGGGGCAGACCCCTCCTTTACTCTGCCTAACGTATGGCTTTAAGCCATGTGTTATTTGCTTATAACGCATGGCTTAAAGCCATGCGTTTCTGCCAAATTAATGGCAGATTAAGGTTGGCCTTTAAGGCCAGCCGTATAGGGGGGCTATATAAAGCCCCCCCTCTTTTGATTCTCGGTAATCATCTGAAAAAGTTAAAAAAAAGCTCTCTCTCTCTTTTGTTCTCTCTTAATATAGTATTTAGGCTGTGGATTGTTAAAGCGTTACTCTAGTTTTACACTACGTAGTACGCTTTACCACTAAGGAAAAACTCTTGAGATTTATCGATCTAGAGAAACTTGTGGAGCAACTTTATAAGCTGAGCTTGAGGTACTTTCTGCTGTGTTTTCTAACAAAAAGAAATTGAATATTGAGTAGTGATAGGTTTATTGACAATTTATATACAAATTTAAATATAATAATATTTTATTATATTTAAACCCATTAAATTAAAAGTACAAGTAAAAATAAAATTTTAAAATAATGTGAAGTGCAGGTGATCTTTCTGATCAAAATGGCATTAAAATATATATAGAAAATAGTTTGTGGTCCATACAAGTTGTTTAGTGGGATTCACTTTAAAAAAACCAATTTTTAATAATAAGTTCTATTTTTTTAAAAAAAAAAAATTACATGAATTTTGCATGTCATAGACTATTAATTGTATTCAGTATTATTTGTAAAATAAATGAGAGGTGAAGGGGAAGTGTCACATTTTAATAAACTGATCCCCCAAGCAAAAGAAAGACTAATAGTGAGCCTATTGGCCAGATCTCAATTTCCTTTGATGTAGCAGTTCGTCAATCAGGAAGTACAGCCGCTGCAGTTTTTAGGGAGTAACACTGAATTCACAAGATATCGCAACCCAAACTGTGAAGAAGCATTAGCAGCTCTCATAGTAATTCGGCTAGCAGTAGAGAAGAAGTGGAAGAATATTGTTATTGAAGGGGATTCCCAGGTGGTGATTTCAGCATTGTTAAATCCATGCACGACTTCAGAATGGACCATAGAAGGACAAGAGATGCAAGAACACCACTAAACAAGATTGAAAATTGCAAAGCAGTTAAAATTCATCGGGCTCACAACCGATGTGCGCATTCCATTGCGCAATAGGGATCTTCAAACTTGATGTTTGGAGATATAGCCAAATCAAAATTCCTGAATGTCTTTTAACTTTCCATAGTGGGAAAGACCCACCCAGAGCAACTTTGTAAATAGCTAGTTTGTCTACTTCCTCCTTTTAATTCCAGTTTGTTCCTTTATCTGTAATCCGATTCTCTTGAGTAATGGAAGTTTATTTCAGTTTGAAAAAAAAAAAAAAAAAAAAAAAGAGGAAGATCCTACAAGCAAAACAATGAAAACCGATGGAAGAAAGTCTCCTTCATCAGTTATTGAAGCAATTAATTCTGGTAACCAGACAACAGACAGACGTATAATTAATTCATTGAAATTAAAAAAAAAAAAGTGTTATCTTCATAATTATTGAAAGACAGAAATAAAATCGTATGGCTATGAGAGTTACAACATGGCCTTCTTTCTGCACTTAGGGTCCCCATCTCTCAACTGGAATTAATTGGACCAACCAAAATGTCGATACTCCATCTCAATCCTTCTACTTCTCTGTTTAAATTAAGAACACGTCAAGTTTTTGTTGCCCTCAAACCTATATATGGAAGCTTACTTAATTATTGAAGTCATGAGCAGCATCCTTTTCTAGCTTCCTTCTGGCCTAGCCTTTGTATTTAAAGCAAGATATATAGCAGAAGAAGCCTTGCATACTCGATCAGCATGATCAAAACTACTTCTCTCCAATTCATTGAATCCTTGATAATGTATCATTTATCGTTGGTGGCATATTACATATTCTTCAATTCAACTAAAGTTGTTTATTTTCTTCTGCTGCTCTTCGTGGGTTCATTTTACATGCTTATATTCTTGGAAGGAATGAGTTTTCAGGAAGATCAAGCAGGTCGGGTTTGCGAGCGGATCAGGGGTACGAGGATTATGCAGTTCCATGAAAGTAGAGTGCCTACACGTTACGAGTACTCCAATGCCTCCTATTCCATGGTCTCATCGGTGGCTGACTTTCTCAAAATCAGATAGATCATCATATATATATATATATATATGGGCTTCAATTCTCATGTTACAATCATACTGACGATCTTCTGTCAATGCTGCTTCTGTTTTTGCTTTCAATTTTTTTTTTTTTTTTTTTCCCTCGGATACATATTGGTGCTATATATTACCCTCAGGATCAAATAATAATGGTGCGTTCATTATATATAATATACAGGGAGTTCCTCTTCATGCCAAAAATTTTTGGCTCAATTATATAAATATATATATTTATATGTTGCATGCAGGGCGGATGATCAGGTAATTTAGTAAGTTGGGAGTACAAGAATGGAAATAGATTTTTTATTTTTCTAGGACTCGTCATGTCAATTCGAATTTGTCGGATTATTTTAAGTTTCTGTATTCAAATTCGTGATGGATTATTTGAGTTTCTGTTATGAAGAGGAACTCGCTGATATATAAATTCTAAAATTGAAATTGACAATAAAATTTATATGTTTAAAAATTGGCCCAATAAATAACATAAAAAAACTCTTGCAAAATTTTTTATTAATTTTGGCCCCTCAACCCAAAGGCGAAGGGTGGTAGTACTGCCCCTTGTTATATTGCATACATGATCATAACGCTTGTTGATCGAGTGACTGGGGCGCACCCAAGTCAAACAAGGCACATGCATAATACCCAAATATCAGGCCTCAACTTGTAACAATCAAACCATCCAACCATCTTATAACTAGGGCTCCTAGCACACACTACTTGCCTAAGCTAAGTCTAGGGATCCGTACCTATTATGATGCCTACCTCATGGGCCTCTATGGTATCCTTGTTGACCTCCCTTGGTGTTAGAGGATTCACCCTTGCCTGCATATCTATTTCTGCCTCCTCTTCCCCCTAGGACAAACTTGTGGGAGCACCCCTATCCTAGACCTACAAGGTCCATTTTTAGCTCGTCGTCATGGCCGCCAAACTACAATACTAGCATTTTGTGGTTGAGGCCACATTTTTTACATATTACAAAACAACAAACTAAAATGCAAGCAAGAATGACACAAGGACAGCAGCTATAGCATACCTAAAATGCACTACAATACTCAAGAAATACATGCAGTTGATAAAGAAACATGTTACAGTACACAAAAAGAAGATGGCAATAGCCAAAAAGAAAAGAAAGGAGATGGCACAGAAAAGCAGAACATTATCTGAGAAAGTTTATGGCTGCACACAAAAAAGGATGAGGGGCATGATACGTAAAGTTGCTTTATACCATGCTGTCCAATAAAGTTTTGAACTGATGGTTGTAATTGTGTAGATAATCAAAAAGTTTAGTTTTAATAGCATTTTACTTTTTCTGCTTCTTTGCAATGTATATATATGTGACCTTTGTATAAACAAAGTAATGAATGAGAATCAGTTCTCTTCAATCTCTATTTCATTTCCTATTCTTAATAGCTTCTTACATATTGATTTCCTCTCATTGTCATTTTGTGTTCTTACTAGTTTCTAACATGGTATTAGAGCATGACTAATTTCCTGCAATACCTACTCAATTTTTTATCATCTTTCATTAAAGTTATGGCCTCCTCATCCTCTTCTTCTTCTTCTCCTACAGAAGATCCAAACAGCCACTTTTTTCTTGCATCATAGTGACAATGCAAATACTGTCATTGTATCACCACCATTAATTGGCTCCAACTACATTTCTTGGAGCAGATATTTCCTTCTCTCAATTTCAATAAAAAAAAAAAGTCAGGTTTCTTGAATGGCACCATCTCCACTCCTAACCTTGCAAATCCCTCTTATGTATCTTGGTTATGATGCAACAGCATCCTGCTTGCTTGGATTTTAAATTCTACTTCCAAGGACATAGCCTCTAATGTGTTTTTCATGACCTCAGCTAAACAAGTATGGGATAAACTCAAATTGCAAGCCTAATGAAGCTAGGATATATCACTTTCAACACGAACTTAGTGGCATAGTTCAAGGGCATCTTTTTGTAAGTGACTATTTCACCCAACATAATGCCATTTTGGAAGAACTGCATAGTTATAGACCACTCCCTTGTTGCTCTTGTGGTTTATGTACATGTGATGCCTTAAAGAATATTGGTGAAGTTTAGCAAAGGGACTATGTTTTCAAATTTTTAAGGATTTTAAATGATAGCTATGATGCTGTTAGAGGGCAAATCATCTTGTTGAGTCCCTTGCCTTCTCTAGATAAGACATTTTCACTTATTTTACAAGAAAAGAGGCAAAGGCAAGCAAGAAACGTAGTTGTTCCTACCACAGAACCATCTACCTTGCTTGCTTAACAAAATTTCTCAAAGAAAATAGAGAAAACATATTTGGTTTGTGGTCATTGTGGGAAGATAGGACACACAAAGGAGAAATGCTACAAAGTAATAGGGTTTCCACTGTAACAGCCCCCTAGAAATTTAATGGTGGAATTTCTATAGACATTAGAAACCTCGTGAAAACCCCATAAGTTTTTACGAATCGGCTAATCGCATAAGTTCTAGTCTGTCAACATAGTTAGTATTATCACTAACTATGGTGCCAGAAATGCGATTTTATTTGTTTGAGGTAGTTAGAAGTGTCAGATTACGTTATAGTTTACGCCACTAGACTCAGTTGAATATTTATGTTTTTTTCAGTACTAAGTTTATTATGCACTTTTTCGGAGTGAATAGTAACCTCGATAAGCGTACTAAGTGCAGTGGTTTCAAAATCATAGTGTGAAATGTCCAAATTAGGTTAGAGAAGTTTTATTTGGACACTTGGAAAGATTTTAACCACACATAATGAATAGTATTAGATACTTGGCACAAAGAGAAACCATTAGATGGATTTGTGAAGGAAAATCAATGTGTGAAATCATGCCACCTAAGCAAAACTTTTTTTTCATCTGATCAACCAAATTGAGCCAGATTAAAGAGGGTTTCAACCCTAGTGAAACCCTAAATGGTTGAAATCTATTTGAAACCCCAAAAACTTGGTTGAAACCGAAACCCTAAACGGTTTCCCCAAACCCTAAAGTTGGCCTTCAAACCCTTTTGATCCAATTTCTAGCATTGTGTTTAATCACTTGATTAAATCACTTCCACATGCTATTAATTTCTCAAATTCCTATTATGACATCTTTATCCAACATTTTAAACCTTGAAAATTTGATTGGGCCAAGAAAAATTGGATTTGGGCTTGATAGCATCTCAAACCCTAACCAAACCCCCTTTAAACCCCAAATTAAAGCCCACTTGGTTGAGGCCCATTAAGGCCCACTAAAGCCCACGAATTTTGGCCACCTTGGCTTATCTTCTTGGAGAAATTTCCTTCCCCACTTGGTAGACCATTCATTGCATCAAGTTGCACTCATTAATATGGAGGAACCCACCCCATCAAGTCCCATGTCTCATAGCCTTTGTAAGTTGTCTTTTGCCCCCCACTATCCTCTACATTATATCACATGTCTACACCTCCACTAAATGATCATTAAGGTCCAAATATTCTCCCTACAGAAGTATTGAGTCGTGCAAGACACACTTACTTCACTTTAATCATTTCTTCACCCCGTTCTTAGAGAGAAACCCAAAAGAGCTCTCTCGGGCAGATTTCTGGGTCTTTTTGCGTGGAGTTTTTCGACCCTTTGTAAGTATTTTCACACGATGACTCCTTCATAAAAGTTGTTCCTCTTTGAGTCTAGTTTCCGTAGATGTATTTTTCGTATCATTCCATGGTCATTTGGTTGGTCAAAAGTATTTTTAACCATGGAAAGGTCATTCTGGGCGTGAATCTGGAGAGTGTGTTATGTTTTGGAGTTTTTGACCAAGCTAATGGACATATCTTGGTCCGAAAATTTTATGGAGTGTTCTTAGAATGTGTTTAAGAGTTTTCATTGAGGTTTGGTTTTCCTAATGAGATTGAAATAAGACACAAGATGTTGAGTAGTGGAGTCTGGTCCACTTCACTCGAGCGACGGCCTTTTGCCGCTCGAGCGAAACCAGGCAGATTCAAACGCTCGAAGGCCGCTCGACTGTGAGCTCGAGCGGTGCCTCCAGGAAGAGAAGTTCGCTCGAGCGAAGGCATTGGCCGCTCGAGCGAAATCAGGCAGAGTCGAACGCTCGACGTGCGCTCGATAGTGAGCTCGAGCGAATGCGGAAGGGAAGTTCGCTCGACGCGCGCTCGACACGCCGCTCGAGCGAATGTTCTGTGTTTTGCCCAGAATTAGGGTTTTCCGCCGTGAGAAGTATAAATAGGTCATTTATACTTCATTTGGCAGTGTGTGTACCTCAAGAACTCTGTGAAGAACAATATTTCTCCTCCTCCATTGTATTGTGATCTCTCATATATATAAATCCTTTGCAACTCCCGTGGACGTAGGCAATTTGCCGAACCACATAAATCTTGTGTTGTGTGTGATTGTTTTCTCTTCCATTTTTCATATTTTTCACTTCATTGTCATCAGTTTTTGTAACAATTGGTATCAGAGCCGTGGTTCGGATCTGAAGGAAGACGATGGCTGGAGATGAAGTGAAGGTATCGGGGATTGAGAAGTTCGATGGCAAGAATTTTGGTTACTGGAGGATGAAAATAGAGGACTACCTCTATGGGAAGAAGCTGCATCTTCCATTGTTGGGAAAACAACCAGAGAAGATGGATGACGATGAATGGAAATTGTTGGATCGACAAGTTTTGGGGGTTATTCGACTAACCCTGTCGAGATCCGTTGCACACAACGTCATCAAGGAGAAGACGACGGCGGATCTCATGGCGGCTTTGTCAGGCATGTATGAAAAGCCGTCAGCGAATAACAAGGTACATTTAATGAAAAAGTTGTTCAACTTAAAGATGGCAGATGGTACGTTTGTTGCACAACATCTAAATGATTTTAATACTATCACAAATCAATTGTCGTCTGTTGAAATTGAATTTGATGATGAGATACGTGCACTGATATTATTGGCTTCATTGCCAAATAGTTGGGAAGCCATGAGAATGGCTGTTAGTAATTCTGCTGGTAAAAATAAGTTGAAATATGATGATATTCGCGACTTGATTTTGACTGAGGAGGCGCGTATGAGAGATTCAGGCGAGACCTCGTGTTCGAGTTCAGCACTGAATGTTGATTCTCGAGGGAGATCACATGATAGGAACTCGAATAGAGGAAGGTCAAAATCAAACCACAGAGGCAAGAGCAAGTTGAGGCCTGGTCAGCAGGTTACTTGCTGGAAATGTGGCAAAGCTGGCTACATAAGGAAAAACTGCAAAAATCCTAGAAAGACTGAGAATGATAGTGCTAATGTTGTAACTGAAGAAGTACAAGATGCACTATTGCTTGCAGTTCATAGTCTAGTTGATGATTGGATACTGGACTCAGGGGCTTCCTTCCATACAACTTCCCACCGGGAGCTAATGCGAAATTATGTCGCAGGTGATTTTGGGAAGGTGTATCTGGCTTATGGAGAAGCTTTGAACGTGGTAGGGATGAGAGACATTGACATTGCACTCCCTCACAAGAACAAATGGACCTTGCAAAAGGTCAGACACATTCATGAGTTGAAGAAGAACCTCATTTCTGTCGGGCAGCTGGATGAGTGTGGGCACTCAGTAGTGTTCTCAGATAGTACCTAGAAGGTCACAAAAGGGGCATTGGTACTGGCTCGGGGTAGGAAAGCTGGTACACTATACATGACTACCGGTTTGATTAACACTATTGCTACTACCGTTGCAGAGAACACAACAGATTTGTGGCATTGCAGGCTTGGCCATATGAGTCAGAAGGGTTTGAAAGAACTTCTGTCTAGAGGCAAGCTACCAGAACTGAAGACAGTTGATCTCAGTATGTGTGAGAGTTGTATTATGGGGAAACAGAAGAAGGTCAGTTTCTTGAGAAGTGGCAGGACGCCTAAGACAGGAAAACTGGACTTAGTCCACACAGATGTGTGGGGACCTTCCCCAGTGGCATCTCTTGGAGGTTCTCGTTACTATGTCACGTTCATTGATGATCATAGTAGGAATGTGTGGATTTATTTTCTGAAGCATAAATCTGATGTATTTAATGTGTTCAAAACTTGGAAGGCCATGGTAGAGACAGAAATAGGCCTGAAACTGAAATGTTTGAGGTCTGACAATGGTGGTGAGTACATTGATGGTGGGTTCAAGGAGTATTGTGCAGCTCTGGGTGTCAGAATGGAGAAGACCATTCTTGGGACACCATAGCAAAATGGAGTTGCTGAACGTATGAACAGAACCATAAATGAGCATGCTAGAAGCATGAGGCTGCAGGCCGGACTGCCACCTACTTTCAGGGCAGATGTAGCCAGCACTGCAGTCTACTTGATAAACAGAGGGCCATCAGTTCCATTAAATCATGAATTGCCTGAGGAGGTTTGGAGTGAGAAAGAGGTCAAATTTTCTCACCTTAAAACATTTGGATGTCTTTCTTATGTTCATATTGATTCTGATACTCGAAGTAAACTTGAGGCGAAGTCAAAGAAATGTTATTTCATCGGCTATGGAGACGAGGCATTTGGCTATCGTTTCTGGGATGATCAGGGTCGGAAGATCATAAGAAGCAGGAATGTAATTTTCAATGAGAAGACTCTGTACAAGGACAAGTCTAGTACAGCTTCTGAAACAGCTCCTCAGGAGTCCGAGTTTGTAAGCTTGGATGACCTACCAGAGGTCACAGTGCAGAGTAGAGACATGAGTGACGGGGAGAGTGGGTCCAGTGCACCCATTCCTATTGTTCCACAGTCAGCTTCAGAGCCGTCCACTCCTACAGTTGCAGTTCGACGGTCAGTTAGGACTAGACGTCCTCCATAACGTTTCTCACCAACCTTGAACTACATTCTGTTGACAGATGGTGGAGAACCACAGAGTTATGAAGAAACCTTGCAAGATGAAAATTCTAGCAAGTGGGAGCTGGCCATGAAAGATGAGATGGATTCTCTGCTAGAGAATCAGACATGGGAGTTGACAGAACTTCCATCAGGGAAGAAGGCATTACACAACAAGTGGGTGTACCGGGTGAAAACTGAGCTTGATGGCAGTAAGAGGTACAAGGCTAGACTTGTTGTAAAAGGCTTTCAGCAGAAGCAGGGTATTGATTACTCTGAGATTTTTTCTCCTGTAGTGAAGATCACAACCATCAGGATGGTACTGTCTATAGTTGCTACTGAAGATTTATTTCTTGAGCAGCTAGATGTGAAGACAGCTTTTCTTCATGGAGATCTTGAAGAAGACATCTACATGCATCAACCTGAAGGGTTTGTAGTACAGGGAAAGGAAGGTTCAGTTTGTAGACTGAAGAAGAGCTTGTATGGCCTGAAACAAGCTCCTAGACAGTGGTACAAGAAATTTGACAACTTCATGTGCAGTGCAGGGTACATCAGATGTCAAGCAGATCACTGTTGTTATGTCAGGCATTTTGACAATTCATACATTATTCTGCTGTTGTATGTGGATGACATGCTTATTGCAGGGGCTAGTATTGATGAGATCAATAATCTGAAGAAGCAGATGTCAGAGCACTTTGCAATGAAGGATTTGGGAGCTGCAAAGCAAATCCTTGGCATGAGAATTGTCAGAGATAGAGCCAGAGGTACGTTGAGGCTGTCACAGGCTGAGTATGTGAAGAAGGTACTCAACAGGTTCAATATGGACAAGGCCAAACCAGTTGGCACACCCTTGGGCAGTCACTTCAGACTCAGCAAGAATCAGTCACCCGAGTCAGAGGAGGAACAAGACTATATGAGTAAGGTTCCTTATGCCTCAGCTATTGGTTCACTTATGTATGCTATGGTCTGCACAAGACCGGATATTGCCCATGCAGTGGGAGTTGTGAGTAGATACATGAGTAAACCAGGAAAAGAACATTGGGAAGCAGTGAAGTGGATTTTGAGGTACCTAAAGGGCTCCTCAGAAACGTGCTTGTGTTTCTCAGGAAAGAGTTTAGAGGTGCAGGGCTATGTTGATGCTGATTTAGCTGGTGATATTGATAGCAGAAAGAGTACCACAGGTTTTGTTTATACTCTTGGTGGTACTGCAGTGTCATGGGGTTCTAATCTGCAGAAAACAGTTTCTTTGTCTACTACAGAAGCTGAGTATGTTGCAGTGTCAGAGGCTGCAAAGGAGATGATATGGCTACAGGGCTTCTTGGAGGAATTGGGTAAAAAGAATCAGAAAGGCACTCTCTATAGTGATAGTCAGAGTGCCATATTCCTTGCCAAGAATCCAGCATTTCATTCCAGGACAAAACACATTCAAATCAGGTATCACTTCATACGATCATTGTTAGATGATGGACAGTTGTTACTTGAGAAAATTTGTGGTAGCAAGAACCCGGCTGATATGTTGACAAAGGGTGTCACACTTGAGAAACTGAAGTTGTGTGCAACTTCAGTTGGTCTTCTGGCATGAAGACAGGGGCAGTGAGTTGCAGAAGTGGAGGATATCACGTTTGAGGAAGAGGACGATGCAGCGAGTGTACCAGTCTCCAAGTGGGAGAATTGTTGAGTAGTGGAGTTTGGTCCACTTCGCTCGAGCGACGGCATTTTGCCGCTCGAGCAAAACCAGGCAGATTCAAACGCTCGATGGCCGCTCGACTGTGAGCTCGAGCGGTGCCTCCAGGAAGAGAAGTTCGCTCGAGTGAAGGCATTGGCCGCTCGAGCGAAATCAGGCAGAGTCGAACGCTCGACGTGCGCTCGACAATGAGCTCGAGCGAATGCGGAAGGGAAGTTCGCTTGACACGCTGCTCGAGCGAATGTTCTATGTTTTGCCCAGAATTAGGGTTTTCCGCCGTGAGAAGTATAAATAGGCCATTTATACTTCATTTGGCAGTGTGTGTGCCTCAAGAACTCTGTGAAGAACAATATTTCTCCTCCTCTATTGTATTGTGATCTCTCATATATATAAATCCTTTGCAACTCCCGTGGACGTAGGCAATTTGCCGAACCACGTAAATCTTGTGTTGTGTGTGATTGTTTTCTCTTCCATTTTTCATATTTTTCACTTCATTGTCATCAGTTTTCGTAACACAAGATCCCTCCTGCAATCTTTCTTCCATCTCATACAAACCCAATTCAACAAAAACATTAAGCAAATCAGAACTGACAATGGACTTGAATTTGCTATGACTGATTTTTACCAAAGACATGGCATCATGCATCAAACACCATTTTGTTGAGAGGCATCAAACATCATGTGTGTATACCTCTCAACAAAATGGTGTTGTTGAGAGAAAACATCAACATCTCTTGAATGTTGCTTGAGCCCTTCTCTTTCAAGCATCATTGCCAATCCAATTTTGGGAAGATGCTATCTTAACTGCAGCCTATATCATTAACAGAATTCCCACCTCTTTCCTCTCCAATAAATGCCCATACGAGATGCTTTTCTCATCACCACCTTCATACTCTGACCTTAGGGTCTTTGGCTGTCTGTCTTATGCTAGCACTCTCAAACACAACATAACCAAATTTGAACATAGAGCTAAACCTTGCATTTCCTTAGGATACCCTGCTAATGTCAAAGGTTATAAACTGTATGACATTGAATCTCACTCTACCTTCATCTCTCGAAATGTTATTTTTCATGAATCCATTTTTCCCTTCAAATTTGGTTCTCCTTCAGACAATGATCTGTCATCCTTCCCAAATAACCTAGTCCTTCCTCCTGCACCACTAGATGACATCTTCTCCTTCCCTCAAACTTCTCAAACTCTCACACCATCGCAATCTGAAGAAACTTCTTCACCAGCTCACCCCTCCACCCTTCCCTCACCTACTGCTCCCACACTTCCTTCACCTACCCCATCACCTCATCCTGACCCTATCCCTCTTCGAAGGTCCACCAGAAATAGGAACCAACCTGCTTATCTTCGTCAATATCATTGCCAAGTTGCCGCATCTCAGCCCTTCCCCTCCTCCTCCACAATCCATCCTCTTCATGACTACATCACTTACAAAAATCTCTCTCCCTTTCACCAGTCATTTTCTATTTCCCTTTCCTTACTTCATGAACCTCAGTCCTTCATGAAGCTGTCAGATTTAAGCATTGACAAGATGCCATGAAAGATGAACTCCATGACTTAGAAGCAAACAACACTTGGACTATCACCACCTTACCCCCCAACAAAACTGCAATTGGTTGCAAATATGTTTATAAGACCAAACTCAAATCAGATGGAACTTTTGAAAGGTACAAAGCCAGACTTGTAGCAAAAGGCTATACTCAAAAAGAAGGCTTTAACTTCCAAGAGACCTTTAGTCCAATTGCCATTGGATTTCATCAATCAAAATTTGATTACTCCTTGTTTACTAATGTCAGTCCCAATGGATTTATTGCACTCTTAGTCTATGTGGATGACATCATAGTTGGAGGTAACTCTCAAGAAGAAGTTGACTTACTCAAATCTTACCTTCACAGCAAGTTCAAAATTAAGGACCTTGGACCCCTCAAGTATTTCCTAGGATTGGAAGTTGCTAGGTCCTCATTTGGAATTAACCTTTGTCAAAGGAAGTACACCCTCGAGATATTAGAAGATTCAGGTCTACTTGGCACAAAGATAGCTTCTACACCTATTGAACTGAATCACAAAATGAGCCACACCACATAAGAGACCTTCTATAGAAGACTCATTGGAAGGTTAATTTACTTAGCCATCACCAAACCTGACATCACCTATGCTGTAAGTGTTCTAAGCCAGTTCATGGACAAACCCTCACAATCTCATATGCACTCAGCCTATTGGATTCTCAAGAACTTCAAAGGAACCATAGGTCAAGAAATTTTCTTGTCATCCAAATCAGCTTTACACCTAAGAGCCTATAGTGATTCTGATTGGGCTGCTTGCCCCGAGACAAGAAGATCTATCACAGGTTTTTGTATATTAATTGGAGACTCATTAATAAGCTGGAAATCTAAGAAACAAGCTATAGTTTCTAGATCTTCAGCTGAGGCAAAATATAGGGCACTAGCTTATACAAGCTGTGAGATCATATGGCTTCTCAGTTTGCTAAAGGAATTTAATGTTGATCATGACCAATCTGCTTCCCTCTTATGTGATAACCAGGCAGCCATCCACATTACAAAGAACCCAATGTTTCATGAGAAAACCAAGCATATAGAACTAGATTGCCATTTTGTTAGAGAAAAGGTCCTAGCTGGAAATATTGCACCAATGCATGTGTCCTCCAAATTTCAGTTGGCAGATATCTTTACTAAGGCCTTACCAACTTCTACATTTTAGCTCTTATTATCCAAGATGGGAATGGCTAATATCTATGCCCATCTTGAGTGGGAGTCTTACAAATTAGAAAGCAACAAATTGAAATGCAAGCAAGAAGGACACAAGGACAATAGCCATAGCATACCTGAAATACACTGCAACACTCAAGAAATGCATGCAATTGATAAAGAGACATGATGCAGTACACAAAAAGAAGAAGATGGCAAAAGCAGAAAAGAAAATAAATGAGATGGCACAGAAAAGCAGAACATTAGCTGAGAAAGTTTATGGCTGCACACAAAGAAGGATAAGGGGCACGATGCATAAAGTTGCTTTATACCATGCTATCCAATGAAGTTCTGAACTGATGGTTGTAATTGTGTAGATAATCAAAAAGTTAGTTTTAATAGCTTTTTACTTTTTCTACTTCTTTGTAATGTATATATATATATATGTGACCATTGTATAAACAAAGTAATGAATAAGAATCAGTTCTCTTCAATCTCTATCAATCTCTATTTCATTTCTTTCCTATCATTTTCATTTCCTATTCTTAATAGCTTCTTACAATTTTATTTCCCCTCATTTTCATCTTGTGATCTTAATAGTGTTTAATAATGTTTACTAGTCTCTGGAAGTATTGTATTTGTAGGTAGGCCACTTGGGTACGTATCCTTGGTTGTAACTTGTCTTGAAGGCATCCTACACGCATTTCTTCTATGAAAATATGTAGGGTGAGGGACAAACCTTTCTAATTACATAAACTTAGAGCATCGCATCCCCTTACCTAAAATTTTTCTTAAATTTTAGCTAAAAAGTACACTCCCTATAAATTTATCCTAAATTTTACTCATCTTCAAAAAACCTCTTACACCTCATTCCCTATCTTTTCTCTATTTTTTTAAAATAATATTCTTTTATTCTTTCTTTATTGTTTTTTTCTCTCACTTCCATTTCCATTCTTAACCATTAACTCTTTTGTCTTATTCTTTTATTTTCAAATATCACATTCTAAATTTATTTATAAATATCACATTCCCAAATACAGTATTATTTTTCTAACCAACATCAATATTAAAAATAATTCTTTAATAAAATATGTGTATTTTTCAATGCGATGGTGTTTTTTAATTTGATTTTGTCTGCATATACTTGAGTAATATTTGATTTTCATTTGTCTAACAGTTACATTTTTTCATTTTAATATAACGATAATATTGTTTCTATTTTCTGGCAATCTGCTATCCGCATATCGTCTTGAAAATTTTTTGTCATTTCTCCAACGGTAACATTCTTTGTCCTCCCTCTCTGCATTGGGTAAAAAATTTTGTCCTTTCTCCAACGATAACATTTTCAATTCTTGCTTGCAACGGTAACATGCTTTGTTCTTTCACCAACGGTAGCTTGTTTTGTCTTTTTTCCAATGATAACATGTTTTGTCCTATATGTAATGGTAACTTTTTACTCTATAAATCCACCTTCTGCTAGTATTCACATTCTCCTCCAAGTCTCATTTGATCTAAGAATCAAAATTCAACATTCCCCCCTCATTTCCAATTCCCTTTCATCAAATGGCTCATTCATTCTTTCACAAATTGTGTAACAGCCCACTAGAAATTCAATGGTATAATTTCTATAGACTTGAGGAACCTCACGAAAACTCCGTAAGTTTTCACGAATCTGCTAATTGCAAAGGTTTTAGTCTGTCAACATAATTAGTGTTATCACTCACTATAGTGACAGAAATGCGATTTTAATTGTTTGATATAGTTAGAAGTGTCAGAATATGTTATAGTCTACACCACTAGACTCAGTTGAATATTTACGATTTTATAGCGCAACAACACATTTTCATAATTTTGGACGAAACGCTTGTTTGAAACTGTGAATTTATTTTTAGGGGCATTTCGGGTAGGGGTGAAAACCGACCGGCATAATATATATATCAAAGCAAACTGGCCGAAACCGACCGTGCTGGGGGGAGAAAACCGGCCGGTTTCTTTGCCGGTCGGTTCCGGTTTTCTTAGTTGGTTTGGGCCCTGTTTTGGGCCTTTTATCCATTAGGTTTTTGGGCTTTTTTTTAATTTTATTTTATAAATATATATATATATATTCCTATATATATATTTTAGGATATGATAGGCCTAAAAAATCAGTTCACAAGCTTAAAAGTACTGTTGAAGGTTCAATTCCTCACAGCTTGATGATTGATCACCTCATCACTAAAGAACAACAGAGTAGAAAACATGAAATCTTTGGACCATAAGAAATTGAAACTAAACGAGGGAAAATAAAATGAGAGAATAAAGAAGGGTGAGAGGCGATCCACTGAAGGACAAAGACTACTTTGCTAACTAATAATTCAATTCATCATACAAGATGTTGTAAATTCATCACTCATATTAAAAATAAATAAAAGTAATAAATAAATAAAGCATTCATCATATTAATTATTAACTAACTAATTACTATATTACTTACTACATAATTAAAAATAAATAAAAATAATTTCACTAGATATTTAGTATTACATATTACAAATTTGGAAAACAATTAAAGTTGTCTTAAGCATAGCAAAATGCAAGTAAAAAAATAACATAAATAAATAAAAACAAATTGTCTTAAAGACTTAAACATAGCAACAATGCCAAAAATTAAGAATATTGATCTTCATGTTCACTCATTATTGCTTCAAGCCTTCAATCTTCATTCGTCAATACTTGTCACGTTCAATTGTGCGGTCAACTCTATGAGAATCAATAAGAATAAAATATCAAATGTTAGTGAATTCATATTATGAAAAAATATGCAAAATTAAATTACAATGAAAACAAAGAAAATATTACCCGATTCTACTACAAAGCTCTCCACATTATCCCTAGCCTCTCGGATATCAATGGGTGTTGACGGATGCCTTAACCAATTTTGAGTGCAAATAAGTGCCTCAACAGTTCTCGGAGCCAACGAACTCCGAAAAGGATCAAGCACACGACCTCCCGTACTAAATGCTGACTCGGACGCAACCGTGGAAACAGGCATGGCCAATAAACTTCGTGCAATCCTCGCAAGTATAGGATAGTTAGCCTCATTTATTTTCCACCAAGTCAACAAGTGAAATGATGCGCTGAGTGCCTCACAACCATCTGATAAATATCGATCCACTTCAGTTTTGGTAATACTAGATTCGGCTGCGGAAGATGCCCTATACCATTCCCGGAACCATTTGGTCTCACGTTTGCCATCACCTTCATTCATGGATCTAGATGTTGGAGGGGGTTGAGAAACTGGGGTATTCGTGGTGGAACCGAATGTAGCATTATACTCTACATACAAATCTACTAATACCTGCCTCACATTCGAAACCAACTCCTCAGCACGGAACTCATCATGAATTTTCTGCAATTCAAAAGTAAGAAGTCCCAACTTGCTTCGTGGATCAAGTACAACAGCAATTAACATGAGCAAGTTCATCCTATCTAATGACCCCCAATACTTATCATATTTGGTTCTCATGTTTATGGCCATACTCCTCAAACAAGTATTAGTACTCTCACTCAGCATAATCAATTCATTTTGGAGATCACAAATCTCTAAAAAACTGGTGTTGGCTGTCACATATAAAGATCCAGAAAATCTAGTAGTGGCTTCATAAAACATCTCCAAAAACTTGACAAACACCCGAACAAAAAGAAAACTAGCACCAGACAACTAAAACAGATTCAGAAAATTATCCACCATTACATAAGCTTTAGCCCAAAAATCCAAAGTACTCGAGAAGAAATCCCTAAGATTTCCCAAAGAGCATTCTTTATCTTCGAAGCATCTCTCATTTCTTTTGATCCATATGCACCACATAAGACAAGGGGGAATCATCTTCCAAACACTCGCCGCCTTCTTACAGCCCTTCAAACCCTTCCACCCTACAAATAAATCCACCACTTCTTTGGGCATTACCAAATGTAAACCTGTCCAGCTCAAAGCCTCATTCCACAAGAATCTTGTCGCTTCACAGTGAAGGAAAGGATGATATACTGATTCTCCATTCCCTTTGCACATGACAGACCAATCAGCAATAAACAATCCTCTCCTTCTAAGATTATCAGTTGTCAACACTTTGCCCAAAGAAGCCACCCAACAAAATGACTCAGCCAGCAACTATATTATTCTTTTCAATTTCACGGTATAAATGTTCCTATACAACAAGCTTAGTCCGGAAACCACTTCCTTAGACAATTTTTGACAACTGTCATTCCAGTATATTGGTAGCATGTCAACCATCAACCCGAATGAGCCTTAGCCACTTGTACAAGTACAATGCTCAAGTCAAGGGACTCGTTGCCCAGAGCCTTTAGCCAGCAATCATATCCAGTTTTGATTAACTCCCCAACAAAGCTAACATAAATGTGAAAATCTAATGTGTAAAGAAAATATTTTTAAAAGGGATGGTAACTAATAAAGGGACAAGCTTGAAAAAAAACTTACCTTCACTCCTAAGAATTTTCAACACAGCCCACGAGGATTGCGGGATTATTGAACGGCTTATCCCAAATATTCTGGAATCGAACTTTGTCCATTTCGATTTATCAATATGACCTAAGTCACCATTGGAACCAAGGCTTACTAATACACAAAACAGTTTAATCGAAGAATAACAAAGTAGTCAGTCAAAATAATGTGCACCGAGTCCATGTAAATGTAAACGACGAAGTAGAAGAATATAACATTCATTGAAATAACATATAACGGATGAGAAACCTCCATTGGCTACAGATGAAGAACCCATATCCACGTATAATTGGGTTTGCGAACCTTCTTCGGCTAACGTATGTTTGAATCTCTGCCCATGAAACATCAACCCAGAAGAAGAAAAGCCTGTTACAGAACTGTTCGAAGAAATGAAGAAACTAAATCATGAAAGAAATAGGGAGAAACAGAGGGAGAGGGACCTGCAAGTTAACCAGGGCTTTGAGACGAGCTAACAAGCCACCGTTGCCGTTTCTTCTTAGGAATACCCCCATTACAACATGAAATTCATAGCGCGCGCTATGCCATAGCCACTGCTGTTTTAATTGATGTACCCGGAGCCGAGTCTTGTAACTTTTTAATGCACTGTGTTTCAACAGACGGAGTGAGAGAGAGAGAGAGAGAGAGAGAGAGAGAGAGAGAGAGAGAGAATTGGGGGGGGCGGCCGAATGAGGGAAAAGGGGGGAGGGGGGAACTGGGAAAGGGCCAAAGGGGAACCCTAACCCGTTCCCCACCAAACGACGCCGTTTGGTTTAGACCAAACGGCGTCGTGGCGTTTAATTTTTTTCTATTTCATTTAAACATGAAACGGCGTCGTTTATATAACAGAATATATATATATATATAACCGGTCGGTCGGTTTCTCGGTTTTATGTGGAGTTGAACCGGGACCGATCCGACCGACTTCGGTTTTCATAAATTTCTACCGTCGGCCGACTGGTTCTTCGCCGGTTTTGGCCGGTTCCAGCGTCCGGCGGTCGGTCTCCTTCGGTGGAGGTCGGTTTGTCGGTTCCATGTACACCCCTAATTTCAGGGTTGAGTTTTGGTAAGCGATTTTCACTGTAGGTTAATATTAATATTTAGGATTTTTCAGTACTAAGTTGTTTTTTTGGAGTGAATAGTAACCTCGATAAACGTACTAAGTGCAATGTTTTCAAAATTACAAAGTGGAATGTCCAAATTAGGTTAGAGAAGTTTTATTTGGACACTTGAAAAGATTTTAGCCACACATAGTGAATAGTATTAGACACTTGGCACAAAGAGGAACCATTAGATGGATTTGTGAAGGAAATCAAGGTGTGAGATCATGCCACCTAAGCAAAACCCTTTTCATTTGATCGACCAATTGAGTCAGATCAAAGAGGGTTTCAACCCTAGTGAACCCCTAAATGGTTGGAATCCAATTGAAACCCCAAAAACTTGGTTGAAACCGAAACCCTAAATGGTTTTCCCAAACCCTAAAATTGGCCTTCAAACCCTTTTTGATCCAATTTCAAGTATTGTGTTTAATCACTTGATTAAATCACTTCCATATGCTATTAATTTCTCAAATTATTGTTATGACATCTTTATCCAACCTTTTAAACCTTGGAAATTTGATTGGGCCAAGAAAAATTGGTTTTGAGTTTGATAGCATCCCAAACCCTAACCAAACCCCCTTTAAACCCCAAATTGAAGCCCACTTGGTTTAGGCCCACGAATTTGGCCACCTTGGCAAGGCTTCTTGGAGAATTTTCCTCCCCCACATGGCAGATCATTCACTGCCCTTGGCTACACCCAACAGTGCCTTGATGAGATGGAGAAACCCACCCCATCAACCTCCATACCTCATAGCTTCTGCAGGCTGTCCTTTCCCCTCTCTATTCTCCACTTTATGTCACATAGCTACCTCCAATCAATGGTTATTCAAGTCCATATATTCCCACTCCAGAAGTATAGAGTCGTGCAAGACACACTTCTTTCACTTTAATTACTTCTTCACCCCGTTCTTAGAATGAAACCCAAAAGAGCTCTCTCGAGCAGATTTCTGAGTCTTTTTGCGTGGAGATTTTAGACCCTTTTTAGGTATTTTCACACAATAAATCCTTCATAAAAGTTGTTCCTATTTGAGTATAGTTTTCGTAAATATATTATTCTTATCATTCCATGGTCATTTGGTCAGTAAAAAGTATTTTTAACCATGGAAAGGTCATTCTGGGCGTGAATCTAGAGAGTATGTTATGTTTTGGAGTTTTTGACCAAGCTAATGGATATATCTTGGTCCAAATATTTTATGGAGTGTTTTTAGAATGTGTTTAAGAGTGTTCATTAAGGTTTTATTGCATGAATAAAGCTTTTGATGATAGATTTTCTTAGATCTAGAAACTTGAAAAACTAGAAGTGGCAAAACAGTTTTTATTTGGAGAAAGTTTGAATATTTCGAGGTTTGATCTTACTCTAAAGGCTTTGATATTTTTATATGATGATCCTAAATCTCTTATTTTCATGTTAAGATGTTATTTTGAAGATATTTAGTATTAGTTTCAAAGATATGATTTTTCTATGCAAGAGGATTTCGGTTAGGCCTAAGATTTGATGTTTTTAGATTAAATCCATGTCTTATTGATTTTTAGCCATGTGATTTTAAGTTTGATGGTTGGATCCTATTTAAGACACATTCTTAAACCATGTGATGCTTTATTTTGAAGATCTAATCTTCTTAAGCCATTGATCAAGAGATTTATCAAAGCTAGTTGAGAAAAAAGTTTCTGTTTTTGGACTAAATGTAAAACCAAAAACTCCAAGTATTATTTTGCGATTCTGGTGACTTTAATTTGATGATTTAAAGCATGGTTGATCTTAGGATGATGTTATGAATATGTTAGAAGTAAGATTTGATTTTTGGAATTCTTGGAGATGTTTTGATTTAGGGTCAAAGCTTGTGATTCAAATGTTTGAATCTTTTTATAAAAAGTTTGGTATTGATTATTAGCTTTTTTATAAATGGATATTTTAAGTATGGTTTTAAATTTAGTATTGGAAGATGTTTGTTGCAAAATTTTGGTTTAAGCATGAGTTTTGAAGTTGGAAGGAATTGCAACAAAATCAAGAGAAATGGTCTATGGATGTTTCGGCCATAGTGCGTTTTTCATAGTTGTGATTTGTTTTAAATCTTTATGAGTTAATATTTGAGTTTAGTACAAAATTTACTTAAGAAATGTAAATTTTGGAAATTTTTGGAGTTAGGATGTGAAATCCTTAAATTAGGGGTAAAATGGTTATTTTCCCACATGTAGAGAGTATAATGGTAATTTTACTCTAAGTTAGCTTGTTTCTATGTTTCTAATCGTGCTTCATTCTCGTAGAACGTGACGATCAAGGTAAGTTAGCTTCTAACTTACTATCAGTTTACTGTGTATGTATGATGGGTAAGGGACCTACAATTTATGTATGTATGTTATCATATATACCATGCCATGCCATGCCATGTCACTACATGTTTATCTGTTATGCATGACTTATTCTGTCATGAATATTTATCTGTTACACAATCTATTCTATCATATATTGCTATATGTTATAAGTATGTCATGTTAAGTATGCCATATGTTACATGTATGTCATATCATGTAATATTCACCATTACAAGTATGTCATGTTAAGTAAAGAAGTCACATTAAGTTTATATTAAGTCAAGTTTTAGATCACTTTCAAGTTAAGTTATTCATGTCAATCACGACCTTAAGTGCTAGGATGTGGTAATATCCTAGTGAAACTCCTTTGTTCACGCTGGAGTGTCTAAATAGGTGTGAAATTCCCTAGGTTTCTATCATAAATTGCTATATGTTATAAGTATGTCATGTTAAGTATGTCATATGTTACATGTATGTCATATCATGTAATATGCACCATTGCAAGTATGTCATGTTAAGTAAAGAAGTCACATTAAATTTATGTTAAGTCAAGTTTCAGGTCACGTTCAAGTTAAGTTATTAATATCAATCACGACCCTAAGTGCTAGGATGTGGTAATATCCTAGTGAAACTCCTTTGTTCACGCTGGACTGTCTAAATAGGTGTGAAATTCCCTGGGTTGACGAAATACAGTCAACAGGTTGCGAATGGGGCCTAACTAGTTGGTCACCGGAGCACGCCTGGCACTAATGCCAATGGAGCCATATTTTATTTTACGTGTGTTCACAGCAAATGTGGCACAAACAATTTAGGGGCCACAACAACTGTGGAGCATACACTACGTGAGACACAGCAATTGTGATACGTAGAATACGTGGGGCCACAACAACTGTGGAGTACGTATTAACGCACTCACAGCTGGTGTAGATACCTGTGTTATGATGCGGTAATCGGTAGGGACACACGGCTCAAGGGGACCCGTGTAGCACCCATATGGTCACGTTATTAATTAAGTCAATTGAACAAGAATCCAAGTTTATGTCAAGAAGTTAAAAATACAATCATGGTGACCCCATGAGATAAGACTAAGTTTCAAATCAAGTTCATGTTATGTTATGTTATGTTCATGTTCACGTTAAGTTTCAAGTTCTTGTTCATGTTCACGTTATGTTCAAGTTCATGTTATGTTATGTTCATGTTTACATTATGTCTCAAGTTCACATTTATGTCATGTTATGCTCAATTTTATGTTAAATTCAAGTTCATGTTTATATTATGTATGTTCAAATTCATGCTATGATTCAAGTCCATGTTATGTTTCAAGTTTACGTTCATGTTATGTTGCTAGCCCATGTTATATTTTAAGTTCAAGTTCTTGTCATGTCAAGTCAAGTTAATTTCACGTTTCAGTTTAGGTTATGTCAGTTATGCCATGCTATATGTCAAGTTATGCTATGCTTATTACAACTTTAATTATGCATTTATGCTTTTACTCCATGCATGCATCTTTAACCTGTGTGGGAGTTTCCCGTTAACTTACTGAAATTTGTAATCAAATCTCACTGTGGTAGTCTCAACTACCATTCCCCACGAATGGCAGGCGATGTGTCAGGATCAGAGCAGGGAGCGGACTTTGGTAGACTGAAAGAGGTTGACTAGACGCCGCAGACACAAAATAGAGCTTACATCTTCCATAGTTAGTTTTTGGATAGTATTCTGGCCTCGTTAGTCGAGTTACACGAGTTACTCGATGAACTTCCTCAATAGTGTATTTTGGTAATGTAAATATGGAATATGGCCTCCCATGTTTTTTAGTTACAATCTTCTAAGACTCGTACTAAAATCGTGGATGTTTATTTTGTTAAGTATGCTTGGATTACGATTTAACTATTTGGGATATTATAAGTTTGGTTCATAGTATTGCTCAAGAAAAAAAAATTATCCGCTGTGAATATTGCATAATGCTAGATGCGTGTTAGGAACATTACATGTTATATGTCATGAACGGGGGCAGGTAACCATATGTTGCATATCCCGATGCTTTAGATGTCCGTTTGATCCCAAGTGAAATCTGGGGGCATCACAAATTGCTCACATACTTGTCCTCTGAAGATGAGTTGGAGGCTAATCTTAATGTTGAGGCTAATGGAAAGTCATCGAGGCATCGTGGCAATTGCAAACGTCGTCAGTTTATTCAGCATGATCATATTCAAGGACATGAGCGCCTATTTCATGATTACTTTGCAGAAAATCTAGTATATCCCTTGAACCTATTTTGAAAGAGATTTTGGATGAGTTGTACCCTATTTGTCTACATTCTAAATGAGGTAGAGGCTTATGAACCATACTTTATCCAGACAACAGATAATTTTGGAAGACTCTGCTTATCTTCTATGCAAAAGATAACTGCAGCCCTTAGAATACTTGCGTATAGGGTTACTGCAAATTTTATGGATGAATACGTACGTATTGGTGAAAGCACCGCAATGGAGAGCCTAAAGAAATTTGGCAAGACAATAGTAAGTGTTTTTTTAGGTGAATATTTGCGATCTCCAAATGTCAATGATATTGCTCAATTGCTTGCGGCTAGTGAACAACGAAGATTTCTAGGAATGCTCAAAAGCATTGATTGCATGTATTGAAAATGAAAAAACTATCCCGCTACCCATAAAGGTATGTGCTTCAGCCACATCTGTGAACCAACTATTATTTTAGAATCAATTGCATCATATCATCTTTGGATGTGGCATGTATTTTTTTGGTATACCCAGTTCACATAACGATATTAATGTACTAGAGAGATCTTTTAATTTCACAAAAATTACCCAAGGGCGTGCTCCTCTAGTCAATTACACAATAAACAGCAATGAGAACAATATGGGGTACTATCTTGCGGATGGTATTTATCCCAAGTGGGCAACGTTTGTGAAGACAATTCCACAACCCCAAGGAAATAAGAAGAAGAATTTCATCGCAACACTTGGAATCCGCAAGAAAAAATGTCAAGTGTGCATTTGGGTACTTCAAAAATGATTTACAATCGTCCATCGACCTTCTCAAATTTTTAAAGTCAATGAGCTAAGAAATTTAATGAAAGTATGTGTTGTTCTACGTAACATGATCATTGAGGGTTAGCTTGATGATAGTGGGGCTTTGAACATGGAGTAAGTTGATGATCAAATTCCAGAACTGTCATGCAATTCAACCTCAGAATTTATGAACATCATCCAACGCCATCATGAAATTAGAGATAGCTCAGCACATTATTAGCTATAAGCATATTTAATTGAACATCAATGGGAGATTTATTCCCAACAGTAAAAGGGAATTTCCTATTGTTGGATTCTCTATCTTTTCATTAGTATCGACTATGTATTCTTGTTTCAGCATCTATCAAGTTTAACGTGCCTGCATTATCTATAATATTTTCATTATATATTTTCTTAAGTCTAACCGGTCATGTAATGTCGAAATTAATGACAAGTAAAATCTATCCATTTTAACCTACCTCCATTGTGTACTTGCTAAACGTACAAATTATAAAATACAGTAAGTGCCAAATGTCCCCATGTTAATCATCAACATGCAGTCTCAATATCTATCTATTCAGTAAGTTATAGAAATAATAAAAATACAAGTTCTACAAATGTCCTTTGTGAAAAAAGAATAAACAACAAAAAATGTGGTAATCAATCATCCAAACTAGCTCGTCTCGCTAAGATTTCCCTATGAAGTTGCTGGAAATATACCCGTTGAACACTGAGCAACACACTCACATTGAGCAACATTATTCGCTCCTCCTGCTCTAACCGGGCGATTTCCACCTTCTCTTTCTCCAACCTCAGTCTCTCGTCCTCTTGTTTAGTTTTATTTCTCCCTCTCTCTCTCTCTCTCTCTCTCTCTCTCTCTCATATGCCATCTTTTTGGCCTTGATTCAGAGAAAATATTTCTCCTGATCATGCGACTCCTCCAAGAGAGTAAACTTACACTTGTTCAACTCCAAAATCTCATCTAATGACCTTCCTTGGACCTTATGCTTTCCTTTCTCAGCTTTTCTTCCAATTGGCCTATCCAATTCGATGACATCATTTTCTACAACATTCTCGGCCTCTATACCTCCAACTGAATTAGGTGCAATTGCTGAGGTATGCGAATATGTTGGGCACATTATGCATTCGCTTCATCTCGTCCTTTGTGCCATGTTCCATTTCGGTTGGTCCTTCAACAGTTTCCAACAATACTCGAACTAAAAGGGAATTTTCTCAAGCAATTGGTATATGATCTTTGCTTTGTCAAACTTCCAATTGAAGCATAAAATGAAATAATTAAGATCAATCAAAGGTAAAAGAAACAAAATGCATAAATATCATAATAAGAGTAGACAATAATATAAAAGTGGAAGCTTATACATTGTCTTGCTCAATTATGCCACTTTGATTCAAGGATTCAACTTGGACGAGCTTAGCACACAATTTGTTCATTGCCTTCTGAATGGCAGACCATCGTTGGGTTAAGGACCCAACAGTTCACTCATTTGTACTTTCTTTGTACTCATTGAAGTATTGACTGATTATTTCCCAAAGTTGGGAATGTTTTTGGTTCGTTCCTTGGGTGGCATCAACGCTACTATTCAGCCATGTGGAGACAAGTAACTTGTTTTCTTTGGGAATGAAGTTTGCACCCTTGGCTGATTTTCTTTGAGAGGAAGGCTCTACTTGGGGTTGGGGGACAGGTGGAGAGTTATTCAAAGTGACAGGATGTTGTTCAAATTGACCACAAAAAATGTGGTCAATTTCAGGCTACTGAGTCAAGAGGCTTGTGAAGAACATATTTCCATGGTTGGGTGAATCCATCTCTAAAAAAATGTACACATAGAAGAATTGGTACACATTTTAGAAAATTAAGATCAATACATAGAAGTGATTTTGGTAGCCGGCTCAGGAATCCTATGGTAACATTTGACCACACTTGGCATCTTTCCTTGCATGGCTACAACAACCGGTTGCCAGTATTTATTGACCATCCAAGTTACCATGCCATGGAGGGATGTCCCAAAGTGCCAAACGTCTCCAAATGATGAGGATTTCTAATCATCATCTCCTTTTGGGTTAGATAACTCAACCCCAATAGTTAATCAGTTCACAAAATGAATCAACATAAATACATAACATGGACAAGCAAAAAATGGCTTGTGCTTTATGTGTTTTAAATGTTGCTCAGAATGGTTAAAAGAGTTTACATCATACGTGAGACAAGAGCTCAACTAAGAAAATGGCTGCAAAACCAAGAAACCACGGTTGCCTTTTGTGAAAACGATCAAAAAATAATAGGTTGACCATCCAGGTTCGGATTACCCTAACATAGAGATGGAGCTCCATTAAACACACTTGTTAAATAACCCCCTCCCATGGAGTGATTGAACCATCATAACAGCATTGGGTAGAAATCAATGATACTATACAAATAATGATAATTAATGATACCCTAAACAAACTGATGCAAGTAATTAAGAGTAGCTAAAGAATCCGAAAATGTATGAGTTCAGTACTACTTCTACATGTTTTATTATTTTGGTGTAGTGTAGTCCCAATATGGACACACAGCACAACACAAGCCAACTTACACATAGCACAGCACAAGCACAAGCCATGGACACATAGCACATCACAAGGACAACCATGGACACATAGTACAGTACAAGCACAAGCCATGGACACAAAGCATAGCACAAGCAGAAGCCATGGACACATAAAAAAACACAAGCATAGCCATCGACACAAAGCACAGTACAAGCACAAGCCATGGACATAGAGCACAACACAAGCACAAGCCATGGACACACAACACAACACAAGCAAAACCATGGACACAGAGCACAGCATGAGCAGACCATGGACACAGAGCATAGTACAAGCACAAGCCATGGACACACAACACAGCACAAGTACAACCATGGACACATAGCACAAGCCATGCACATCATAGCACAGTATAAACACAAGCCATGGACACACAGCACATCACAAGCTTGGCAACACAGCACAACACGGAGTATCAAAAACCACAACACAGATCTTACAAGCCATGGGAACCTCCATTCACAAGCCAAACATAGAGCGCAAGCCACACAAGCCAAGAAATAACGTATACATTTTCAAACTCTAGATCATAACCCTTCCACTTCACAGGTTCACACAAATAAGGAGAAACCCAAGTTAGAAGCTATAGGAATATGAAGTGAAAAATTAAGCGTGAAATTCCCATCGGATTCATGCCATGGGAGGGGAAAATTAGATCAAAATCGTGTGAGAAATAGGACAGGTTCCAGCCATGGGAGGGGGAAATCAGATGGTCAAATCATGACAGGAATGAGAGGGATACTTACATGGGTAATGCTCTACTGAGAGAAACCAAATAGAATCGTTCGGGGTGTGAAGGCAACATTGAAGAAAAGGGCAATAGCAAGTGGAGAGAGAGGGAACATGTGGGACCAATAGTCGAAATGGATGGGGAAAAGGATTGGGGATGTACAGTGCTCCTCAAATATGGGGAACTATTGTAGCAGCCCTAAAATAGGGAATGGGATGGGAGGGCATTTTTCCCATCCTCCCTATATTTTCTCCCAAATTTTGGAGAGAATAGGGATGCTCTTAGGAGCATATTGTTCAACCGTCATACTGCCTTGAACCAAATTTACAATATCCTTTCAATATCCATAATCCACTTTTCTGGCATTGTTGTCCTTCATTCCCAAAGAATTCTGGATACCAATAGGCTAAGAATCACTCGTAAGTACATCCTTGTTGTTCAACATGTGGGTGGTTAACTTGCTTTATTTAGAACGAGTAGCATCCATCATTACTAGGTTGATCTCCTACATGATCACCGACAGGTCATTCTTGATGTGGAACTCTCACTCACACCGTAACGAAATCCTGACACACAAACCCAATCCTATCACTCTCCCACCTAATCCTAATTTACTTACCATAGATCAAGCCTATAATCCTTAAAGATATTAAGCCTATAGTACTAAAAGATAGCATCCTATTACTTTGATACTAATCCAGAGCTATAAAATTGACATTATGGATCTACCTAGACCCATAAAATCTCTTAAACCAGGTTATCATGCCCCCAACCTTGGGTAGTTCTCCGATGAGGAACCATAGTGCCTGAATGCAAGTCTGTTGGCTGTATCCCTTTTTGCACAATAAGGGTTGTGAACCCATGCATTGAGTATTTATAGATAATTAGAATTGCAGAGGAAATAGTAAAGAGAACTAGTCAACAACTAATCTAATAGTACCAAAGAAGTATAACAATACTCTTCAATAATAATAATAATAATAATAATATCGAAATGTCACTATGACTTCATACCAATTATAGTTTCCGTTTCTACCCTTTTTCTCTCTAGAGAATAGGGTTTGCTTTCTGTCGCATGGACTGGAATTTACGTGAGGCTGCATGGCAGCTGCAGATGGTGGCACCAGTCGACCCTCCTTTGCTGACCTGGTGGCTACTGTCCCTCAGCCCATCCCTGAGATGGTGCTAGTGCCCAGGCTTCCTAAGATGGTTGAAGGTGAGGTATATTTCTAGTTTTCCAAAGAGGAGATTGCACGATCAGTGGAGCCATTCCGCTACTTTGTTGTGTTTAAGTTTCTAAAGCAGCATCCTTCTCTGGATGTCGTGCATGCGTTCATTCACAGCCAATGGGGGCTTTCATCCATACCAGTTGTCTCTTCCATGCGGCGTCCTCACAATGTTTTTGTTCGTATGGCAAATGAACTGATTTTATGAAAGCCTTATCGCAGGATGTTTGTGAGATCAATGAGATTTTCTATCGGGCCTTTCGATGGACTCCAGAATTTAACAAGGATGACGAGCCCTCAAGAGTACCTGTCTGGATTTCTCTACCAAGTCTCCCTCCAAACTTTTATCGTGAAGCTTTTCTGAATATCCTTATGGCTCTGATTGGGATGTTCATTCAATGTGATAATCTGACTCGCTATGTTATGAGAACGGATGGAGCATGATTATGTGTGGAGGTTGATGCTTCAAAACCTCCACTAACCCACTTCTGCATTGGGGCACTAGGGCTGCCTTCTATCCGAAAGCAAGAGGTGGTGTATGAAACACTCCCTACATATTTTTTTACGTGTAAAATAGATGGTCATAATTCTTGGACATGTTGAATTGGAAAATCTGGGCAAGTTGGGAATGGGCGAAAAGGGAAGAAAGGCCATACTAACAGTGGGAAACCTGTAGTTGACAATGGAGAAGAGCCTAATATAAATGTGACTATGGTAAATATGATGCCTGTTGTTGGTGTAGAAAATAATATGATGAATGATAAGGAAATAGAGGGGGCAGTAGAGGATTTGGTGCTGGTCACATCGGAATTAAATCCTCCATCTGAGCCGATGGGTGAGGTTCTGGTACATGTGGAAGACCCAACAGTGCTAGTGGAACTGTTGTTGATACCTCAGAAGGAGAATCCATTGATGCTTCATCATGTCAGTGACATGGTGAAAGCTACCGAAACAAAGCGTGCGAAGGATTTGGTGTTGGACTATAATGCTCCTAAGTGTGATGGGAGTGCTACGGGTATTTTTCAAGGGGAGCCATCAATGATTGGCTACTCGAATCTGATTTAGAATTTGGATTCATTTGTAGTTCTGATGGCCAATGTAGGAGTGGAACCATTTGAGGTGCAATTTGAGACAATGGTGGCAGAGGAAGCTACGGATGAACTAGGGGAGGAGATGTTTGTGCTGGAAAATATTGTCTTGGAGCCTAGGCCAGAAATCCAATCAGAGGTATTCCCAGGAGAAAGAATATATTACAGAGTCTGAGGCCAATGAAGGTAAGAAAAAGTATAAGAAAAATATGTTTGTTAAAATGCGAAGCTCTTCTCGGGTTCATGCTTGACTTTCTAAACTTGCTCAATGATTGATTCCATTTTTGTATGTAATATTAGAGGGGGTGGGACCTCTAAAAGTAGATTAAATAAGTTGATTGGAAAATTGAAGTTGAAAATTGTTGCTCTTTCAGAACCTTTTCAAAATTTAGAGGGTGCTCGTCGATTGGCAAGATGGTTGAATTTTGATAATGTTATTTCTAATGAGGTTGAAGGGGGTAAAATCTGGATTTTCTGGAATAGTACTTATGAGGTGCAATTTGTTCAAACAGGTATGCAATTTATTTCTATTCTAGTTGGTGAAGGAAACACGAAATTCTTGCTTACAGTAATCTATGCCAAATGTACCTTGGCGAAGAGACGCTTCCTTTGGGATGATCTCAGCATTCATAATTTGGGGTCGGACCCTTGTGTCTTTGTGGGTGATTTTAATATTATATGGAATGATTCAGAAAAGAAGAGAGGTAGGCCTCGGCCTAATATGGCTATGAAAGATTTTAATAATTTGATCCATCAAGGAGGGCTTATGGAAATGACTATGAAAGGGAGTGTTTTTTCTTGGTGTAATGGGCAATCGGGGCTTGCTCGTTCATGGGCGCAGCTTGATCGTGTTCTCATGGATAGTTCTTTTCTTGCTTTGTTTCCTAATGCTTTTTGTTCATATTTGCCGCGTCTACCTCAAATCATGTTCCCATATTCATTGAATTCAAGAAAGTCCTTTCTCTTATGGCTCAGCCCCATTCCATTTCCAATAGATGTGGGTGGAGCACCATGATTTTTTGGATTGTGTTCAGACAACCTGGGATGTTCGGGTGGAGGGTTGGCTATTCAGATCTTGACTAGAGAATTAAAGCAAACAAAGGTGGTGCTTTGGGAATGGAATAAAAGGGTCTTTGGTCATACTTTGGGTCGTATTGACGCTCTTGAAAAATAGGTTGAGGAGATTGAGCAACAACTTCAATTAACTTGGGAGGATAACTTGGAGAGGGAACTACATGAGACAGTTTCGGATTTGGCCAGTTGGAGACGACGGGAAGAATTGAGATTAGCACAAATGGCCAAGCCAAAATGGCAGGTAGATGGTGATCGTAATACCAAGTTTTTTCATGCTTGTCTTGCCAACAAAAGAAGAAAAAGAGCATTGGAAATGCAATCGAATACGATGAGTTATGAGTTGCCGAAAAGTATTCACCAAGGGTTAGTAGAATTTTTTTCTTCTGTCCTTCATGGGGACCCATCGCTAGAGTAGCCTAGCCTGAATAAGTACATTGAGCCAATCATTTCAGAGGAGGAAAATGCCTCTCTCGTTCAACCTCCCACTCTTGAGGAAGTTTTTGAGGCTTTGTCTTCCATTCCGTCACAGAGTGCACTGGGTCTCAATAGGTTTGGTTTGGGTTTCTATAAAACATGTTGGGAGGTGGTTAAAGCTAATGTGTGGAATCTAGTATTGGAATTCTTTATGTCCAAGCACCTTCCTAAGTTCTTTACAGCCTCATATTTGGTGTTAATACCAAAGGTAGAGGTGCCTACAGGTTTTGATAAGTTCCATCCCATTAGCCTTTGTTCTGTTTTTTATAAAATTTGCTCCAAGATTATTGTTACTTGATTAACAAGTTTATTGCCTCATTTGATTTCTCTGAAGCAAGGTGCCTTTATTCTTGAAAGAAGTATCTTTGAGAACATTAGTCTCACCCAAGAAATGGTTCAATCCATTAATAAAAGCATTCATGGGGGCAATATTATGTTGAAAGTGGATATGGTGAAAGCATATGATAGCATGCATTGGGCTTTCCTAATTATGGTCTTGCACAGGTTTGGCTTTTCTACTCAATTATGTGATTTGGTACATTTTTGTATTTCTAGCTTTTGGTATTCGGTTATGATGAATGGTATGATCAAGGGTTTCTTCCCAAGCAGTCGAGGTCTTCGTCAAGGTGATCCGTTATCACCTTATTTGTTCCTCATTCATCAAAAGGTACTATCCCGGTTGATCCATGGTAGTGTGCAAGAGCACAAGTTTGGGCTCTTTTGTCAGGCCCAAGGTACGTATATTGTTTCTCATTTGATGTATGCTGATGATGTAATGATATTTTCCAATGGATGTCAGAGGTCAGTTCAAGTTTTACAAAAAATTCTGAGTGAATATGAGATGTGGTTGGGACAGACTATTAATATACAAAAATCGGCATTATTTTGTTTGAAAAAAATTTCCTCTAGGTGAAAGCGGCGACTTTTATGTAATACTGATTCCATGAAGAGGAATTTTCCTTTCAAATACCTGGAAATGCCGATAATGGGGATACTTAAGTAGTTTCATTTAGAAGACATGGTGAATAAAGTGAGGCAAAAAATCAGTGGCTGGAAGATGAGACTACTATCTACTGGTGGAAAACTCATTTTGCTGTGGCATGTTATATCCAGCATGACGATTCACCTCTTTTCTGTTTTACAGATACCTCAAATTACTATTTCTGAAATCCACTAGTTGATGAGTTCTTTCTTTTGGTGAGACTCCGATGGGTGAGATAAAAAGAAATGGGTGGCCTGGAAATATATTTGCAAACCTATGGAAGAAGGGGGGCTCGGGTTATGGGCCCTTCAAGATGTTCAAAAAGCCTTACATATGTGTTTTGCTTGGAACCTTATTCAAGGTAATTTTTTATGGGCCAATTTTTTCAAAGCAAAGTATGTGGGATCGAAGCCTTGGTTTCAAACATAGGCCTCTAAAGGGACTAGATTTTGGTGAATGGTTGCTAATTGTATTCTGTTGTTGTTGAATAATTCTAAATGGAAGATTAGAGAATGTGAAATCTTTTTCTGGTATGATAAATGGAGGGATAATGGTTCCCTAATGAATGAGATGCCACTAGTGGGTTCACCCTTGCTAAAAATTAAAGATTGTCATTTGTAGGATAATTGGGATGTGGATCTTTTGGAGAGTTTAGTAGGGCAAGATAAGGTGGATGAGATTTTAACTTCTTTATCATGGCCTAATTCTGGAAATGATGTTCTTGTTTGGACTCCTGAGAAGACAGGTATGTTCTCTACCAAATCTGCTTGGAATTGTATTCGTATTAGAGGTTCTCCTCTTGATTGGCATGCTTGGATTTGGCATAAGTGTCTTCCTTTAAAAATGTCTATACAGTTTTGGAGGGCTTGGCATATGGCATTGAGTGTGGATGATAGATTGCGCCGTATTGGTATTCCCCTTGTTTCCAAATGTGATTGTTGTAATGTAAGTCATATTAAAGATATGAACCATGTGCTCTTTGAGGGTGAATTCCCTCTAAAATTATGGTCCTTTTTTGGCACACTTTATGGCATTCCTATTGGAAAATCTTGGAAACAGAATTCTAGGACTTGGTTCAGGCGTGCTAGCTCATCCTCGCAAGTGGGATTTATTGTGGGTATCATGCCCATCATTGTTAGTTGGCGCTTATGGAGGAGAAGATATCTTGCTCGGATGGAAAGTATTCTGGAAACTCATGAAATTGTTGTTCATTCTATTTGTGAGTGGTTAAGTTCCCTTTTTCAAGTGGCTAAACTACCTACGCAATTGTCCCCTCGGGATGGCATGATCCTTGAGGACCTGCAGATTAAACCGGTGGTTACTAAAGCACCTTGTTGCAAAGTGGTAAGGTGGGTTAAACTACCGTTGGGGTGGCACAAATTGAATATGGACGATAGTAGTCTTGGCAACCCAGGTTCTTGTGGCATTGGTGGGGTTATTCGTAATGAGTCAAGGCAACATGTTCAGGCTTATGCCTCGCATGTTGGTTTTGGTTCCAATAACAAAGTAGAACTCATGGCGCTCATTCAAGGCTTGAGAATTTGCAAAGCTTTAAATATCACTAATGTGATTGTAGAAATGGATTCGAAGGTGGTTATCTTGTGGTGGCTTAGAGGGAGATGTGGTGTGTGATACCTAGAGGATTTTTGGGAGGAAATTGTTGGGCTGTCCTGTACTATTCACTTCCATTTTTAGCATGTTTTTCATGAAGTTAATAGGGTGGCAGATTGGTTAGCCAAGATTGGGGCTTCAAGCACAAAATTGGTTTATTCTAATAACTGTAATATGCGTCGGATTCTTAGAGGATTGCTCTGTTTGGATGTTTTAGGCCTTACTTCTTTGCGTGTTTAGGTCTGGTTTTTTATTTGGTTTTATTTTCATTCTTGATCCATAGGCTTGTTTCAGAAAAGTTTGCTTGGCTGCGGCTTCCTTGGGTTTTTCCTTGGGCCTTGTTTTTGTTACCACAGTATTCCTCCACCACAAGTGAGGATTCTATTTAATAAAGATGGAAGGGGGTCACTATTGGACATGTAACATTACGCTCTTCCAAAAAAAAAAGTAATACTATCATAATATCATCACTTACATCAAAATGTAGTGACCCACAAAGTACTCATCGCCCAACTACAATGAACATCTTAAATTACAAAATACAAAACTAAATAGAGACAGGCCTACATGGTTACTCTTCAAGCTAGGTTGCTTTATCTTCCTCGGAGTAATTCTCTTGGGCTACATCTAAATCAAGGTCTACGACTTTAAATAACAAAATTGTAGGTGGGACTACTATAGTGAGATTTTGATGAAATCTCAGTAGGTTAAAATGCATGACATTACTAAAAATAAAGACAATGACAAAGAATATGCATGCACCAATTCATTTAAGTAAGATTAAGAGCACACATTTTAAGCATGGTGAGTAATCACCCTCTGAACTCAAACACATGTATTCTCAAGCATGGTGAGAAATCTCCTTTTTAGCAAAACATATATTCATTTACAAGGTGAGGAATCACAATCTGAGCAAAACATATATAGTCATAAGTATCATCAAATATGGGGTATCTCCGCCCATTCAATAGGGGGAATCCCTTTACCCGATCATTACATGAATACATTCAACAAAAATCAATGAAGAATCACTCCACCTATTTGACACAAAGAATCTCTATACTCTATCAACACCTAAAACACCTCCACCAACACATCACCAAGGACACTCTAACTAATCAATGTAGGGATTCTTTCTACTCATGATATCATGTGAAGCCAATAAGGAAATGCCCCACACCAATCATCATAAGAAATCTCTCTACCCGTATGAAACTCGTGGCAATGTGGCACCCAGAAATGATATGGAGAATCCTCAACCTGATCCCATGAGTACAAACCACATTGAAAGCACATCACTTTAAATCACATCATGTTTAAATCATTTTCTCAAAGTTATCAATAAATCTAGTGAAAAAAGTATATACTTTCATGAGAGAAGGGGACAAGAAGTGGAATATGCAAATTTGGAACATACCCATAAGCAGTTACCCTACATTTCTAGAGTGGTCGTAGGAGTGAACCTACTTGGATAGTATTCTAGTCGTGCTAGAGTAGCGATCCTTATGTTGATGAAGACTCAGAGCTCTCAACATCCTTGAAGCCTTTGAATAGAAAAGAAGAAAAGAATTGAAGTCCTTTACAGTCTCTAAAGTGGGATGTTGACTATCGTTCATTGCCTTTTATATGGCAGGACTGCTAGTTACAATCCTCATAAAACTTGATGTTTCCTCTAACCTCTGTCTTTCTTGAATGGGAGACCTTCAATCTCAACCATCCATTTTTCGTCTGGACTTGAAGAATGCTAGAGACCAAGTGATTAACGGGACAAGGTGTGCACATCTCTGCATTCTACCATGGAACTAAACCCACCATCCTTCCCCTTATAAGAGTCTCCCATGTGACGTGGCACTAGACCACACTTTTGAGGTCAGACGATACAGCATGTAGGTACATATTTATCCTTCCCAAACATGATTTGTATTGTTGGGTGGAGCATGGGCCTTGGGTACGACATCTACTGCTTCCTAAGCTCCTCAATGTTATCTTAGAGTGCTCCCAACTTTGCATCGAGCTTATTATTGCCCTTTGCTCACCCTTCAGACAGTTAGCACATCCTTTGCCTACTTGGTGTCGAGCAAACCTTCCTTTGTCACCTTGTATTGTTTTGCATTTGCCAAGATCTCTAGAATGTGCTACTCACCTTACATCCATCTTGGTTTGACGTTGCTTGCCCAGCTGTCTCCTTGTCACTAGCATTTTGCCTGTGTGGGAGAATTCCTTCCCTCAGTTCAGCATAGTCCTCACAGGTTGTGCCGTGGTCCATCCCTAGGTTAATGTAGACCCACGTCGATGCTTTGGTCCATCTTTGGGTTGGTTTGAGCCCATGGTGGTGCCGTGGGTCAAGTTTTGATTGACTAACCCAAAGTAGCATCGTGGGTTACTAGTTTTAATGCCTATGACATCATTGTGAGTTTGGTATTGATAATGCTCAATGGTCACAATTTTTCAAATTAATATGAAGATGCTATGGATTATTAGTTCTCATACCTAGGGTCCATTTGGACCCATGTCAGTACCATGGTCCATCTCTTGTTAGATTTGGACCCACGATGTTGTCGCGGGCCTATTTGTGGATCTAGTTTTAATTATGAAGACCCATAGCAGTGCCATGCGCCACTAGTTCTTATACTAGTGACACCTTCATCCATTTGGTCTTGATGATGCTTAGACGATCACAATCTTTCATATAAGGATGGGAATTAGTGTTTGTTCTATGATTGATGGAGATTTATGGTTGTCGATTGGTTGGTATATGTTTGCTAATGGTTGCGGAGATTTTTGATTGTCACTCAGCTACTTTGATTTGGATTAGGGGTGTTTTTGTTTAATTTTATATGTTGTAGGAGTATTTTAGTCCATTTGTATATGTAGCACGAATATATTAGCCTAAATTGGATCTGTAGTAAGGGTACTTTGGTCTAATCAGATTCTATAGCAAGGATATTTCTATCGAACATGAGATCTGTAGATGGGCATTTAGGTCAAAGTCATCACATGAAATCACATGCTCGAGCCCTTGAACTCACTCTTTTATTATAGACAAATATTTGATGCTCAAACCATTTCAACCATGAATAGAGTAATGTTTTTAGCTTTAATGAAATCAAATACACTAAAAGAGCATTCATTTTTTGTGATGGAACAACCCCTAAAAAAAAGAGAAAAAAAAAAAAAGACCTTGATAACCAACAGAGAAATCCTTTTTTGTGATGGTTTGTCACCTAGCATTCAATTAAATGTTCGAACGTTCCAACTTTTTGTGACGGAAGGATACAAGCACTAAAAAAGCATTCAAATGTGACTCTTGGTAACATTTGAACATACCATATTTTAAATATATAAGATTAGTACGCTTGAACGTAAACTACTACAAAAGAATCAATTTTTGGTAACGGAAAAATAGTTACAGAAGATCAAATTTCTATCTCAAAATGTTCTTACTGATGATAAAGATCCATAGACCATCACAAGGACAGCATTAATAATTTTAACGTTAGGATGTGAACATGTTAATATTTAACTATGATATTATACATGAATACGAAACTAAAATAGTGCATTTTTGTTATTACCTTGGGATCAAAGAAAATAAAACCATCAAGAAAAGAAATCATGGGAAACTATAATAGTGCATTTGAGTTAGAGATAGGAGGTAAAACTTTCACAATCATGATGGAAAAAATCATAAGAATAGAAAACATGGGAGTAGCTGTGCAACAGAAAAACTCGAGACATTTCAAATTCATGGATTCGGTCAAAACAACGTAAGTGCTGATAAAAAAGTAGAGAGATGATTGTGAAACTTTTAATGGGAATGTAAAATCATTCTGTGAAGGACATAACATTGAACTTCCTAATATGAGTGTTTTATACTCAATAAGATCCTAGTATATTATATATATATATATAAGAGCATCATTATCGACTTAACTGACATAAATATGACTGCAACATACTATCTGTTATGGGAATTGACAAACAGATTTAGTTTGAAAAGCGATCAAACTTTTTCTTCTAATCTGAAACTTGGATTCTAAAAATGCATGCTAGTCTTTCAACATGAATGACACATGTAGTTTTGTTGAAAAGTCTTGTTTTACAGAGTAAGAAAGGATTTAGTTAAGATATTAATTGCAACACTTAGGCGTCGATTAGATTATTTTTTTTAATATTTGTCAATAGTAATAAAATAGTTTGTAAATAATAGTGAAATAATTTGAGTTAAAATATTTTATTGAATTTTAGAAAATGAGAAAGAATGTTAAATAAAAATATTATAAAAATAAAAAATTGTTTGAATATAATCTTTTAATATTATTTTTATTTTAAAATTTATAAAATTATATTACATTTTTGTATTTTGTTTGGAAGTGTGGCGCTCCCAGATTTTTCATAGGATCGAATGAACTTTGAAACGTCTGAACATGCAATACAAAATTATATACTCCTGTTCATGACAATTAAAGATGCAATGCACTTAGCATGCAACGCATCTAACAAAGCGGATATCCAATACGTGTACCAAAAGAAGTATATCGCAAAAATACAAACATACTTCATGACTTCACATGATAACAGATATCCAATTGTTACAACACTTGTCAAAAAGGTCTATAACAACATAAATACCAAAGACAACACTATAAATACAGCCTGGAAATAAAATCTATGATCACCTAAAAACATGTCCACAAAGCGGATAACCATAGTTATCAGTTCTTCATTTTCTCTCTGTGGACTAGTCTGTCTTGTCCAGTCCTTCGGGCGCGAGTTTTAGATATCCTAACACAATGTCAACCATTCTAGGGGGAATGGTAGTTGAGACTATCAAGTGAGATTTATTTACAAGTCACAACAAGTAAACTGCCAAGCTACTAACAATATACATATGCATGCGTGACAGTAAAATAGCATGAATGCATCATGACATAAACATGAATAATGCATGACATGACTTGACAAATAACATGACATGTGCTTAACTTGAAAAATAACACTGACATGACTTGACTAAACTAAACTTGACACGAATTGAAATATACTTTACATGAACTGGAGATGAACTAAAAATACTTGACATAAACGTGAAATCTTATTAAAAACATTTATTTTTTAATAGAATGTCCTAACAATCATAATGATTTCGTCAGGAATGGTGAACCACTAGTATGATTCTGCCCAAAGTATTTCGTCAAATATACTCAGATAATCAAAATGATTACGCCATAAGTATCTTAATAGAGATACCCTAACAATCATAATGATTAATCCAATAGTACTTAATAATAGTTTTAATGAAAATAATCTAATAATCATAATGATTATACCATGAGCATGTTAGTAGAAATACTCTAACAATCAAAATGATTATGCCAAAAGTACCTTGTATGAATTATCAATGGAGATACTTGGACAATCATAGTGATTACAGGACGAGCATCCCATGCATGACTGACTGATAAAATATTTCTAGATAAACTCGTGTGACTCATGACATGTATCCATGACTTGTAACGAATAACTATGTAACTGATGACGTGACATTCATAGCATGTAATAGGTAAACATGTAATGGTAATGATGATGTAGTATTCAAGACATGTAACAAATATATGTGTAATAGTATCGACATTCATGTAACAAATAAACGTGTAGCAAATGGCATGTAACAGTGACAGTGTATTCATGACATATAACATATAAACGTCCGACAGTTAAATGTATAACACATAACTGATAATATGGCATGGTATATCATAACAATTGTAGTAAGCATAGTGACATAAATATAAAAATGGCAGTCTTACCACCGCATATGTATAAATATCCAAAGAGTAAATTAGAATCTAACTTACAAATTTTTTCATGTAAAGTGAAGCATAGCGTGAAAAAGCATTAACTGAAATGAAATTATTCCTAAGGTTATAATTTCTCACTAAAGCTCATACAAACATAAAGACTCACTAACTTAGGACTAAATTGCAAAATTACCCTTCTACATGTGGGAAATTATAATTTTGTCCCCAAAATAAGGAGTTTTGCATACTAACTTTAGATTCTACCATAATGTATATTTAATCCTAAATCCGAATATCAAATCAAAAAAATCCTCAAAACAAATCACAATGAGGAGAATTCTATGGCCAAATCACTCTAGGGCAAAAATCAACACTTTTGTGTTGCATACTTGTCCTTCAAACACACTTTCATGCTTAAACCAATTTCACCAACTTCCAAAAATCATATCCTAGATTCTAAAATCATAAAAAGACATCAATAAACACATTTCATAAAAATCATAATCTAATCATATCAATAAAAATGCCAAAACAACAAGTTTTAGGTCTAAAAGGACCGACTATTAATGTTCTTGGTCTAATGCTTTTCTAATCAACTATAAGGACTCCAAAAGTCCATAAACACATTCTTAACATGTTTAAAAATCAATCCTAAGTGATAAAATTCTTGAAAAATAACCAGAATCACAAAACTCATCACCAAACTATTGGCTTGCACAATAACTTCAAACCGTGTACCATATGCTTCTTGATATGGAATAAAAACACTAGATCCTTGATTTTCATGAAATAAAAATTCAAGAAATAATACCATATACCTTATATCCAACATCTAAAATTTGTCTAAGTATGCAATCTATAATCACATAGCAAGAGTTTCATTCAAACTTAACACATACCCAAAAGCCTCTAGATTGGGTCTTAAACAAACTTATGCATGTATAAAAATTATTCCACTAAGATCAAAACCAATATTCTCGAAACAAAAAATCCTAAAACATAGATAAAACCTTAAGAATATCATATGTGAATATCAATGCCATTGGATCGTATTTCCATAACAAAGGATTTCAATTTCACCAAAACAAAACAGTTTTGACACTTCCAGTTATCAACTTTCTAAAATCATGTAAAAAGTTTTATAAAAATTATTAAAATGCAAAAAATCCAAAACTAACTTGCATATTAATATGTTAAAACTTCATTGCATCAAGATCTACCCAAGATTCCATCAAAACTTCATCAAAATATCACAGTTTCACACAACACTGAAATTGTGGCCTAGAATGACCTTTGCACATTCAAACCTAAGTTTTACCAATCAATACTCCATGAAAAATTATCCAAAATATATCAATGAAAAGTAGACTCAAAGAGGAACAAAACACATGAAGGAAGGTCCATAAGAATTGTAACTCCCATCTCCTTGTAGTGGGACTTTAGGAAATAGTTTTAGAAAAAGAGACGACAATTACTAAACTTTTCGAAACTTTTTCTTTTTCTCCCCAAGATATAAAAGATTTTATGTTTAAAATTAAAACCTATTTTGTAAATTAAAATAGAGTTTGTAGTGGTATTCATTAGATTAAAAATACAAAGTCCTTTTACAAAATATGCTTTTATACATTACATAAAATATGCCAAGGCTTCTATCACCTTTTCATTGGGCCATGTCTATCTTGACACTTCATCCTTATTTTGTTTCTTAGGGGGGGAGGAATATATGTGAAAATAAAATGAGTCGAATACTCAAAAAGCATTACTTTAACTGTAAAAATATACTAACATAGAATTTCATTTATGCATTTATTATTCATCTAAATACTTTACATAAAGCATTTATTTCCATTGAAAATATTACAAGGTAGGTTTTTTCTTTAAAAATGTCTCCAATCCTCATAAAACATTTGCCACACTTTGTATATTCATTCATAAAGAAACTAAAGCACTTATTCATTACATTAACTGTTATCACTTTTTGTTAGTCGATACACACTGTTACACCCCATGTGTTGGGGTTAGTGGTCTTTTGGACCTAGAATCTGTCTATGGCCATAGGTAGGAATCCATATCTACTAAGTTGGAACCATTGGGTGCACTACCAATAGAACTGATCCGGCATTACAATTTTCCATTTCCTCATGGCCATTACGTAGCTTCATACATTAAGACATTCCTTGAGTTTCCTTTCCTTTTCTTTCTTTTTCATTGTCATCAGTCTATTTCATTTCATAAAATATCATTTCATAGCATAAGCATAAACATCATCATTTAAACATCATTTCATAGCATCATTTAAACATTGTTTCATAGCATCATTTAAACATAATTTCATAGCCTCATTTAAACATCATTTCATAGCCTCAATCATAAACATCATCATTTCATTTCGTGGAATAAAAACAATAGTACTAGATATAACATCCATTTCCCATACATACAACCATTCTTGAGGTGCATAAAAAGGGGCTGCCAAGAAGGTCATTACATACATAAACTTTAAAACATTATTACCTTAGCATACTTTCATAAAACATGATTTCATTTCTAAGAAAACATTTCATTTTCATTTTCATATAATTTAGAAAAGTATAGAAGAGTATGAACATAATATATACATAGACTCCATGCCATTTTCTTTTTATGCAGTCCATTCATATTCATGTGAGACAACAACCTACATGTATTCATAATGTAAACGTCATTTCTTTTTTAAGTGCATATGCAACTTAAACTTTAGAACTTGTATAAAACTACCATTGACTTAAACCGCCTTCACTTAAGCCTATTAAATCATCCAATCCATCCTCCACTCTTAAACCTATTCACTAACTTGACATATAAAAATTCAACTATACCTCACTTAAAAATCAGCCATGACACCAATTAGCACCCACAAAATCATAAAATTGCATTTCTAAGGATGCTAACCAAATAACAAAAGGCTAGGGTACTAACTCACTTAAATAAAAGAAAGAAAGAGATATATACTATAACTTATATGAGAAAGTTACCAAGATAATAGTGGTTGAAATCCAAGAATTTAGGAGTGAGTAGTGATCAAAGAGTGAGTGCATGGCAGCTGCTACAACCACTGTTGCTGCCGCAGCTCCTAATAGAAGTTATTCATTGACCTTCAGATGGCTAAATCATCTAGGTTGGATTCTATCATATTGCTGGTTTTAACTTGGTGTTGATCGTAGGCATGTTGGTTAAGCTTCATAGGGGTTGATTCACATGAAGAAATAGCAAACATGACAAGAACAAGGGACTGAAAGAGGACCTTTTTATGAAACTAAAAAGGCTATGTTGAAGCTAATCCTAGTGCTACTCATTCTTGTGGTGAATCATAGCTACTAGGTGCCAATCCTTTTAGTGCTTTGAAGTTGTGTACTGCATTGTCTTATAGCTACCATGGAGGAGAAATGAAGGGGACTAAGGGGTAGAGATCTAAAACATGGTATGAAACCAAAAGGATAGGTTGGATTTGAAAACAAATTGAGAAAGTTCAATAATTACTACACCGGCCTGAGGTTCTCCTGTTGTGTGGGTGAGTGCGTTTTATTGATTTACAAAAATTAGGGCATTAACTTTTATTGTAGGGTGTAAATAGGCCATTTATAATGCATTAACGTTTGGAGTATTTGTGGGTCTCTACTTCCTTTAGAGAACTCTCAATGGCATATATATTTTGCAATTTTTTGTAAAATAATTAGAAATATGTCAAAGTAAGTCTTCCATTGGATTATGAAAAATCAATGTAAGATACATATGAGTTAAAGTGATTCTCTATATTTAACATATACTATTCATTTATGTAAATATTTGTTATTATTTATTTATTTTTCTAATCTTGTTTTTATATTTGTCACATTTACATTTTTATTTATAAAACATTAAAAAGTTATAATATTATTAGAACATTTTATTTTAACAAAGAAATACTCATGTTAAAAGTTTTAAAAACATGTTAAAAGGATAAAAAGTTCATAAAAAATAGAATGAATGTGTTTTCTCCGTATTTATTTTCTTTTTATTTTTAATTTTTGGGTTATTGATGTCATTTTGGCAACAAGAGGTTGTGTTCGCAGTAATATATGACAAATATTGAGACATATGAGAATATTACAAATTTAATTGTAGTTAGAAAATTATTGAAAATGAGTAAAGAAATAAGAAAAAAAATATTTAAATGATATAGAGAAAGAATAGATAAATTGATGTATGGTGTATTATAAAAGCCATTAGCTAGAATATGAAAAGTAGATTTTGGTGATGTATTTTATGCCTGGTTTGGTTGCACAAACCTTTGAAATCATCTCATCACATCTCATTTCAACATCCAAGCATAATTTAAACACAAATATTTTTCAATTTTAAATTTTCAAATTTTAAATTTTTTCATTTAATCATTATCTAATTATTACTACTTTCTCAAACATCTAAACAAAATATAAAAAATAATTGAACTTTTTCAAATTTTAAAACAAAAATAATATTAAAAAAATATATTATAACCCTTTTTAATTTTACAATTTTTTATTCAACTTTTTCTCTCTCCTTTCCTAATATCCCATAAAAATTTTAACTTAAACTATTTTATTACTATTTACAAATTATCTTAGTACTATTCACAATTTTTTTATCTCGTCTCATATGTATAATCAAACAAGGCTTTGAAGAACAAAATACAAAGTCATTGGGAGTGCTCTTAAGGGCATGTTTGGACACTATGAGAACTCTAAGAATTCTCAAAGTTTATCATAATTTCATTTTCAAACATAACTCAATCACAAAATATATTTTACTTTAAAATTTTTAAATTTTTTAGGTAATCATTATTCAAACACAAAAATCAATATAACATTTATAAATTTCAAGATAAAACCAATAAAAATTACAAACTTAAAAACAAACATAATTTAAAAAAATTATATTTAAACAATTTTTTAATTTTATAATATTATTATTCAACTTTTTCACTCTCATTTTCTAAACCCTAATAAAATATTTCCATTTAAACTATTTCACTATTATTCACAAAATTCTGGAATACTCAAGTGTCCAAGCATGCCCTAATCTCCGCTTGTTGCCGATGTTTTTGTAATGCCCGACCTTGTGGTGGGTCCTTTAAAAAATGATTTTATGAAAAGAGACGAGAATTATCATTCGTTTAAAAATTTCTTTTCATTTTATGCCAAGATACAAAAGACTCCACGTTTATAAAATAAAACTTGTTTCTTAATTTAAGAGGTTACAGTGGAAAACATTAAATTTCATAAATTAAAGTCTCTCATACAAATGTTATGCCTAGGCTTTCGTGCTTTTCCCCTTGGGTTGTGTTAGTCCTAATGCGTCATACTCATCTTGTTTTTGGGAGGGCACACATAAAAACTAAAATGAGTCGATGACTCATAAACATTACTTCATACAGTTAAAATATAATAACTTAGGTTTTCAGTCATGCATTCATTCGTTTTTCTTTCGTAAAACAGTTCTCCATGCTTCGCTGCCTTCATTTCTTAAAAAGTCTGACCATACATGTATTCTTTCTTAACATGCATACATTTTTTTTATCACTTTCATTGGCTGTAGCACACTGTTACGCCTCGTGTGCGAGGGTTAGTGGTCTTTTGGATCTCGATTCCGCCCTTGGCTACGAGCTAGGAATCCATTTCGTCAGAGTGCAGCACTGGGTGCACTACCAGTACTACTTATGTAACAGCCCGCTAGAAATTCAATGGTGGAATTTCTATAGACATTAGAAATCTCGTGAAAACCCCATAAGTTTTTACGAATCGGCTAATCGCATAAGTTCTAGTATGTCAACATAATTAGTTTTATCACTCACTATGGTGCCAGAAATGTGATTTTATTTGTTTGAGGTAGTTAGAAGTGTCAGATTACGTTATAGTTTACGCCACTAGACTCAGTTGAATATTTAGGATTTTTCAGTACTAAGTTTATTATGCACTTTTTCGGAGTGAATAGTAACCTCGATAAGCGTACTAAGTGCAGTGGTTTCAAAATCACAGTGTGAAATGTCCAAATTAGGTTAGAGAAGTTTTATTTGGACACTTGGCAAGATCTTAACCACACATAATGAATAGTATTAGATACTTGGCACAAAGAGAAACCATTAGATGGATTTGTGAAGGAAATCAATGTGTGAGATCATGCCACCTAAGCAAAACAGTTTTTTTTCATCTGATCAACCAAATTGAGTTAGATGAAGAGGGTTTCAACCCTAGTAAAACCCTAAATGGTTGGAATCCTTTTGAAACCCCAAAAACTTGGTTGAAACCGAAACCCTAAACGGTTTCCCCAAACCCTAAAGTTGGCATTCAAACCCTTTTTGATCCAATTTCTAGTATTGTGTTTAATCACTTGATTAAATCACTTTCACATGCTATTAATTTCTCAAATTCCTATTATGACATCTTTATCCAACATTTTAAACCTTAGAAATTTGATTGGGCCAAGAAAAATTGGATTTGGGCTTGATAGCATCTCAAACCCTAACCAAACCCCCTTTAAACCCCAAATTGAAGCCCACTTGGTTGAGGCCCACTAAGGCCCACTAAAGCCCACGAATTTTGGCCACCTTGGCATAGCTTCTTGGAGAAATTTCCTCCCCCACTTGGCAGACCATTCATTGCATCAAGTTGCACTCATTAATATGGAGGAACCCACCCCATCAAGTCCCATGTCTCATAGCCTTTGTAAGTTGTCTTTTGCCCCCCACTATCCTCTACATTATGTCACATGTCTACACCTCCACTCAATGATCATTAAGGTCCAAATATTCTCCCTACAGAAGTCTTGAGTCGTGCAAGACACACTTACTTCACTTTAATCATTTCTTCACCCCGTTCTTAGAGAGAAACCCAAAAGAGCTCTCTCGGGCAGATTTCTGGGTCTTTTTGCGTGGAGTTTTTCGACCCTTTGTAAGTATTTTCACACGATGACTCCTTCATAAAAGTTGTTCCTCTTTGAGTCTAGTTTCCGTAGATGTATTTTTCGTATCATTCCATGGTCATTTGGTCGGTCAAAAGTATTTTTAACCATGGAAAGGTCATTCTGGGCGTGAATCTGGAGAGTGTGTTATGTTTTGGAGTTTTTGACCAAGCTAATGGATATATCTTGGTCCGAAAATTTTATGGAGTGTTCTTAGAATGTGTTTAAGAGTTTTCATTGAGGTTTTGTTGCATGAATAAAGATTTTGATGATAGATTTTATTAGATCTAGAAACATGAAAACTGGAAGTGACAAAACAGTTTTTATTTGGATAAAGTTTGAATATTTTGAGGTTTGATCTTACTCTAAAGGCTTTGATATTTTTATATGATGATCCTAAGTCTCTTATTTTCATGTTAGGATGTTATTTTGGAGATATTTAGTATTAGTTTCAAAGATATGATTTTTCTATGCAAGAGAATTTCGGTTAGGCCTAAGATTTGATGTTTTTAGGTTAGATCCATGTTTTATTGGGTTTTAGCCATGTGATTTTAATTTTGATGGTTGGATATTCTTTAGGACACGTTTTTAAACCATGTGATACTTTATTTCAAAGATCTCACCTTCTTAAGCCATTGATCAAGAGATTTATCAAAGCTAGTTAAGAAAAAGTTTCTGTTTTTGGACTAAGTGTAAAATCAAAAACTCCAAGTGTTATTTTTGTGATTTTGGTGACTTTAGTTTGATGATTTAAAGCATGGTTTATCTGAGGATGATGTTATGAATATGTTAGAAGTAAGATTAGATTTTTTGGAATTCTTGGAGATGTTTTGATTTAAGGACAAAGCTTGTGATTCAAGTGTTTTGATCTTTTTACAAAAAAGTTTGGTGTTGATTATTAGCTTTTTCTAAATGGATGTTTCAAGTATGGTTTTAAACTTAGGATTGGAAGATGTTTGTTGTAAAATTTTGGTTTAAGCATGAGTTTTGAAGTTGGAAGGAATTGTAACAAAAATCAAGAGAAATGGCCTATGGATGTTTCGGCCATAGTGTGTTTTCCATAGTGTTGTTTTGTTTTAAATTTTTTTCTGAGTTGATATTTGAGTTTAGAACAAAATTTACATGAGGAATGTAAATTTTGGAAATTTTTGGAGTTAGGATATGAAATCCTTAAGTTATGGGTAAAATGGTCGTTTTCCCACATGTAGAGGGTAAAATGATAATTTTACTCTAAGATAACTTGTTTCCATGTTTCTAATTGTTAGTAATTAAATTTCTAACTTTTAGAATGACCTTTTACAGTTTCTCGTATATCGCACTTTATTCTCGTAGAACGTGACAATCGAGGTAAGTTAGCCTCTAACTTACTATCAGTTTATTGTGTATGTGTGATGGGTAAGAGAACTACAATTTATGTATGTATGTTATCGTATATGCCATGTCATGCTATGTCATTACATGTTTATCTGCTACGTATGATTTAATCTCTCATGAATAATTATCTGTTACATAATCTTTTCTATCATACAATGATGTATGTTATAAGTATGCCATGTTAAGTATGCCATGAAATGTTATGATTAAATCATATTGTGTCATTTACAAGTATACGCCATGTTAGAAAAGTATATGATATTAATTAATATCTCATGCATTAAGAAAGATAAGACATGTTATGTTACGTATAATACGTGGGGCCACAACAACTGTGGAGTACGTATTATATTTTATGTTACGTGAATACGTGGGGCCACAACAACTGTGGAGTACGTATTATATTTAATGTTACGTATATACGTGGGGCCACAACAACTGTGGAGTACGTATTATATTTTTTATGTTACGTGTATACGTGGGGCCACAACAACTGTGGAGTACGTATTATTTTTTATGTTACGTGTATACGTGGGGCCACAACAACTGTGGAGTACGTATTATTTTTTATGTTACGTGTATACGTGGGGCCACAACAACTGTGGAGTACGTATTATTTTTTATGTTACGTGTATACGTGGGGCCACAACAACTGTGGAGTACGTATTATTTTTTATGTTACGTGTATACGTGGGGCCACAACAACTGTGGAGTACGTATTATATTTTCTGTTACGTGTATACGTGGGGCCACAACAACTGTGGAGTACGTATTATATTTTATGTTACGTGTATTCATGGGGCCACAACAACTGTGGAGCATGAAGTATGGGGCCACAACAACTGTGGAGCATACACTACGTGAGACACAGCAATTGTGACACGTAGAATACGTGGGGCCACAACAACTGTGGAGTACGTTTTATTTTTTATGTTACGTGTATACGTGGGGCCACAACAACTGTGGAGTACGTATTATTTTTTATGTTACGTGTATACGTGGGGCCACAACAACTGTGGAGTACGTATTATTTTTTATGTTACGTGTATACGTGGGGCCACAACAACTGTGGAGTACGTATTATTTTTTATGTTACGTGTATACGTGGGGCCACAACAACTGTGGAGTACGTATTATTTTTTATGTTACGTGTATACGTGGGGCCACAACAACTGTGGAGTACGTATTATTTTTTATGTTACGTGTATACGTGGGGCCACAACAACTGTGGAGTACGTATTATTTTTTATGTTACGTGTATACGTGGGGCCACAACAACTGTGGAGTACGTATTATTTTTTATGTTACGTGTATACGTGGGGCCACAACAACTGTGGAGTACGTATTATTTTTTATGTTACGTGTATACGTGGGGCCACAACAACTGTGGAGTACGTATTATATTTTCTGTTACGTGTATACGTGGGGCCACAACAACTGTGGAGTACGTATTATATTTTATGTTACGTGTATTCATGGGGCCACAACAACTGTGGAGCATGAAGTATGGGGCCACAACAACTGTGGAGCATACACTACGTGAGACACAGCAATTGTGACACGTAGAATACGTGGGGCCACAACAACTGTGGAGTACGTATTAAGTCAAGTTTCAGATCAAGTGCATGATAAGTCAAGTTTCAGATCAAGTTCATGTTTTGTTATGTACACGTACATGTTATGTTCATGATCAAGTTATGTTCCAAGTTCATGTTCACATCATGTTAAGTTCACGTTTACAGTATGTCTCAAGTTCACGTTTATGTCATGATATGTTCAAGTTTATGTTATTTTCAAGTTCATATTTATGTTATGCATGTTTACGTTCATGCTACATTTCAAGTCCATGTTATGTTTTAAACTCAAGTTCATGTCATGTTAAGTCAAGTTCAGTTCACGTTTAAGTTCTGGTTATGTCATGTTATATGTCAAGTTATGCTATGCTTATGTACGACTTTACTTATGCATTTATGCTTTTACTGCCATGCATGCATCTTTAACCTGTGTGTGAGTTTTATGTTAACTTACTGAGATTTGTAATCAAATCTCACTGTGGTAGTCCCAACTACCATTCCCCCCGAATGGTAGATCTTGTTACAGGACCCAAAGAAGAATTGGAATCTGACCATCTGAATATGGTCATCTAGGCTACGGTGCGATGTTGATGATGGTATAGCATTTAACTTAGGTTAATGCTTGTACTTTTGGAGTTGTATCTCAAGTATTCTTTTGATCACAACCATTTTGGACTAGTGTAGTGATCATGGCTTTTTAGTATGTTTTTATGTATGAAATATGTTTCAAGTATTTGGGATAATTTTAGTTTGGTGCATAGTATTGCTAAAGAAAAAAAAAATTATCCGCTCCGAATATTGCATAATGCTAGATGCATGTTAGGAACATTGCATCTTATATGTCATGAACGGGGGCAGGTAACCTTGTGTTGCATGTCTCGACGCTTCAAATGTCCGTTCAATCCCAAGCGGAATTTGGGGGCGTCACAACTTACCCTCATTGTAATCTGCCAAGTCCAGTCCTTTGGTACCCATTCATACATTCATGTGGCTGTTACGTTTTTCATACATTAAAGCATTCAGACCTTTCATTCCTTTCAGTCCTTTTCAGTTCTTTTAATCCTTCAGTCCGTTCATTTATAAAATTCATTTAAAAGCATAAGCTTAAACATCATCTTTCATTGCATCATTTAAAACATTAGTTCATGGCATCATTTAAAGCATCATCTTTCATAGGGGCATTTTAAAACACTTTTTTCGCTTCCTTTAAAGCATTGCTTAAAGCATGAGACATTAGCCTCGTATTTCATTTCATGAAAATATATCTAGTACTTACTACGTATAATATCCATTCACATGTATACATTTAATACTTTGGGTGCATAAAAAGGGGCTATCAAGCAGGGCCGTTACATACTTATATTTGAAAACTTATACTTAACATTCTTTCGTAAAACACTGTTCGTGTCATTTTGTAAATCATTGTAAAGGAAAAGCATTTCATTTTCATTTCATTTAATTATAAAATTCTAGAAGAGTATGAACATAATACTTATCTGAACTCCATGCCATACTCATTTCATTTAGTCCATTCATGTGCGTGTTAAATGGCAACCTAAATGCATACACATAACCTTAGCGTTATTCTTTATTTAATGCATAAGCAAGTAAACTATAATAGAACTACACTTCACTTGGAACATTCTCCTTCTATTCCATGTTCTTACATGCCATTTACTATGTTAAAACCTTCAGGGTCCATTTACAGTCACTACCTCCGTCTTCTATGTCTTCCTTACCACGTTTTCTCTTTTAGTGACCCACTTGGGTCACCTTTTCCAAATTCAACGTTCTACTTCGAGGTCTTATCCCCTAAAGTAAACCTCCATGATTCACCTTAAAATTAAGACACTAAGACATTCGTCTTACTTTCCTATTAACCACATTCCGATGTATGACTCAGGCCGACCAAGTCACGCATCCCAATCCTTGACAACATACCCATTGCTGCCTTCATGCATCCTAGCCCATACTCAATCCTTATTCCCATCCATACATGCCACATGACTTTAAGCCAACACTGAGGCTTAAACATCATGTAACCAAGCTTAGGACAGATTACCCATTATATATGGTAAATCTGTCCAGTACACATGTCTCACCAGATGCCCATGTACCTTACCTTTTACCACCTAAGATCAACTTATAGTCTGTTGAATGTCCACTTGTATAAACAAACTCCATACTCCAATACCAACTTTTACTCAAACCTGGTCAGCAGGACCTTCCTACTTCCTGACCCTTTACAAGTTCATCCCAACACTTACACGACAAGATTCCATTTACAATTACAACTCTATCACGTCACTTAGCTCGAGACTACTCCCAAGCTAAGCCGTGATCTAGTCATGTCATTTGACGTCCCATTACGTCATTCTTACACTAACTCCTCATTCATCACAAGCATGACTGCTTGTTTAACCATGTCACTTCGTGACATTCCCCCGTCATACTTCCAATGCGCTACTCTTACATTTTTCCACCACTTTACACATACTTTCAGCCATAAGACAACTACAAGGCGACAGTCGTCACCTCGGACTACAAGCCACATCACAGCTATTTCGAGACACTATTCCACAGTTCCCGACACTACTCACATGCTCTATGCTCCTCAACTACTCAACCATCCTTTTCTTAGCGAGATGCCAAACGGTGTATCGCTTCACCTCATGGAGTACACTACACATGTACTCCCTTCACACACGCTACGCCACATCACCACTATAGTATACATGCCATATGGTCACTCCATCACATGGAGTACACTCCACGTGTACTCCATTCACACACGCTACGCCACATCACCACTATGGCATACACACCATATGGTGCGTCACTCCATCACATGAAGTACACTCCACATGTTCTCCATTCACAACACTACTCCGCATCACAACTACGGCACACACCTCACACCTATACTTCATAGCATAGTCCATAACACTAATCAGCACACTACATAATTAAGCCCAACACTTCACTACACAGCCACACTTCACCTCACAACTACGCAACGAACTTCACAATTAACCAACTAACATTTAACATAATTAATGAGGGAAAGATGGTTATACCATCTTTTGGATTAACATGTGTGTTACTCGCTGCCCAGTACGGCCAGTGGCATCGGAAGCCACTTGTTTGGGCAATGGTAGTCACCGTCATGACCTTAGAATGGGCTACCTCAGGGATTGGATCTAGGGTTTTGGCTACTAGATCCGGGCTGAGTAAGAGTGCCTACATGGAGAGGGATTCGTGGGTGGCGGCTAATGCTGCATACGGTGGCAATTGGACACATACAATAGTTGTCCACCGTGTATGGTGGCTGTTTAGGCATGTGGGTTGGTGGACTTGGAATGGGTGACCATGGGGAGGCTCATGGTGGTCTCAGAATGGTGGTGAGGGGCAGAGCATGGTGGCATCTTGCTCTAAATAGTGCATCCAAGAGTGTGAGGGTGCATGTGAGGCAGGGGAGTGGCTGGAGGCTAGGTCTAGGCATGGAAGAGCTTAGGGAGTTGCTGGTGGAGCGGTGGTAGTGAGGTGGAGGTGACATGGTGGTCCACGACTGCAGATATAAGCCGTGGGTCATGGAAGACCCGTGAGAGAGTGGGGGAGAGTGAGAAGGGTAAGGACCTCGATTGGGTATGAGGATGGTTGGGTAGGATCACCAATGGGGGAGAAGGCTTTTGGTGGTGGTGTTGTGGCTTGGGTTGCCGCGTACGGCGGTGTGGGTGGAGAACCCGTGCATGAAGGCTTTGTGCAATGTGGAGGGAGAGGAAGGCTATGAGACTTTCGGTCAAGGGGAGGAGGAAGGGAGTGGTCTTAGGGAGGTCATGATGGTACTCAGTGGCCTAGTTGGGCTACTGTAGGAGGAGAGAAAGGGTTGCAGGGGACTCACCGGTGGGAGGAGGTGTGTTCGCCGGCATGAGGGGGTGATGCCAGTGGTGGAGGTGAGGCTAGGCAGCACATGGTTGCACTGGGCTAGGCTGAAGGAGATTCGGCCAAGGGAGGGGGGGTGCTTCCGTCGGGCTGGGAGAGAGGGAGAGGAGAGAGAGGAAATGAGGGAAAAAAGTTAAAGGCGTGGATATTTAATCCAAGTCATTCGTCTTGGGTTCTTCAAAACGATCTAATGGTGAGTTTTAAACACTGATTTGAAAATGCGTAAACATTTATTTAACTTAAAACATTGATATGAATTAAGATAGAATATTTTAAACTAAATTTTAGTTTATAAATATTTTCAGGACATTTAAAATATTCATAGACTTTAAAATACTGGGCTTGTTTTTAAAAATCCACTTGGTATCTTTAAAAAAACACAATTGAGGCTCCAGCCCGCATAACTAGAGTCATGACCATAAGAGAGAGAAACAAGCGGGTTGTTATAGTTTTCCTTTCTTTCTCCTTAGAAAAACACTAGTCGTTGTACTTAAGAAAACTTATTTCTCCACATGTCAACTATTGATATGATAAAAATTATGAAATCTCAAAATAAAACTTAAAAAATAAATATTGTACATAAAATCATAAATATATGTCGTACTAATCTTTCTTAACAGGCTAACAATTCATGAATGTATTAATAACAACAATAATTTAGCCAACTTTATTATTTGAAAAATAATACTATGTCGCCTGAGTTTGCTCCTTCAATTTGACTGCACATATATTTTATTTTATGTTTTTAGCTTTTAGTTTACTTAATGGTTAAGGAAATAACAATTAATATATTGGTTTTTTTTAAATGTTTAAAGAGTTTAAAAAGTATTTGAAAGAAAAAGAAAGTAAAATTTGCACTAGGGACATACCCAGCAGTCAAACCTAAGCAACATAGTAGCATCACCCTTATTATTTATAGAGAAATAACTTGTACAAGTTCTAAATAGAAAAATTTTACACAAGCTTTTGTTAAAAAATAACCCTACCTCGAGAAAGCATAAAAAACCATTCTTTTATTAGAAAATTTTTACTCATCACATCCCTTACAACATACAGTAATATGTAATTTATCATTTTACCTTTTTATTTAAATATATATATATATTACTATATAAATATTTGTTTAAACAAAATGACAAATAATGTACTAATATATGATGTGAAAATGATAAATAATCTTTCTCATCTTATAAAGAGTCAAAGACCTTTGCAAAACTGTCAACTATCAACTGTTAACCAACAGATCAGTACATAGTGGGAAGCTCCACCTGCCAATTGGATCAAAATGAGTTGGGACATAGCAGTTAGAGAAGTAGGTAACAGATAGAGAATAGGTGTGGGAGTGGCTATTAGAGACAATGAGGGTGAAATACTAGTTACTTTAATGCAGTCATTGTGATTTTGTTCACAACCTACCAAAGCAGAAGCAAGAGGATTAGTATCTACTGCAATTTTGTCTACAAAGCTAGGTTTGCAAAATGTTATGGTTGAAGGTGACTCCATGCAGATTGTGAATGCAATGAGACAACACACACAAAACCATGGGTTGCTGAGCTGCCTAATGGAAGATGTCAAGACCATCTTGGCCAATGCAAACTAGGTTATCAAATATGTCAATAGGGATGCAAATAGGGTGGCACATCAATTGGCACAGCAAGCTATTTTTTTAGTACTGAAATGATAAGTATTGATAATATTAACTAATGTATTGAGTCTTAGGTTATGGTTGAATGTAATAGATCTGGTATAAGGACACATGTAATGGTTGAATGCCATAGTACTGTCTAATGCAATGAAGATACCAAGTCGAAAAAAGTGAATACCAATCTCATTCTAGACAAAGAAGCTCTGCCTTCTCTCTAAAAAGAAAACCAATCATTTCGAGTGCTATTGCCGAAGAGAGGTGTGAGTCTCGACTTCACCTTCCTCTCCATTTCATTTTCATTTTTCTCTTCCTTTCCACTACCTTTTTGTGTATATGCTTCTAGGTAGTGTTTTTCCACCAGTTCAGATTTTCTCAGATTTGCAGCTCTGTAGCCATGAACAATCGACACGCACCCCACCACGACGTTCCCCTCCCTACGATCTACTGGGACAACTCGGGACCGCACCCAAAATGTCGGTCCTCATGCGCGTCTTGTTTCTGCCCGTGGCCTTCATGCACCGCCGCGCTCTATCAGTTTTGCCAGCTACACGCGCCGTACTAACAGACTCCCCACCCTCTAATCCTTCAGATCAGGATGACCCCACCTCCATTCTACCGGCGCATGGTCCTCACGCGTCACTCCAGAGGTGCGGGTTGAAAATTTCGCCACTACATATCTGCCATTTCGATGCCAGTCTATCCGAGTTATTACTTTATCTAACCAGTAATCTTGTGAAAGAGACTAAGAACCTCACTAATAAATACCTCAAGACTTCCAACTACAATGCCTCTAGCGGTAGCTTATTTTCAAAATGTCTTTTAAAATAGTACCCTCTTTATAGGGCTTCGGTAGAGGTTAGGAAATTGGTCTCAGAATCCTTTTTTCCACCTCTTTTGCATTGTAATTGTTGTTTTAAGTGTTTTGTTGGGAATCACATCCTCTCTAACTTGTATAACCTTTTATTTTAATAAAATTTTCTTGTTTAGAAGAAAAAATGCAATGATGATACCAACTTCTTTAAAAATAAATAAATTAATTAATTAAAAAAAAACTGTATACCTATAATTACTCTTATTTATACCACGTCAACGGACCACCTTCGTGACCAAAACGCCGAGCCTTTTAGATCGCCCATCACCCACGCCTTCCATCTCAGCCTCTGAAAAAACTAAATTGTGCAAAATGGGAAGCGAGAGGAAGTCGAAGGAGAAGAACATAAAGAGAAGAAACTCGATTTCTTCAGGCTCAGAAGGTACTTTAAAAAATTCCCTTACACAGTCCTTTTCCATTTGTTTCCCCTCCATTCTTTTGAATTCCCTCTACCAATTTCCGAGGAAGCCGGAGAAATCCCAAAAGATCAAATAGATTTTTTTTCTCTGGTTTCGTTCTGCTGTCCTGGCTTATGTTTCTCTTCTCTTTCCCTACACTTCCTCACCAGCAAAACTAGAGTATTAGGTTGGGTGTATTTTTCTTTGTTTGTTTTTGGGATTTTGTTGTAAATTTCATTTGTTGCTCTTGAAAGTGCAGATGAGCAGAACAGCAAGAGGCGGAGGACAGGAGAAAATGGCGAGAGGAGGGACAGAAAGAGTGATAAGAAGGAGAAGCTCAAGGGGAAAAAATATCATGACCACACCAAGCGCCATTCTGACATAGGTTTTAAACTTTATTTCATAAATATAATTTTTGATTTTATTTCAAAATCTAGGATGAGCAGAATTTCTCTAGGTAGTATGGTTTTTAATAGGGTGCGTTTATAAATAGAGTGTTTAGCAGTGCCCGTAATAATGCCATTTGAACTGTTAGGTTAAAACTAAGTACTCAGCAATTGAAAACTACTCATTACATGAAATCAAAGTTCTTAGTAGAGTCGGACCAAAGCCACTGAATTAAAGGTTTTTGGTTTTGGCCTTTCCTCTGAAATTCGAATGAGTCATAAATAATTGCAGTCCAACTTAATCAATCAATCTGTGGGTTTCTTTCTTCTCGGCACGGCAGGCATGGGTAAACTCTGGGTTTTTTGGCCTAGAAAATCTCCTATAATCAATCAACCTGATTTTTTTTTTTGTGTTTTTTCAAAATAGAAAAGAAATTGGTAGAGCTAATGATCATATGAGACGTAGGTAAGTTTTCTAGGCTATAAGATCATGTTTTGCAAAAGACAAACTAGAAATGATATTTACTATTGTAAACTCCCTTATAAATATGATGGAGCTCAGCATATGGTTGGAGAGGAATGGAAGATGTTTTGAAGATTGTGAATGTTCTATGGGGGAACTTTGGGAATTTTTCTAGGACTTTTAAGTTCTTGGGTGAAGAATCTTGAAAGGGATGGGAACATTTGTAGTGTTCTATATTAGTCATGTTTTGTTTTAGCTTGAATTTAGGTGTATTCACTTGTATACATCCTGTGTACGTGGGCTATGCCTATTTACTTGGAATAAAATTCTCTTATTAACTATCAAAAAAAAGAAAATACGATGAAGCTCAACATGATACTTGACAATGGCCACTTCTTGCCGGTGCACAGATAGATATGGCAGGTGAAGCGCGAAGGGGATGGATATTTGAGTGGTTGAAAGAGTTGGTATTGCAAACCGAAGTATTGATATGAATAATAGAGCTTCGGTAGTGATAGTAGCTTCAAAGAAATTGGTAGTGTATGTCTTGAATAGGAAAGCATTCAAAATGTATGAACTCAACCAAGTGCAGGCAGTAATGGCTTCGTGATGACTGGAAATAAGCAGACCAAGAACTTTATTATTAATATCTAATTAAGCCATTTACTATTGTTTATTCTCCGCACAAGTCAAAAAGCATGTAAGACTGTTTGTTTGGCAATGCAAGTATTCTCAGATAGTTTCAAATATATCCTTCCCAAACATCACTCAAACGCAAAACACTTTTCAATTTCTAATCTTCTACTTTTTCCTCTAATCATTACCTAATCGTTGCAACTTTCCTAAATTCGCAAACAAAACAGAAAAAATAATTCAACTTTTTCAAATTTCAAAACAAAAATTATATTAAAAATTATATTCAAACAATTTTTTAACTTTATAATACTTTTATTCAACTTTTTTCTCTTTCCTTTAACAAAACCCAATAAAACATCTTAATTCAACCATTTCATTAACATCCACAGATATACGGAAATGTTCTAAGTATCCAAACGGGGGCTAAGTGTTGCGTAGGGCTTGCCTTGCCCTCAGCCGAATCAGTCATTCTCTGCTTAATGATCTTCAAGAGCCCCTTCCTGATGAGGTTTGAGCCATTGATTGCGTGGCCTAATGGTCTTCCTGGCAAGTCATTTAGGATTGATATGATTCTGGTTCTGGATGCCAAAGCCTGGAATGGATTGGCAAATCTTGCTGTATGGTTGGGATCCTTGAGAGTAACAAACATGTGGCAAGCGAGCCAAAAATTATATCTGTTGACAGAGATAACTAATACATATAATTTTTCTTGGTTACTGTGGGATCAACCACGTAATTTAGAAAGAGTATTTGATTATGTATTATATTCCATGAACTGTAACCTTTAGATGCTTGACTTTTCCACCAATCTTATTATGTTTCACTGAATTATTCATGTTATGGATGCCTAGAGGGAGGGTGGGAGGAGGGGTTGATGGAGGGATTTTTCTAGTTGCCTTTTGTCATGATTTATGTTTTAATATCTGGTAATTACTCCATCTTTGTTCTTCATGCATAGTATCCGTTTGTTTAAACTGTTGGATTAAGGTTTTTCGTGGCAAAATTTTATCTTATTGACATTTTATTGTTGCCTCAGAAATGAAGTCCAAAGATAAACACAAAAGTAAAAATCACAAAAGTGATCGCCACATGGTAAGTCCTCTTAGATCCCCATACTCCCTGAGTTTGCAAAATTGTTATATATAGAAAAAAAAATCCTTATATCACTTGTTACGGTTCTGTACTCTCTTTGCCACTCAGACCTTCCATTGTTTAATTGAAAATCATCTACTGTTTGCGAAGATTGTATGAGATTAATTCGTTGTTTGCCATTCCTGCTGTTATCATGCATCACACATTTTAGCTGCCAGGATCCAGATAAGGAGCACCTAGTGTTTAGATTATAAAGCGGAGTATGTAACTTGAAAATTGAAGGTTTCGATTACATTCTTATCAAGGTTTTGAAACAGAAATTCTCTCTTTCTTATTTTGTTTGATTGAGACCATCTTTGACACAGACTGCATATTATGTAATTTTTGTTTGGATATTCTTTGAGAAGGCTATTGCGGTCTAGATAAGTGAAGTAAGGGATTGCTAGATTATGGGGATTTTTACTGTTTTATCTCTACTAGTGGTGAAAATTTACCAGGTAGTGTTTGGTTTTACAGATGTCCAAATTTATTTATTGGCCGTGTGTATCTATCCGCTGATGCTAGTAGTTTTTTTTATGTTCTTTTTCAGAAGCACGAGGTCCAAGAGCTGAGCAATGATGACTATTTCTCTAAGAATAATGAATTTGCTACCTGGTTGAAAGAAGAGAAAAATGTGTTTTTCTCTGAGCTTTCATCTGAGTCTGCACACGAACTGTTCTCGGACTTTGTCAAGGCTTGGAACAAGCGAAAGCTTGAATCCCGTTACTATGAAGGCATCACCAGAGGGCCCCGGACATCCCATCACTGGAAAATCAAAGGGTAGCAAGAAAGTATGGCACTGGCTAATTCCTGCTCATTATATAATTTTTGTTCTTTGGCTATGGATTTGCAGTGTGCTTAGGAAGAATATTTGTATTTTCTTGATGTAGATGATACTTGAAGCATGTTATCAGCAGTTTTCATCCATAGTTTTACCATGAAGAGTGCTTGTAAAGAAAGAAAAAAGGGTATCTCGGAATGGGTGCAGGGGAAAGCCAAGGGTTAAGTCTAGTTTTTTTAGGCAGAAATGTTGGGATGGTTAATGCTGCAGTTTTATGCATCACACGGCCCCCGAGGCCGCATAGATATGCAGCGCCTTTCATCTCAGAACACTGAAGCGCAGGCTGATGATATTTAGCATTTGGTTTCGCATCTGCCTTAAATGCAAGGAGGCTATAGTTAGGAGATTGACTTGCTCATGGTTTTTCAGAGGCCTCGATTTTTTTTTTCTTTTTTGAAATTAAATGTTATGGTTCTCAGATGTCATTTTTCAGGTGAGGAATGAGCACTGAGTTTAGAGTTATATGGGAAACATGGGCAAGTAAAAAACCTGATGTTAACTAGTCGGGTTGCAGACCCGATCATATAATAACCGACAAACCCAGGCCGGACCAGGCCACGTTAAGCGGCCCATCTGGTTTATGGGTTATTTGCACAGCCCTTCAATTTAGTTAATCCTTTTTTATTAAACAGCAATCTAACTGATTTCTTCCAGAATTTTGTACCGAGTTAGGATTCAGTCAAAAGCTTATAGGTAAGTGAGTTTGGAATGTTAATTCATGAGAAAAGTTATAATCATGACATAAATTGGCGTCGCCTTGATTTCTTCGAGGTTTTCGAGCTTTGTCATGGTTAGTGTCACCGCTAATAAAGTAGTATCCCTTGTTCTACATCCTGTTTTTTACAAAAACAAAACTGTTAATACAGCAAGACAATGATTACATATGAAAGCTCAAAACATCACTCACTTGACTCAAGCTAAATTCTAGATGGATGTTTTGATGATTGGCCTCTTGCCCATCTTTCGTTCTTGTTATTTTAAGAATATGTTTAGTTCAACTAGGGTCGGAATGAGACAATTGTACTCAACAAGCGACTTGAGATCGCCATGATCAGGCTAGAACTCGGCTTGATTTGTTTATTAAATGAGCTGTTGAGAACACAATTAGGATTAATTATTAAAAGATACAACTCGTATAAAACTTGGTTTGACTCTTATAAGCTTGTATAAAGTCGAATAACTTCTTATTTATTTATTGTGTATAGTATTATATCTATATTTTATAAAGGAATATTTTTAAATTTTTAAAAATATTAAAGGAAATTATGTTTCTAATATACAATATATTACAAGAATCCTTATGAATTTAATTATTGATATGCTATGCGTATATATAAACTTTATAAAGATATTACCAAAAGGTCAAAATTTGTAGATAAAATTATAATAATTTATTTTATCTCAATGAAACAACTCATGAATGAACTTGAACTCGATCGAATATTCTATGGGTTATTTGTTAACAAAGCATCCAACTTGTTGAAAAGTTCGAGTTTGACTCGTATAAACGAACAATATGATCCACTATTAACTCAAACTAGACTCGTTAAGACCCCTAAGTCCAACTCACACCTGCTCTTTCTTTGTAAAGTAATAGAAGATGAGGTAGTGGGAGGATGTCCTGCTGAAGAAGCAAAATACTCCATCGAGGAAGGACATGATCGATTGATGGAATGAAATGCAATTTGTTAAAAAGAAAATCACAATATTATTAAACCGTTATATTGATTACTATTGTCATGAAAGTTATTTTTAAAAAATAAAAATGGGAAGAGAGCCTCAGCTGCTCATCAAGACGACCAAATGGTTAGCGTCGGTTGACAACAGGCATCGAAGAAACAGTGTTTTTATCTTTTTTTCTTTTCGCCCTTAGTCATTCCCGAGTCTCAACGACCAACACCAGAGCTGGCTAGGTGCTGTAGAAAACTCTCTCCAGCTCTCACACTCTTCACAATCATCTCTCCACCCTCTTTTCCTCTCGTAAACCACTTCAAGAAAGTACACATTTCTTTCCCATGCATAGAAGAGCCCGCAAAACATGGCGTCCCATTCCTCTCAAACCATCCCGATCCCGAAATCTCGAGCTTTGCTCGGAAAGGTTTCTCAGATATTACCCAGGAAATCGTTGGGAGAGCAGTGCATGGACTGTGCATGAAGGGATTAGTGCGTTTGAGTATCTTTCATTCGAACACTTTAATAAATATGTATTCGAAGTTTGGTCATATACGGTGGGCTTGGCACGTGTTCGATCAAATGTCTCATAGAAACGAAGCTTCGTGGAATAATATGATATCAGGTTTTGTTCGAGTGGGTCTGTACTCTGAAGCTTTTGGATTCTTTCGTGGAATGTGCGTACATGGTGTCGAGCCAAGTGGTTTTTTTATTGCTAGCTTGGTAACGGCGTGTGAGAGGTCGGATTGTATGTTAGATGAAGGACTTCAAGTCCATGGTTTTTCTGTTAAGATTGGATTGCCATGTGATGTTTTTGTAGGGACTTCTCTTTTGAATTTTTATTTCACCTATGGGTCTGTTTCTTCCGCTCTGATGCTCTTTGAGGAGTTGCCTGAGCGGAATGTAGTCACTTGGACTTCGTTGATTGTTGGATTCTCAGATAGCGGAGATTTGGGACAAGCTATAGATATATATCGGCTTATGAAGCGTGAAGGGGTATGTTGCAACGAGAACACACATGCTGCAGTAATTAGTTCTTGTGGGATGCTTGGAGATGAACTATTGGGTAATCAAGTTCTTGGGGATGTTGTAAAGTCCGGGTTAGAGACTAACGTTTCTGTGGGAAACTCCCTCATATCAATGTTTGGTAGTTTTGGCCACATGGAGTCAGCCTGCCATGTGTTTGATCACATGGATGAACATGACACGATATCATGGAACTCAGTGATTGCTGCAAATACACATAATGGACTTTTTAGCGAATCATTAAGATATTTTTATCGGATGTCTTATGTCCATAACAAGATAGATTCTACAACACTCTCAACTTTGTTAACAGTGTGCGGTTCTGTAGATAATCTTAAGTGGGGCAGAGGTATTCACTGTCTAATTGTAAAAATGGGGCTAGAAACAAATGTTTGTGTATGCAATACTCTTATAAATATGTACTCTGAGGCAGGAAGAAGTGAGGATGCAGAGCTGGTATTTCACGCGATGCCAGAAAAGGACTTGATCTCGTGGAACTCCATGGTGACATGCTACGTTCAGGATCACAAGTTCCTGTATGCCTTAGAACTTTTTATGGAAATGATGCGGGTGGGAAAAGCAAGAAGTCATGTGACTTTTACAAATCTCTTGGCTGCCTGTTCAGATCCTAAATTTCTTGTCGTAGGCAAGAGTGTTCATGCCCTCGTAACCCTCGCTGGCTTGCATGACAACTTGATTGTTGGCAATGCATTAGTTTCTATGTATGGAAAATCTGGTATGATGGCTGATGCAAAAAAAGTATTCCAAACAATTCGCAAGCGAGATGAAGTAACATGGAATGCACTCATAGGTGGTCACTCTGAAAATGCACAACCGGATGAAGCAGTAGAAGCTTTTAGATTCATGAGAGAAGATGGTGTACCTGCAAACTACATTACAATTGTGAATGTTCTTGGTGCTTGCTTTATTGCTGATAATCTACTAAAACATGGGATGCCTATCCATGCACATATAGTTCAGACAGGATTTGAATCAGACATGTACGTGCAGAATTCCCTAATCACAATGTATGCGAAGTGTGGGGACCTGAATTCAAGTAATTACATTTTTTGTCATTTAACTGTTAAGAACTCTATCACGTGGAATTCTATAATTGCTGCAAATGCTCATTATGGCCAAGGGGAAGAGGCTCTTATCCTTTTTGCCAAAATGAGACATGCTGGACTAGATTTAGATCAGTTCAGCTTCTCTTTAGCTCTTGCTGCTAGTGCTGATTTGGCCATGCTGGAGGAAGGCCAGCAGCTTCACAGCTTGGCAATTAAACTTGGGTTTGACTCAGATCATTATGTTATAAATACTGCGATGGATATGTATGGAAAATGTGGAGAAATAGACAATGTGCTACGAGTACTTCCCCTACCAGGCTACAGGTCACGATTAGCATGGAACATTTTGATATCAGCTTTCGCAAGACATGGATGTTTCCTGAAGGCTAGGGATACTTTTGACGAAATGCTAAAGCTGGGGGTGAAACCTGACCATGTTACCTTTGTCTCTCTTCTATCTGCATGCAGTCATGCAGGTCTTGTAGGTGAGGGTCTTGCGTACTATGCTTCAATGACTAGAGAATTTGGTATCCCAGCAGGAATAGAGCACTGTTCATGCATGATAGACCTTCTTGGGCGATCAGGAAGGCTTGCTGAGGCTGAAAATTTTATCAAAGAGATGCCAGTCCCAGCGAATGATTTGGTATGGCGGAGCATGCTGGCTGCATGTAAAATTCATGGCAATGTGGAGCTTGCAAAGAAAGCTGCCGGACATCTTTTTGAGTTAGCTCCATCAGATGACTCAGCCTATGTTCTTTATTCAAATGTCTGTGCGACTACTGGGAGATGGGAGGACGTAGAGAATGTCAGAAGGCTAATGGGATCTAACAGCATAAAGAAGAAGCCTGCGTGCAGTTGGGTAAAGTTGAAAAATAAGGTGAGCTCTTTCGGAATGGGAGATCAGTCCCATCCAGAGACCAAGCAAATATTCTCCAAGTTGGGAGAACTTAGGAAGATGATTAAAGAAGCAGGTTATGTTCCTGATATAACCTATTCACTGCATGATATGGATGAAGAACAAAAAGAGCACAATCTTTGGAACCACAGTGAGAGAATTGCCCTAGCATTTGGGTTGATCTATACTCCAGAAGGTTCACCCATCAGGATTTTCAAGAATCTTCGTGTTTGTGGTGATTGCCATTCTTTTTACAAGTTTGTTAGTGGAACTGTTGGGCGGAAAATCATTTTAAGGGATCCATACCGGTTTCACCATTTTAGCGGTGGGAAGTGTTCTTGTTCGGATTATTGGTAATTAAGGCTAGAATGGAGTCTGGCACCTGGGTAGTATTTTTTTCTGTTTAGAAAAGCTAATTATTAGCTTAGATTATTGGCTCTTAGAAGTACACAGGTAATGACTTCTAGAATGAAAGATGAGTAATGTGGCATCGGGTATAGGTTTGGCAGGAATCCCATAATCTATTTGGATTACCATCCCAATCGATGATTACAGTTAATTTTGCGCAATATCTCTGTATTTATATTCTTGGTTCAATTGATATCTTTTAATGAAAATTAATATGCTAAATTTTTCAAAACACCCCATCTTGGCAATCCACAACTTGAAATGAGCAGACTATACACGTTACACCCCTAACTGGGTATTTATTCCGCCCTCCTGTCCAACATGCCAGAGCGGCTATGCCCAAATTTATTCTAGTGCCTTTCTTTGTGTCCCATAGTCCCTTTCTTTGGGAGCCCCATAGTCCCTTTCTTTGTGTCCTTGCATGTTCAACCCCTCCACGTCTTCAAGTGCTTTTGCATTTTTTTTCCTTTATCTCTTTCTTTTACATTCATGTCCAACGCTTATCTTTTTTAATAACGCTAGTTAGCCACATTATTTTGCCCCTGCAAAGTTACCACTCGTGTATTTAAATTTATTTTTTTAAATGGTTAAAAATGTTACCTCGAGTGGATTTGTGTATTTTTTTTTCTATAATATTTTTAAAACTAAAATAAAAAACACACAAAAGAACAATTTAAAGTAGTGATAACTTTGAGGGGGCAAAATGATAAGGCTAAGTGGCAGTATCCTGTTGTTTTACTACTTTTGTATGAAAAATAAATATTTCAAGACTATTAAAAATATAACAATTAACACTACGTAATTGTGAGAAAGTTTTATTTAAACTAATAAAGTTACACACAATTTCAGCTATTATCACTCTCTAACAACTTTAATGATAGTCTCTAGCAATTAAAGCGACTAAAAAAGACTAAATATAAAAACTGTATGATTTTTTTTCATTATCATTTCCCTTAGCAAAAAGTTTAATAAAGGTCAAAACACTACAAATATTATGGAAATTTTACATCCTTTCAATACTCACTGTGAATGAAAGTTTTAGCCAGTACAAAATATACCATTTAGTTTAGGATAAACGTGGTTCCAATTTCTATTTGAAAGTATGTAAATCTCATTAGGGCGTACAATCATAAAAAAATTCACTCTGAATAGGTTATAGCACTCTTAACAATGTAATATATGAGTATAATAATGTAAGCAAAATCAAATATCTTACCTATAAATTATAAGAAAAAACGCTTAGTAGGAAAAAAATAATAATATCATGAAAGGATGCCGTGAATAAACTTTATGCCACTCTTTATTATATAGTCCTGTCAATATCTTTATTACGCTATCCTCAAGATCAAATAAAGACTTTATTGGCATGTAATTTTTATGAAAATTCGCAAGTACACAAAATCGTAACAAGTAATATAGTAATAAATAAGGATGTCGAACCCACGAGGACTATTTATCTATTAATTACTGAAATTATTCTAATTCTAAATTATTTAAAGATCAAGAAAAGTGGTGGATTTTGAATATGAAAAATAAAAGTGAAAAACAAATAAAATTAAATCAACAAATGAGGAATTGACCAAATACTTAAAAAGAAGAAGATTTCACCCAAAAAGAAAATACTAAGGCATTCAACTCACCTAATCAATCCACTCTCATATCCTAATTATACAATCAATCAATTATCATCATATTTAACAGCGAAATATTCTAACTTATCTAAAACCCTCTCTCAAGTAGAATTAAAATTACCTAATATACGATAACCCGTGATATTTCTATGCGAATTTAAAAGTATTTGAGCACATTAAGATTTAATATTTCATATAAAAGCCGCATGAATCACGTTGGCACATTCTTGTCTTTCGTTCAATTCATGACATACATCATACAAAGTTACACTACATGCATCATCTCTCGAATTAACATGCACAAAAAATACTCAACTATTGGCCAGGTAATTGAAAACATTAAACTCAATTATGTATACACAAAAGGAATGATAAAATTATGGTCACATAGAAATAAGATTCGGAATTGTCATGGAGAGACTACATCGTAACCTTAGCAATAGAAATTAGTTTATAATAGAATTAAAATAAACCCTAATAATTATGAAATTCATAATGAAAATTGTACAAAGAGAATATGAAAGCGTTAAGAAAGAAACTGTATGTAGATCGAGAATCTCAATCGTCAACAACTCTAATTCAGACTTGTCTTCTTTATTTTTTTCCATATTCGAATCCTCTTCAATGGTGAAGAAAATCCTCCCTTTTCAAGACTCTGGTCATCCTTCCTCTTATCTCCCCAAAACAACATTCTCCCAAAATTGGTTATTTTTTGCCAGCTCTTTGATGTGCTATTTTCTCTATCGAAATCTCTTTTTTGTCAAAAGTCCTCTATATAAAAGTTGTAGGATTTTGTCTTAACTTTCCATGAATATCAAGAACGCCCATTTTAGATTTCTCCAAAATACTGAAGGGTATTTCAAGAAATTCGATAAAGGAATATTTTTTTGGGACACTTGATGAAAGGAATTTGAATTTGAAAATGAAAGTTTTCTCTTTAATTCCCATGACTCCTTCAATTTATTTATTCCTAAACAAAACTACACAAAATAAATAAAAACTATAATAAATAATAAAATTAAACACAAATTAGCATAAAAATAAGAGTAAAAATATGACAAAACTTGTCTAGAAATTAAACACATCAAAATACCCCCAAACTTATGATTTCCTAGTCCTCTTGCAAGAGAGAGAGAGAGAGAGAGAGAGAGAGAGAGAGAGAAAATAAAAATTAAACAAATAGAATATGTTGATTTCTCGCAATGATTGCCTTATGGATTGCACAAAGAAATTGATTCAAAGAAAAGTCTAAACATTTAACAAGTTTTTAGATTAATTCAAAAGTATGCTTAGGTTTACGAGGAAACCTTTAAGTTTGTTTGTGTGAGTAACCAATCTCAACTTGCTACTCTTTTAAGTCGGATCAATTTATACAAACTCGATTGAGTTATGATTGATCTCTATGAAAATGAGCTTCTTGAACTTCATATGCCTATTTTTCAAATCAACTCTTCACTAATATAGTACAAACACACCATGAAAAATCAAAAGGTCTTAATAAAAGCTTGTAATGTTTGGCTCAAGGTAAGGGAAAAAGAAAAAAATGGTATGGAATTCAAAGTAAGAAAATTCAACAAAAACTTCACCAATGAATAGAAAGGAAAAAAAAAATTACATTTACTTCCTAAAGCAACTTATGAGCAATTTATTCATCTATTTTTTTTTCTTCTTTTTTTATTTATTATTTTTTGTTTCAATTCCACAACCCCTAAACTTATTGTTTTGTAATTCGGGTCTTATTATTTTTATAATAAAATAACAAAACTTGCTCTTACTCTTTTAATTCTTTAACAAACTTTTTCTCTTTCCCAATGACTAAGCAAATAAAAAATTTTCTTGAAAATGTATGATGAGTGGTTATGGGTTAAAATGTGTGGTTAATGTGGGTTAATGAAAGAAAAATGGCAAATGTGTTTATAAGGCTCAAAGGGGTGACTAGAGATAGATAATTAGAGTAGGCTAGAAAGCTCAAACATTCTAAAGATAGCCTAGATCATTTCTCTAGTGGTGTGCTGCTAAGGATTTTGCCTCGAGAGATTATCAAATAGGTTCTAGAGTTCAATGAGATCTTAGAAAATATCTAATTCACATAAATATACTCTAAGTCAACAAAGTTACTTATTGATTATGGTATTGTGCAAAAGTGTTCGAAAGGAATTCAAATAAATCAAGCTAACACAAGAATTAAGCACAAAACGAGACAAATTTGGTATTTTCCACAAATCCAACTCAATTTCAATCAGGTTAATCACAGGCTTGTAATCATCAACCTAAAACCAAAACAAAACAAAAAGAAAATATTTATGTGATTTCATATACATATATTTTTTAAAAAATAAATAGATACTCCAAAATAAATTACCCCTACCCCCAAACTTAAAAAACACATTGTCCCCAATGTGAAGAATCAAAAGAGATGAAAAATGAAAAGATAAAAGTAAACTTCTATGAAAATGTTGCATAAGTGCAATGGCAGGCCTGGGAAAGTGTTACAGAGGTGCTATGATAAGTATGGAGTAGGGAACACCTTCTTTCGTGCTACGGGAGACTCTTCTAGCGCAGTGGCACAAAGCTGCCCTATTTTTTATTTTATTTTAGTTTTAGCAAACAAAAAATAACAAATTGAAAAGTGAGAAAATGAAAAAGAAAATAAAAGAAAATAATTAGAAAAATAAAATAAAATAATGGAAAAAAATTTGGGTTGCCTCCCAAAAAGCGCTTGGTTATAGTCTTTACCTTGACATTTCCTTCTTTGAATCACCGACCAAGCAAATTAATAGAGACTTTTTGCTTGTTAAAATCTCCTTTGAAGTAGGGTTTTAGACGCTGACCATTAACTTTGAATGTGTTTTTTGAGTCATTAGAAACTTCAATGGCACCATACATGAAAACTCTTGTTACTGTGAATGGTACAGATGATTGGGATCTTAATTTTCCAGGAAAGAGGTGAAGCCTAAAATTATAAAGTAGTACTCTTTGGCCAACTTCAAATTTTCTCTTGAGAATGTATTTATCATGCCATCTCTTGGTTCTTTCCTCATATATGTAAGCATTCTCATGGCTTCATGCCGAAACTCATCCATCTCGTTGAGTTTTAATATCATTTTCTCACATGCTGCCTCCATGTCAAAATTAAGAGTCTTGATAGTCCAATAAACTTTGTGTTCCAAATCTATCGGTAAGTGACATGCCTTCCTAAAAACTAGATAATAGGGAAACATACCAATTGCATTTTGAAGGCTATCCAGTATGCCCATAGTGCATCGTCTAATTTTTTTGACTAATCTTTCCTTGAGTTGCTCACAGTTTTCTCCAATATTCGTTTAAGCTCTCGGTTGGAAATTTCTACTTGTCCAATAATTTGAGGATAGTACGGAGTTGCAACCTTATGTGTAATACCATATTTGCTCAAGAGTGTCTCAAATTGCCCGTTGCAAAAATGTTTTCCCCCAATGCTCATTTTTGCTCTTGGAGTTTCAAATCTAGTGAATATCTCTACTTTCTCAAAAAATTCATCACAACTTTAGAATCATTTGTAGGGAGGGCATGGCCTTTACCTATTTGAAAGCATAATCTATAGTTACTAAAATGTATTGATTGGATAAAGAAGAAGGGAATGATCCCATGAAATCTATGCCCCAAATATCAAATGGCTCAACAACAAGTATATTATTCAATGACATTTCATTTTTCTAGAAAATATTACCATTCTTTTGTCATTTATCACAAGAAGAAAGAATAGCATAAGTATCCTTAAAAATGGTGGGCTAATAAAAACCTGATTGCAGCACTTTAGGTACCATTTTTTTTCACCCCATGGTGCCCGCCAATCTCTAATGAATGGTAATATCTTAGGATCGACTTCATCTCTTCCTCAGGTACACATCTCCTATTCACTTGATCACTACAATGCCTGTAGAGGAAATGTTCCTCGCAATAGTAGTGCTTGACCTCTGAAAAGAATTTCTTCCTTTGTTGATATGTAAAATCCGAATTGATCACCTTGCTTTCCAAGTAATTCATTAATCTGCATGCCAAGAAACTTTTGTTAGAGATAAAACAAGGAGTTTTTCATCCAAAAATACCTCATTTATTGGAGAAAGTGGGGCTATCTCTTCAGTTGTGTGTTCAAGTCTAGAGAGATGATCGGCTACTTGATTCTCGATTCTCTTTTTGTCTTTGATCTCTAAATCGAATTCTTGTAGAAGTAAAATCCACCTAAGTAACTATAGTTTAGCTTTCTTTTTAACTAACAAGTGTTTAAGAACAGAATGATCGGTGTAAACAATTACTTTTAACCCAATTAAATATGATATAAATTTATCAAAAGCAAAGACCACCGCTAACAATTCTTTTTCCGTAGTAACATAATTTAATTGGTTATCCGTCAAGATACGACTCGCATAGTAGACAACATGGAGAACCTTATTCTTCCTTTGTCCAATCACAGATCCTAGTACATAATCACTTACATCACACATCAATTCAAATGGAAATGCCCAATCCAATGCGCATATTATTGGGGTTGAACTTAGCTTTTTCTCCAAAAGTTTAAATGACTACAAACAATCATTGAAAAAGTTAAATGGAGTATCCTTAACCAAAAGAGAACAAAGGGGTTTAGTAATTTTAGAAAAATCTTGAATAAAACGATGATAAAACCCTACATATCCCATCTCACGCCTTTGATCGTGCTAGGTGGAGGTAATTTTTTGATGACCTCTACTTTGGCTTGATCTACCTCAATGCTCTTGGAAGAAACTTTATACCTAATTACAATTACTCCCTGAACTATAAAATGACATTTTTCCTAATTAAGTATGAGGTTAATTTCTTCACATCTTTGTAGAACTAAAGATAAATTACTTAAACAATTATCAAATGAGGAACCAAAAATAGAAAAATCATTCATAAAAATTTCAATAAACTTTTCCATCATATCGGAAAAAATAGCCATCATGCATAGTTAAAATGTGGTTGGAGCATTGCACAAACCAAAAGGCATCCTCCAGTAGGCAAATGTTCCATACAATCAAGTAAAAATGGTATTTTCTTGATCTTCTAGTGAAATTTAGATTTGATTGTACCCCGAGTATCTATCTAGAAAACAATAATAAGCATGACCCACAAACTGTATCAACATTTGGTCAATGAAAAGGAGTGAAAAGTGATCTTTTCGTGGGGCATCATTGAGCTTGCAGTAGTCTATGCACACTCTTCAACTTGTGATCATTCTTGTTGGGATGAATTCATTATTTTCATTCTCTGCCACCGTCACTCCTCCCTTCTTGAGCACTACTTGCACTAGACTTAGCTATGAGCAATTAGAAATAGATTAAATAATTTCAGCATCCAACAATTTGAGAACTTCTTTTTTTACAATTTCTTGCAAGTTTAGATTAAGTCTTCTTTGTGACTGCACTGTAGACTTATAATTATCTTCCATTAAAATCTTATGCATGCAAAATGAAGGGCTTATTCCCTTAATGTCGGCTATAGTCCATTCCAATGCTTGCTTGTGAGGTCTCAAAACTCAAAGTAACTTCTCTTCTTCAAGACCTATCAAAGATGAAGAAATTATTACGGGTAAAGAAGAATCATATAAATACACATATTTAAGATGAGAATGAAAAGTTTTGATTTCTAAAGATGGGGCCTTAATAATGGATGGCTTTTGTGGAGTAGTGCTTTGGCCCAATGTATGTTTTTTGGCTTCCCTTTAGGCAAGTAAGGTAGAGATGCTTCCAAATAGTATGCACAATTGCTTATCTTAGAATTCTCAGAATCGGTAGTATTGGATTGAACAAGACATGGCTCAAGTGATTCCTTAGGTTAACTCTCTTCAAAAGTGTCTACCACAGGTTCATCAATCACATCTATGTTGAAGCATGTGTCGGTTGTTGATGGATATTTCATTGCTTCAAATACATTAAATGTAACTTGTTCATCTTGCACCCGTAGTATTAGTTTCCCTTGTTGTGGCTAAGAACGGTCGACCAAGAATAAGTGGGATTTCTCGATCTTCCTCCATATCTAAAACAATAAAATCTGTAGGAAAAATAAACTTGTCAACTTTAATAAGAATATCCTCTACCATGTCTCTTGGTCATTTAATGGATCGGTTTGCCAATGGAAGTGAAACGGTAGTGGTCTTGACCTCTACTAGCCCCAATTGCCTAAAAATAGAAAAGGGCATCATATTTATGCTTGTACTTAAATCACACAAAACTTTTTTGAAATAAGAGTTTCTAATAGTGCAAGGAATAATAAAGCTCCCTGGATCTTTAAGCTTTGGTGGCAGCTTATTTTGCAAAATGGCAGTGCACTCTTCGGTTAACATCACGGTCTCATACTCTCCTAATTTCCTCTTGTTTGAAAGAATCTCCTTCTTGAACTTCACATAGCTAGGCATTTGTTTCAAGGCATCTGCAAAAGGAATGTTAATATGTAACTTTTCAAAAATATCAAAGAAGTTAGAAAATTGTTTATCTAGCTTATTTTTCTAAGTCTTTGAGGAAGAGGTATAGGAGGATCATAAGGAGAAGTATGAGAAGAAGAAACGGGAGGATTTCTCGAATTTTTCACTGTTTGGCTCAGGACAGGGGTGGGTGCCACAATCTTGGATGTGGGTGATACAGCACTCACAGTCTACTCGTCTTTTTGGAAATTTTGCTCTCTCTCTCTCTCTCTCTCTTAAATTATCATCTCTTCTACTTCTTAAAGTAATGGCCTTCACTTGCTCTTTGGTTGTTTTCCGTAGTGCTTGGAAGTGATCCTTAAGATTAGGGGTGATCTTATTCCAATCCAATCCGGTCGGTCCTAGGGGAGTTTTATGGACTAGATCAAACCTATTAGGTCTAGGGTTTTTCCACCCTAGACCAGAGCATGTAGTATATGGGATCGAACCAAACAGGTCCCTTTCAGTCTGGTTTGGTCCAGTCGGTTCATTCGGTCTTAGCCATGACCAGAATAGACCACTCAGCCCAGAATCGGTCTGGTACAAATCTAGTTTTTTTTTTTTTTTTTTGCGCCCAATTTCAATTATTTTCAGCCTACTTCACATTTTGTACATTTTAAAGCTAAAAAATGCTAAAAATACTTGCTTTTAAACAAAATGATAAAAGTAAAATAATATATATAAAAAACAAGTAGAAAAAAAAAACTAATGCAGTTTACAAGAGTAGATTCCAAGAGTCCAAATTAAAGAAAAAAGAAGTTACAAAACCAAAAATTAAAAAAAAAAACACAAAAGTTATTACAAATTATAATTTACAAATTAAAATCCAAAACACTCTCTCTAAGATACTGCAGTATCCACATGTAGACACTAATATTAAATAAGATGAATTAACAACTTAACATAACTATTAACCAACAACTAACAACTAAGAAGAATACAATTTTAGGATGATCCAAGAAAACTCAAAATGCTAAAAGCCAAGTCCCTTAGCAACCTATCTACAAAAAGCAAGCCAAGTCAAATTCAGTGAGTTAAAGCAAATAAATCTATAAATTGTTAATTGGCAACTAACAACTATTTAACGTGATGCTGATTTTGAGAAAATATTGAAAATAGGAAAAAAAAAAAAGGCTATATAGCTCAATCTAATATACCTTCCTCCTACTAGTCCAAACACAATGATCTACGATACAATTTTTTTAATCAGTAGGTTTATGATACAGCACACAAAAATCAAACTACTTTTGAGTTCATAATATCCAAAGCCAACATCACGATAAAGATCTCAAGAGTAATCCAGACTTTTAAAATCTCAACTTTACGACAACTCAGAATTTATATTTATATTATGAGATATGATTTTTAAGTGAGAAGAAATAATTCTCCGATCCTCCTAAGACTCAGCGTTACATGTTTGTCTGAAGACCTTGCTACGTGAGAGATTAGTTGAGACGAAACTTTTTTTTCTATGGGTGAAATGGTAGAGAATGTGGATTTAGGCCTGAACAATAGCCCATCCATTAACATTTTGGCCTGACCCGTTGTGGCCCGCAACCCAGGGGCAGCACTCAATGACCCGACCTGACCCGAATGGTTCGTGTCGGGTTAAACCTGCGGTTTTTTTTTTTTTTTTAGCCTTTCTCAATATACATTACATCCCATAGTTTCTCGATAAACTTTACATCCCATAGGCGATCCATAACATAAACAATAAACATGAATATAATGTCCATATTTATATTATGATCCATAGAAAATATTACAACCCTTTTAAACAAATTCATGAACTAGAAATAAACATAGAAAATATTATAGCCCTTTTAAAAAAATACATGAACTAGAAATAAACATAGAAAATATTACAGCCCTTTTAAAAAAATACATGAACTAGAATGTGTAGACCATAAGCCTTGAGTCACTCATCATCAACATAAATAAAACTTGATTGGGGATCAAATTCTAGAAAAAAAAAGAAGCAATATGGTTGATTTTCTGCTACTAGGTGGCAAAAAGGAAAATCAACTACCATAGTAGCAGAGTCTTGAGCAAGTAAAAAGGAAAGAAAGAAAGAAGAAAGGTTAAAAGCAAGCAATTTCAAGAAAATCAACTAATCAATGCATCCAATTCTTATTTAAATGTCCCACCAATTGTTAGGCAATATGTCCATCTCATGATCAGCTAGTGGGATTGGTTGTTGAAAATAGTTACCGACCCACCATAGGCTTCTCTAAGCTGATAACGATGGAATTAACTATAATTAATAACATAAATAGGAGTCCATCGCCTTGTGTTCCAAGTAAAGATATACTTTGAATCTTTTCCTTCATTACTATGGACCAACCATATTGCTAATCTGCTGAGATCAAGGATGTGCTACAAAAACAGAACTGACATGCCCTCAGCATCTATTCTTTATATTGCAAATCATTGTATTCTCATGAATGGTTTACCTATTTTACATACATTTGCAAACCTCTCTAAGCAACTAAAGTTTTTATGTCATCCACATTAAAGACCCACATTTCCTTCTTACATAAAACCAACAAAACAATACCCTTTTCATCTCTTAGAATTGCCCCAACAGCAACAGAGTCAAGCTCCCGAAATAAGGATTTTTTCCCCCCTTTTCTTTATCCGTAAGCAAAATAACAAAAACATCTAGCAACCCAATCACTTTGTTAAAGTTTTTCTACCCTGGTTTATTTTAATTTTTTGTTTTCAGTTTTTACACAAACTTAGAAAGATACTAACATTTTTCAAAATTAAATCACATCACCATTGGCTTCCAATACAAAACCAGAGCATCAAAACACCATGGACTTGGATTTTTTTCACAAACAAGCTCCAAAACACAGCCCCGATTCATAATAATCTACCAAAAATTCATAATCACAGACCCAAACAAAAACCAGCTCTAAATCACATTACCATTAGCTTCCAATACAAAACCAGAGCATCAAAACACCACGGACTTGGATTTTTTCACAAACAAGCTCCAAAACACAGCCCCGATTCATAATAATCTACCAAAAATTCATAATCACAGACCCAAACAAAAACCAGCTCTAAATCATGATGCACGGGTATGGCCTTGTGAAGAAATTATGTGTTAATCTGAAGGGTTTTATGAAAAGGAACATACCTCCGTCTTGGAGAGTCAAGACCCACGCCAAAGCTTATCTTGGAGCTACGGCCGAAGAGAGAGTGAGAGTGAGAGAGAGAGACCCATGCCACCGTCTGTGAGAGAGAGAGAGAGAGAGGTCGAGAGACAGGGAGAGGGGACTAGGTTGAAGACGGAGGGAGTTGGGAACTTGGGACTGAGATGGTATACGGGTTGGTAATCCAGCGGTTTCGCACTCATAATTCTTCAGACGACCCGCTTAAATTTTAACCCGGCTCTAATCGGGTGGATTTGATCGGGTCAATCGGTTTATACTAATATCTGCACACCCCTATGTGGATTAGTTGAGACACAACTTCTTTTCGAAATGGTAGAGGATGGGATGAACTGACTACTGAGGATTGGCGAACAGATCTGAGAGGAGAAGAAATGGGCAGCGATCCCATGCATAGTTTTCAAGTCTACCTTGTGACCCATAGGACTCTAATGTGGCGCTTCACGATTGGTGGGTGTTAATGTCTCGTGAACACGACGTCCAAGTTGAAGATTAACTCAATCCTCTTGTGTGGCCAATTACATGAAGGCAACACTTGACTTCTGTACACATTAGGTCCATATATGATATGGATGATGATGAGGTTATTGTCCGATCCCATATATAGTTTTCAAGTCTACCTTTATGTGTAACCAACCCATAGGTTATTGTCCGATCTCGTGAACACGACGTCTAATTTGAAGATTGAGTTGGCTACGTTTGGTTACCAAACTCAACTCGATTCAATTCATTTCATTATTACAATTTTCTAATTTTTAATATAAAATTATATAATAAAAAATTCAATTTTTTTAAATCTCAATTCAATTTTTTTAAATTTTATAATAATAATAATATTAAAAAATAATATTTTAAATTTCTATCTTAATTCATCTCAACTCAACTCACTATCCAAACCAATCCATATGTGACCAATTCCATGGAGGCGGCGCTTGATTGCTGTACGCATTGGTCCATATATGACATGGACAATGATAGATAATGATAAGGTTATTACTCTTTTATTATTTATTTATATTTAATTTTTTATTTTATTTAATAATTAAAGAAGTGATTATTAATAAAATTATATATATATTTTTAATTTTTTCTTAATGATACTTAAAAGTATATAATAAAAAAATAAAAATTTTAAATATATTTTAAATAATAATAATAATAAATTTTAAATAATAATAATAAATAATCACTATTCATATGATAATTGCTAGAAGGAAAATTCATGTTAGAAATGTTGAGGGACGGATTTGTGAAGGAAACATCACTTTATTCAAGCTCCCTTGTCTTTCGTTTTGTACCGACATTCATGTCAGGACCTTCGTCCATGTTTTTGAATAGAAACTTGTATTAATATCTATGTAACCATAGTTTGAATACAAGGTGGGATGTGTACAAAAGAAGTGGTACGACCACTGACTCTAAGAGCATCCCTACTCAAGGCATGATGGTTGCCCTTACAACATGCCTTACTGACCACGAACTAAACGTGTTGAGAATCTCTTTGGTGTCTGCTACAATCTGGCCTACATAGTTGAGAGCATTTGACTGTGATTTTAGGCCTTCTACCACCAGCAAAGAGTCCCCCTCCATGTCAGGACCTTCGTCCATGTTTGTCTATGCCTGTTATGCTCTCTGCATCTGTGGCCTTGTTAATATTGCTCAAGCCCAGAATCAAACAAAACCTGTAACGGATCCGTATGAAGGTACAAAAGCCTTTCTCTCTCCTCTCTCTCTCCTTCATTTCGCAACTGTAGTTGCTGTATTGGAAGCTACTGTGCTGTAGTTGAAAGTATGAAAAAACTTGATTAGGGCTCATTTGAATGAGATGATATATTTTTAGATCAAAGTTGAATAAAATATTATTTTTTAATATTATTATTATTTTGAGATTTAAAAAAATTTAAATTGAGATTTGAAAAAATTGAATTGTTTATTATATTTTGTGTGAAAATTAGAAAAAATTATAATGATGAAATGATATGAGATGAGATGAAATACTCTCTAATCCAATCGTTAAACTGCTGTATGCCCATGTACATGTGTTCGCTTTGTTGGAGAAATAAGTACCAAGAAGCTAACAAAATCATTTTTTAAAGGAGCACACATATAGAGTAGAACCGTGAAATACAAGACGAGGTAGATCTTCCAAAGAAAAGAATTTGATCCAATAAGCCAATTATTCAGAATCCTGCATATCCGCTATGTTCCGTACCCAAAGATCACCCCTTCACCTGTGTTTTTTAATAGAGTTTTTTCTTTCCTGATGAGCGGATGCCGAAGGGGCTTTTACCTCCCAAACGTATCTTTCAATGTCTATATAAATGTTGGGTTAGCTAGAGTAGGCAAGAAAAGCAAATCAAATTGTTGATTTGTTGGCATAGATGGCTTAGAACCAATAGTTCATTATCTAACGAGTTTTTCTGTTCTGACACTGATTAGAACGGGAGTGAAAACAGTTGCATACATTAACAGCAATAACAACTTCGTTCAATACCTCAGACATTGTTATAAATAAATAAAAAATAAAAGAATCCAAGATCTATCAAATTATGCTGTGGTACTAAAGATTGCTGTAGATTATTCAGAAAATGGTACTAATGTAGGTAGTAATTTATACAACTGGTACACTTTAGCTTTTACAACCAGCTTCAGCGTCTGGTTATGTCTCTAAACTAGTCAAGTCAAGTCCCTTTTTTTTTTTTTTTTTTTGAATAGGAACACATAATAATGTTGTGCATAATAATCAGGAATCACATGCATCATTAGTCTTGGAGAATTGAAATGAACCTGAAATGTTTGTTTTGAGCACCCTGATTTCAAATATAATGTGCTGCGTGATTAAGTTGTAATTTGACAACTAGAGGTGCTTAGAATGTAAGCTATAAGAAATAGAATTGTAGAAGAATAAAGGCTTATTTGGAAAGTGAGATGAGATGATAATTATGTGAATAGTAATGAATGGTTTGAGTTAAGATGTTTTATTAGAATTTGAGAAATGAGAGAAAAAATTGATTAAAAATATTATAAAGTTAAAATAATGTTAGAATATGATTTTTTTAATATTATTTTTGTTTTGAAATTTGGAAAAGTAATATTTTTTTTGTGGTTTGTTTGAAAGTTTGGGAAAGTTGTAATGATTAAATGAAAAAGTTGAATATTTGAAATTGAAAAGTGTATGTGTTTGAGTGATATTTGGGAAGGAAATTATGAAAAGTTTTGAGATGAAATGAGATCATCTAAACAAGCCTCAAGACTTCTAGTTCTTACCAAGAATTCCTAAGCTAAACGACTTCTAAGGTCAATAATAAGTCCATATAAACAACTTTAGAGTAAATACTCTTCTTCATCCCAATCCTTATTCCCAGTCACCAAGAGTGATGTGATATATTTCAAGTGGGTGCCATTTAAGCGGTTGATAGAAAAAGCAATTTGAAATAAGACACATCAGCATATGTGATCAGGGATGACAAGGTTTAGGATGAAGAGTAACATTCCTCATAACATTTTTTTTTATAAGCACATTCCTCATAACTTTATTCATTCAAACTTTATTACCGTTAAAAGTTTATTTGAAATCTATGGGATAGTTATGATCATCAAGACTCATACCAAGATTCCTAAATCAAAATACTTCTTAGCATGTAGATCTGTAACACTCAAGCTGACTAACATTGTGACGCCCCCAAATTTTGTTTGGGATTGAACGGACATCTGAAGTATCGGGACATGCAACACATGGTTACCTACCCCCGTTCATGACATATAAGATGCATTGTTCCTAACATGCATCTAGTATTATGCAATATTCGCAGTGGATAATTTTTTTTTATTGAGCAATACTATGCACCAAACTTATAATATCCCAAATAGTTGAATCGTAATCCTAGCATACTTAACAAAATAAATATTCACGATTTCAGTATGAGTCTTAGAAGACTATAACCTCAAAAACATGGGAGACCAAATTCCATATTTACATTACCAAAATACACTATTGAGGAAGTTTGTCGAGTAACTCGTGTAACTCGACTAACGAGGATAAAAACTAACTATGGAAGTTGTAAGCTCCGTGTCGTATCTACGGCATCTAGTCAACCTCCTTCAGTCTACCAATGTTTGCTCCCTGCACTGATCCTGACATATCGCCTACCATTCGGGGGGAATGGTAGTTGGGACTACCATGGTGAGATTTGTAATCAAATCTCAGTAAGTTAACAGGAAACTCTCACACAGATTAATTATGAATGCATGGCAGTAAAAGTATGAATGCATAATTAAAGTCGTAAGTAAGCATAGCATAACTTGACATATAGCATGACATAACCTGAACTTAAATGTGAACTAAACTTGACTTAATATGACATGAACTTGAGCTTAAAACATAACATGGACTAGCAATATAACATGAACGTGAAACTTGAAAAATAACATGAACTTGAAATATAGCATGAACGTGAACATGCATAACATAAATATGAACTTGAACTTAACATAAACCTAAGCATAACATGACATAAACGTGAACTTGAGACATAATATGAACGTAAACATAACATAACAGGAACGTGAACTTGAAAATAACATGTACGTGAACATAACATAACAGAAACGTAAACTTGAAACATAACATGAACATGAACATAACATAACATGAACGTGAACTTGAACATATCATAAACATGAACATAACATGATATGAACATGAACTTGAAACTTAACGTGAACATGAACATAACTTGTACATGAGCATAACATAACATAACATGAACTTTATCTGAAACTTGACTTAACGTGGACTTGATCTAAAACTTATTCTTATCTCATGGGGTCACCATGATTGTTTATTCTTAACTTCTTGACATGAACTTGGAATCTTATTCAATAGACTTAATTAATAACGTGACTATATGGGTGCTACACAGGTCCCTTTGAGCCATGTGTCCCTGCCGATTACCGCATCACAACACAGGTATCTACACTAGCTGTGACTACGTTAATACGTACTCCACAGTTGTTGTGGCCCCACGTATTCTACGTATCACAATTGATGTGTCTCACGCAGCGTATGCTTCACAGTTGTTGTGGCCCCATAAATTGTTTGTGCCACACTTGCTATGAACACCCGTAAAAATAAAATATGACACCATCGGCGTTAGTGCCCGGCGCGCTCCGATGACCAGCTACTTAGGCCCAATTCGCAACCTGTTGACTGTACTTCGTCAACTTAGGAAATTTCACACCTATTTAGACACTCCAGTGTGAACAAAGGAGTTTCACTAGGATATTACACCATCCTAGAACTTAGGGTCGTGATTGACATGAATAACTTAATTTGAACGTGATCTAAAACTTGACTTAACATAAACTTAATTTAACTTCTTTACTTAACATGACATACTTGCAATGGTGAATATTACATGATATGACATACATGTAACATATGACATACTTAACATGCCATACTTGTAACATATAGCAATATATGACAGAATAGATTGTGTAATAGATAAATATTCGTGACAGAATAAGTCATTTATAACAGATAAACATGTAATGACGTGGCATGACATGAAATATATGATAACATACATACATAAATAAATTATAGTTCCTTTACCCATCATACATACACAGTAAACTAATAGTAAGTTAGAAGCTAACTTACCTCGATTGTCGCGTTTTACGAGAATAAAGCACGAAACACAAGAAACTATAAGAGGTCATTCAAAAAAGTATAAATTTAATTACTAACAATTAGAAACATGAAAACAAGCTAACTTAGAGTAAAATTACCATTTTACCCTCTACATGTGGGAAAATGACCATTTTACCCCTAACTTAAGGATTTCACATCCTAACTCCAAACATTTCCAAAATTTACATTCCTCATGTAAATTTTGTCCTAAACTCAAATATCAACTTAGAAAAATTTAAAACAAATCACAGCTATAGAAACCACACTATGGCCGAAACATCCATAGGCTATTTCTCTTGATTTTTGTTACAATTCCTTCCAATTTCAAAACTCATGCTTAAACCAAAATTTTGCAACAAGAATCTTCCTATCCTAAGTTTAAAACCATACTTAAAACATCCATTTAGAAAAAGCTAATAATCAACACCAAACGTTTTGTAAAAAGATCCAAACACTTAATCACAAACTTTGACCCTAAATCAAAACATTTTCAAGAATTCCAAAAATCAAATCTTACTTCTAACATATTCATAACATCATCCTAACATCAACCATGCTTTAAATCATCAAACTAAAGTCACCAAAATCACAAAATAACATTTGTAGTTTTTTGTTTGACACTTAGTCCAAAAACAGAAACTTTTTCCTCAACTAGCTTTGATAAATCTCTTGATCAATGGCTTAAGAATGTGAGATCTTCGAAATAAAGCATCACATGGTTTAAAGATGTGTCCTAAAGAATATACAACCATAAAAATTAAAATCACATGGCTAAAAATCAATAAAACATAGCTCTAACCCAAACACATCAAATCTTAGGCCTAACCAGAATCCCCTTGCATAGAAAAATCATATATTTGAAACTAATACTAAATATCTTCAAAATAACATTCTAAAATGAAAATAAGAGACTTAGGATCATTATATAAAAATATCAAAGCCTTTAGAGTAAGATCAAACCTCGAAATATTCAAACTTTCTCCAAATAAAAACTGTTTTACCACTTCTAGTTTTCAAGTTTCTAGATCTAAGAAAATCTATCATCAAAAGCTTTATTCATTCAACAAAACCTCAATAAACACTCTTAAACACATGCTAACAACACTCCAAAAATTTTCGGACCAAGATATGTCCATTAGCTTGGTCAAAAACTCCAAAACATAACATACTCTCCAGATTCACGCCCAGAATGACCTTTCCATGGTTAAAAATACTTTGGACCAATCCAATGACCATGGAATGATACGAATAATATATCTAAGGAAACTATACTCAAAGAGGAACAACATTTATGAAAAAGTCATCGTGTGAAAATACTTACAAACGGTTGAAAAGCTCCACGCAAAAAGACCCAAAAATCTGCCCGAGAGAGCTCTTTTGGGTTTCTCTCTATGAACAGGGTGAAGAAGTGATGAAAGGGAAGTAAGTGTAACTTGCACGACTCAAGACTTCTTTAGGGGGAAGATATTGACCTGAATGACCATTGATTGGAGGTAGATATGTGACATAAAGTGGAGAATAGAGAGGGGAAAGGGCTGTGAGTTATGGAGGTTGATGGGGTGAGTTTCTCCATCTCATCAAGGCACTATTGGGTGCAGCGAAGGTCAGTGAATGGTCTGCCATGTGAGGGAGGAAACTTCTCCAAGAAGCCTTGCCAAGGTGGCCAAATTCGTGGGCCTTGGTGGGCCCCAACCAAGTGGGCTTCAATTTGGGGTTTAAAGGAGGTTTGGTTAGGGTTTGAGATGCTATTAAGCCCAAATCCAATTTTTCTTAGCCCAAATAAATTTCCAAGGTTTAAAAGGTTGGATAATGATTTCATAACAAGAATTTGAGAAATTAATAACATGTGAAAGTGATTTAATCAAGTGATTAAACACAATGCTAGAAATTGGATCAAAAAGGGTTTAAAGGCAAACTTTAGGGTTTGGGGAAACCGTTTAGGGTTTCGGTTTCAACCAAGTTTTTGGGGTTTCAATTGGATTTCAACCATTTAGAGTTTCACTAGGGTTGAAACCCTCTTTGATCTGGCTCAATTTGGTTGATCAGATGAAAAAGGTTTTGCTTAGGTGACATGATCTTACACCTTGATTTCCTTCATAAATCCATCTAATGGCTCATCTTTATCCCAAGTGTCTAATACTATTCACTATGTATGGCTATGATCTTGACAAGTGTCCAAATAAAACTTCTCTAACCTAATTTGGACATTTCACACCGTGATTTTGAAAACACTGCACTTAGGACGCTTATCGAGGTTACTATTCACTCAAAAAAAAAGCGTAATAAACTTAGTACTAAAAAATTCTAAATATTCATATTAACCTACAATAAAAACCGTTTACCAAAACTCAACCTCGAAGTGCCCCTATAAATAAATTCACAATTTCGAATAGCCGTTTCGTCCGAAATTATGAAAATGGGTTATTGCCCTATAAAATCCTAAATATCCAACTAAGTCTAGTGGTGTAGACTATAACGTATTCTGACACTTCTAACTACTTCAAACGATTAAAATTGTATTTCTGGCACCATAGTGAGTGATAACATTGATTATGTTGATAGACTAAAACCTGTGCGATTGATCGATTCGTGAAAACTTATGGGGTTTTCACAAGATTTCTAAAGTCTATAGAAATTCCACCATTGAATTTCTAGCGAGCTGTTACAAACATGTCAATAACTTGTAAAGTCATTGTTGCAGTGAAAGTGTTAAACTCAATATTTAAACAATGGAAGATATCAACACCACAAGATCAATGGAATATAAGTGGGGAGCCATGTAGTGGAGCTGCCATTGACAACACTGGCTTTACTAACACGGATTACAACCCCTTTATCAAATGCAAACGTTCGTACAACAATGGCACCATTTGCCATATCAACGAGCTGTAAGTTTTCTCCCATAACTAAATTATCATGTTTGTGGTTGGGTTATTTTATATAAATGCTCATTGTACCTACACTGTGAGTAGTCATTGCAAAATTAGCCTTAGAAGTTCTCTTGTTGATGCAAATTATGCAACAATAAAGTGAGGCCTCTTAGTTTGTTTCCTTTGGACTGGTCTCTTCCTTGTTACTTATGGAAACCATCCAACCTTAATTTAGTTAGTCCCCATTCTAGCCTTTGATAATGGGTCATCAAAACCATGCTTACCCTGATGGGACACCATGCCATGAATATGATTGGATCTTGAGCATTTTTACTTGTATTGTGTTTTCTATAATAATTTGGGACATTTGATTAAGGGCTCTTATACTAGTATAAAAAGTGAATAATACAAGATTAACACTTTTTTAATCCATTGGATACTTTTTCCCTATTCAAGCAATGTCATTCACCATTCAGGTACAGGAAAATATATAAATCTTATACTGGAATATATGTTTCAATTCATCAGATTTTGATCTTTCACTTTTCAATGCTTGTTTAAGATATGAAAGTTTTGCCATCATACTCATTATTTCACTGTTTGCTGAGTAGTTCAGCACAATTCAAGATATATTAAAATATGCTACTAAGTCCTTGTCGTAACTTGGTTAATACCTCATGTGTACCTACTTTTGGCAAGTTGTTCTATCGATATTCAATTTATTGCTCAAAAGAGATTTTTTCCTTGTTCAATGGTTTGCAGACTTTAGGAATAGTTCTGATCACAAAGGTTAGGAGAGAGGGACCTCTGATTTTTTTAATGTTATTAATAGAGATGTAAGCGACTAAGGAATTAGGAGAGGTGGGGACAACCAAATGAAGGTCATTTCAGGGTTTTGGTATGGTGTTGTTGGATTTGGTGTCTTGCACTCGTTCTCAAAATTTCCATGGTTACAATTAATTTCTTTTCATCTATGGCTTGAATAAGATTTTTTTGAATCTTATCAAAATTTTCTGCCTGAATTATTTGTGTTGTAAGGTTAGACTTTATACACTTACTATAATCCCAGAAATACACAGGCTTAGTTCAGAGGCCTCATTGTTTCATTTTTAGAGCGCTTCTGTGCATTCAAAAAAACTTTTTTGAATTCTATCATGCTTGATTTTCCTAGTAGTTGACTAATGCCATTATTAATATTGTTTTATTGTGTTTTAAAATGTTGATTTGTATATTAGGTTCCTGTTAAGTAGAATTAAATGTTGACAGATGCCACACTTCCAGATATTATAGTTTGGATAGAAAGAAAATTGCAAGGGAAAGTGAGAGAAATTGGCTAAATTTGAGGATAGCCAGACCTACATGAAATGAGAGAAAGAAACAAACTAATTTGCATTGAACGCTTCTTCTTCAATTTTCTACCGAGTCCAAACCTGTAGGGAAGATGAAACTGTCTTTGAACACCTTGATCTATCAGTTCATCTTTCAAGAACAAACCATTATGTACCAATTCTTGCTGCTCCAATGGATAAATATCCCTTCCATATGAATACTCATTACTCAGCTTAACATAAGAAATTATATAGTAATATTGAATCAAGATCTCTAATTCTTTGCCTTCCAAAGACTTTATAGTGAGTACTTTTTATCTGGAGACCTAAGAAATTAACTCTTAACGGCAGCATGATAATTCTTTTTTTGGTAGGTAAACAATTATATTATAATAATGAGAATAGGCTTAGCCCAGGTACACAAGGGGTATACAAGAGTTAACAGTTATTTAAGAAGAAGAAAGAGAAATAAGAAAATCATGAAAATCTAGGCCGTTGAAATCTACAACTTTGGCCCAAAGAAATAGAGTTCTAACAAACAATAATCTAATCTCCTCTAATGATTGCTCTCTATCTTTGAAGGGCCGGCCATTTTGCTCCTGCCAAATGCACCAGAGAATATAGAGAGGAATTATCTTCCACCCAGTTGAGATTTGTGGAATACCAATATTCAACCAACATGCCAGAAGTTCGACCACTGTTGCAGGCATAACCAAGGCTAATTCTACCCATCTAAATACATCGATCCATGACGCTCTAGCAATCTCGCAATGTTGTAGAAGATGGTCCATTGTCTCACCACTTTGTTTACACATGTAGCACCATTCCACTACTATCACCCTGCGTATCCGTAGATCTTTGCTAGAGACGTTGTCCATGCAAAAAATGCCGCCCTAAGAGGTGCCTTGTTTCTCCAAATTGTTCTCCATGGCAAGTGATTATCTACAGTTGTGTGAGGGCCTTATAGAATGAATGAACTGAAAATGTACCTTTTCTAGCAGGTTTTCACCACAACGTGTCAGCTTGTTGGATGCTCAATCTCATGGAGTATAGGAGTTGGAAGAAATTTACAAAATTGCTGACTTCCCAGTCTTCGGCCACCCTAGTAAAACTCACATTCCACTGAAATAAGTCACCATCCATCTCCATGAGGTCCGCCACTGAAGCTTCTTTCTTACGTGCAAGTATGAACACTGTAAGGAATGGGTGCTTGAGAGCGCTATCTCCACACCATATGTCATGCCAGAATTTGACGGGCAACCACTAACCACTCCCCACTCTCACCTGATGTGCTTCAACATACCCACACCATAAACCCCATGCACCTCCCTAGAGCACCAACCCCCCCACATACCTCCATATTTGTAGTCGATTACTGACTTCCATAAAGGTTCATGTTCCGCATTACATTGGCATAACCATTTACCAAGTAGAGCCATGTTGAACACCCTTAGATTTCTAATTCCCAAACCGCAAGAAGAGACTGGGGAGCATAGCTTGTCCCACTTGATCAAATGGAATTTTAATTCATCCCCAAGTCCACTTCAAAGGAAATCACGCTGCAGTTTCTCAATACATATCGCCACACTTGCAAGAATTGGAAACAAGGATAAGAAATATGTAGGTAGATTGGAAACAAGGATTAAAGTAATCCTTCCACATTTCAACAGATACAATCTCTTCCAACTTGCCAATTTTTGTTCTATCTTCTAATAATCTTTGTTCTATCTTCTAAATTATTGCATCCCAAATAATTTTAGCCTTGGAGACAGCCTCAAGGGAAGGCCAAGATAATTCATAGGGAGAAAGGAAAACTTACAAAAAAGGATGTTAGCAAACATCCATATGTTACAAACATTGCCAACTGAAACCAACTCTGACTTGGATAAATTCACTTTCAACCCATCTACCGCCTCAAAGCAAAGTAGAAGTGTCCTTAGTGCTCGAATCTGGTTTAGATCTACCCGTAGAAAATAAGAGTGTCATTTGCAAACAACAAATGAGAAATGTGAAAAGTACCTCGATATATATCGCCAACCGAAAATCCAACTGAGAACCCACTGTTAACCATCACTTAAATCATTTTACTATATGCCTCAATGACTATGAAAAAGAGAAGTGGAGACAAGGGATCCCCTTATCTTAGATCTCGGGAGCTATTAAAAAAAACCAATTGGGGCAACTATTAACTAAAATTGAGAACTTTGCCATCGATATGCACCACCTCTCCCCTAAACTACACCTCCCAAGCAAATACAGCCATAAGTTTCAGTTGACATGATCATAAATTTTTTCCATGTTCAACTTACACAAGAGACCCAGATTGCCAGATTTTAACCTACCATCTAAGTATTTTTAGCAAGGAGTACTGTAACACCCCATTCCCTTAGGATAGAGATGTCACTAATGTATATAACATATTGCTCGGTAAAGAGATTCATATCCTGAAATATCGCATTTATTGAAAACATTAATTAAACTGAACATAATTGTTTTTGAAAACTTAAAACTGAAAATGTAAAAATAAAAACATAAACTAACCCTACGCGTGACTTTTTATCCAAAAACAAAAGAACTAAGTCCTTGCACTAGATCTACTCTTGGTCCTCCAGCTTTATGTCCTTACCACCAACATCTGTGACAGTTAATGTAACAGCCCGCTAAAATTATCAGTTTTGGATTTATTTCCCGACAGCAATCACATCTCTCTTGTCTTTACCCTCATCTGGAATCACGCGTATAGATTATCTTTTCCGTAAATCACGTAATTTGTTCTTCACCGACAGCTGTAAAATCATGAACAGTTTTATCCTAAGCGTTGTACCTCGATGACGTTTTTCCGGATCTTATCCATCGAATTTCAAAGTATTAAATAAGCTTGTTTTTAAAGTAGCACAATTATAATAATTTAATGAGTTCTGAAAATATTATAATTGTGGATATTTATTTAGATTAAATATTTTAATTGTTTTAAGATATTAAGAGGTTTAATTTTACGTTGAAAATTCTTATTTAAATTTAAGTGTTTTATGCACTTTGATTAATTAACGGTACTTTATCATTTTTATATAATGATGAAGAAATATTATTTTATAAATTTTAGTTTATAAAATAATATTCTACCTTAATTCATCATAGTGTTTTATTTAAAGTGTTTTATTTAAAATAAGACATTTAAGCGTTTTTAATCAGTGTTTTAACTCACTGTTGGTTTATTTGAGGATCCCGAAATATAGATTTGAAGCAATATACTCTGGCCCTACCCTTTTTCTCTTCACTTTTTCTCTTTTTCTTTTTATTTTATTTTTTTCTCTCCCTCTCTCTCTCTCTTGGCCGACGGATGGATGAAGGAACCACCATGGCCGATCGGTTCAAGGCTCCAGCCGGCGCCACCTCCGGCCGCCGGACCCCACCTCCCACTCCGGCCTCTCCCCCTCCCTCCGGCGAGTCCAACCACGCCGGTGGTGTACTAAACCGGCCTCTCCTTCTCTCTCTCTTACCGTTCTCTTCCTTCTTGTCTCATTACCGTCGCCGCCCCTTTGACCGCCCGTTTCTCCGCCGTCCGGTGGAGGTGTCGTACACCGTCCCCGCCATTCTCTTCCTCTCTCACCAAAGTTCATCCCCTCCAATTTTCAGAGCCATCGGACCAGCCGTTAGTCTCCGAGAGCCGCCGGAAGTTGCTGCCCCTGCCCTGTTTTCTCCCCTGTTGCCGATTTCTTTCTCCGCCCAGAACCGCCGCTCGCCGGCGGCGTGGACTACACCACCCACCCAGATTTCTTCCCCTCTCACCGGTGAACATCCCCTCCAAGTTTCACCTCCATCCGAGCCACCGTTAGCCGCCACTCTCGCCTCCAAACAAATGGGTTTTTAAGGTTTTTCACCATTTTGGACCACCATACACGGCCAAATCAGCCACCAAGCACCACCATTGGACTCACCTCATCAAGGGCTTCCTCCCCATGTCTTTCTTTTTCCCAAACTCTCACTTTTTTCATATGGGTTTCTCAAAACACCCGTTCGGTTGCACCACCGTGCGCCGCCGTACACGGCCACCCGTGGTGTTTCACCACCACCATCTTGTTCCTCTCATCCTCATGAACCTCTCCAAGAAATTTCATGGCCAACGGAGTTCGTAGAGCTCACACTCTCCCTCACTCTCCAAGGCCAAAAATGGTTTCAAACGGCCGATCCGCCGCCGTTAGCCACCGTCCGACCACCACCTCGCCACCACAGCTCCACCACATGTTCCTTTACCTTTCCCTAGCTTTCCATGAAGTTCTATGGCTTTTCGCTACCTCGCGTCTCCTCCGCTCACCGTTCGGAGTTACTATTCACGGCGTGACGCCGCCGTGCTCCGCCACCTTTGACCACCACGAGGCGACCGTGAGTCTTCCAAGACCACGCCTAGCCTTTCTCAAGCCCAAACTACCACTTTATGTGGTGGACAGACACCGTACCGCCACGTACGCTCCTCCGACGCATGTTCGTGACGAGCAGCGAGCGACGCACGGGTTATCCCGTCGATGGTATAATCCTCTATCTTTAGTTTTTTTATGTTTAACATAGTTGTTTTGGTTGGCTGTAGACTGTGTAGTTAGTGTTTGTGGAATTCGTTGCGTAGTTGTGAAGCGAAGTGTGGTTGTGAAGTGTTGAGTTTGATTGTGTTGAATGAAGGGAGTGCATGTGAAGTGTACTCCGTGTTGTATGGTGACGCACCGTGTGATGTGCATCGTGTCGATGAGTATAGTGAAACCTCAAGTTGCCGTGGTGTTGCAAGTGCTCATAATATGACAATTGAGTTCAGAAGTGAAAATCTTAAGGACTTGAGTGTTCCTCTTCCAGCTGTTGTGCAGTTCCTCGTGTTTCGCGCTCTTTCTCATAGAACGCGACGATCGAGGTAAGTTAGCCTCTAACTTACTATCAGTTTATTGTGTATGTGTGATGGGTAAGGGAACTACAATTTATGTATGTATGTTATCGTATATGCCATGTCATGTATGTCATTATATGTTATCTGTTACGTATGATTTAATATCTCATGAATAATTATCTGTTACATAATCTTTTCTGTCATACAATGCATGTATGTTATAAGTATAGCCATGTTAAGTATGCCATCATGATACATGTATGCCATGAAATGTTTATGATTAAATCATATTGATGCCATTACAAGTATACGCCATGTTAGAAAAATATATGATATTAATAATATCTCATGCATTAAGAACGATAAGATCATGTTATGTTATGTATAATACGTGGGGCCACAACAACTGTGGAGTACGTATTTATTATTTATGTTATTTATAATGCGTGGGGCCACAACAACTGTGGAGTACGTATTATATCTTATGTTATGTTACTTATAATGCGTGGGGCCACAACAACTGTGGAGTACGTATTATATTTATGTTACTTATAATGCGTGGGGCCACAACAACTGTGGAGTACGTATTATATTTATGTTACTTATAATGCGTGGGGCAAC